>CM069436.1:20394431-20994431 GCA_035610365.1 Aquatica leii | reverse complement strand
AGTAATCATAAAGTTGCACATAACGAAATATTTTGTGTAATGGCAATTTTAGATATTTTAAATGTACCTAAGCATAAAATTCAACTAATTGTATTTATATTAAAAGCTATGATCGCAAATAATTTTAATTTAAAAAATCGAATTTTTACATTTTAACTCCAAAGGAACAAAATTTCAAGGAGTTTTAACTACAAAATGCCAAAAAGTATTAACCGACAAATTATCCACAATCTTTTAAAATTAATTTTTTTTTAAATACAAAAAATTGCTAGACGTCTGATATTAGAATTCTAAATTATTTAGGAACTAAAAACTAATAGAGCATTTTAGTTATTTACCAAGTTACTTTAACCGGTATAAAGTATTCTAAATTTAATTTTTAATTTATAAACATACATTTTTTAGGATTGTCAGTAAAAACTTGTTACAAAGCATTAAAAAAATTTACATACTTTTGTGAAAACTACGATTATAACTTTTAAAAGTTGATGTATCAATTGCAAGGTTAAGAAGAAGGATAATCAGTTTAATATTTCTTTACAATATTGTAAAAACGCAAAACGTTATCTTGATATTTTAAATCAATTTTTTAAACAGTTAAATGTCAAATGAATTTTAATTTAGTCACTTTCAGAAATCGATGCAAGTGGTCATATAACTTGAGCTACAATTGAATTTATTTAACAATTCTACAATGAAAGTGTATTAAAGTTGATGAGTTTTGTAATGTTTCATTTACAGCATTCTAATACCAATTTTATTTTGGTAAGTTTTTGCTGAGGATGACAGCATAGCATATTTTGCTAAAGTAGGAATAGAATTAATAGAAAGAAAATTAATTTAAAGTGTAGGCATAGATAAGAGGTGACAGTCCTCGAGCGAGTCAAAGCCATAAATACAGCCACGGTCGCGTATAAAACGTAAATAATAAACAGGGTAAGATTTTAAAGTGAATATACGTTATGCGAAAAGATGAGAAACAATGAAAAAATAAAAAAGACAGTATTATGTTGAAAATAAGAAGTATGTTTAAAAAAACAGAAAGAAAGTTATTAGCTGTGGAAGTAAAAATAGATAAAAATTACCAATTACTACAAGAAAACATATTGTTGCAACACAAAAATCAGCCACTAAAAGGGCATATGAGGGAACAAGGAACAAACATAGAAGTATTCGAGAAAGAGACCAGAAAGCAAAATTTATTGATTTATGGAATGGAGTAAACTGAAGTAAAGGATAAAGAACAATTGAGGAAAAAAATAGAAAATATATTTCAAAAAATGAGATATGTAAACAAGGTTAAACTAGAATGAGGAGATATAACAAGGTTAAGAAAAGGCATGGTACAGAAAGATAGACCAATACTGATAAAAATGACAGGACGTAGTGAAAACAAAAATATTGAAAGTTACAAAAACTTAAAAGCACAGAAATATGGATTGCAATGGACTGCCCCAAAACAGTAAAGGAACAACGCAAAAAGTTGAGTCAACTTGTGAAACAAATAAGAGAAGACTGAAAAAATCCCAATTGAGATATAACAAACTTCTAATAGACGGAAAGGAGTATACGCTAGAAGAATTAGTGGTTAATGAGGTAAAACAACTGTCAAAAATAAATGATAAAATGAGTAAAGCAAGAACATCAAGCATGAGATCGCTAAAAAACGATGACGATGATGAATTGAAGAAGCAAATGAGAATTATTACAATTAGTGGACGGCGTTCAAAAAACTAAGTAAAAATAAAAGTCGGGTAGAAAAATTGATGACAAACTATAAAAAAAATACACAAACAAAAAGGGTAGACGAAAAAAGGAAGGAAACAAGTCTTTGGTTAAGGATATAAAATGTAAAATGTTTAAATATGATAGAGGCAACTACAAACTTAATAAACGAAATAACAAGGTGTAAATAAATATTGCAGCAGTACAAGAAATGAGATGAAAGGATAGTGGAATAATAGAATCAGGCAATTACACAAAAGCATATAGTGCGGTCAAAGAAAGTAAATTCAAAACAGGATTTGTAATAAAACAACAAATATAAACGTGCAATATTAACATTTAATCCGGTAAGTGAAAAACTGGCAGTACTAAGAATAAAAGCAAAATTCTTTAATATTACCCTTGTTTATATATTATAGTTAGACAATGACTACGCTAAAATTGAAAACATTAATTTGGATGCAAAAAAGAGTAGTTTTGGATGCAAACGCAAAATTGACATATTTGGCGCTGCTTTTGTTAATATTACAGATTTATAAGTTACAGATCAGTACATTATCTTACAGTAATCAATAAAGATAAAGTTTCAGAGATTTGGAAAATACATACGTTCTTTTTTATTACATGTAAAATAACCTTGAAAGAAAATTATATCTATGCACGATAACACTTATGTTATGAAATCTACGTAAGCAACTGGTATTCTGAGAAACATAATTATTCCCCTGATAGAAAACAATTTTATAATTGAATGTACAGTTTCTAATTTGTATATATTTGTTTATAGTATTCGAGCGATCAAAACAATAAAATAAACTACCAAATTTACGAAATTTCTACTCAAATTTGATACAAATTAGAATAAAGTTAACTAGTTAATTAATACATATGCTGATAAAAAAATGATAAAAGATAATTTGGGCCGGCAGGCATGTTTAGCTAAGGATGGTCCTTATATGACAATAAACAGAAATATTCTACATGTTTCTGTTTATGAACATAATAAAAACACATCTGGGATCTGGTATATTGTAGGTAATGCTGGTATTATTTTTGGCCGAATGCCTGCGTTTGTAACTATGCGGTGCACGCTGCTTAATAGAATCACGTTGAGACTTGAGGTTTTTGAATAACAATAACCGAATGATAACAATATATGAAATTTAGGAAAAATGCTTATTTGTTAGAAAGCAGTAAATACATACAGCGTGTATGTGATTAACAGGTTGTTAATTTAGAAGGTGAAATCAAGGCGTATATACAAGCAACAAAATGTTTATAAAACGTTTAAAAATACCAGCATTTTGAGCCGACGGATCTGACGTATTAAACAGTTTGTTGACACCGTTAATAAAACGAAATCAAAAACAACAACGTTATGATGCTTCATTCACTGTTCTAAGAACTACACAATTCTTCTCAGAAATTTGCTGACACTAAAAATAAATACAAAACAACGTTATCACATATGACGTAGTTAATTTAATTTGTTACTCTAAGAAGGCACGTGCTTTCCAAGTTAATTCACAAAGATAACGTATTTATAGATGTTAAAATAATGTACCGTTTCGTAAATCAGTCAAACTATTTTAATAAATAAATAACACTTTAAAAATAAGATAAATATGCAAAATAACTATTTTTAGAGTACAGTCAATAAATTAAAAATCGAGACACTACCTGCGTCCGAATACAAGAATTTAGTTGTTTAAATAGGGTTTAACCCTATCAATTACAGACCCCAAATAATTTCAGGTAAACTATTTATTGTCCATACTTAGCAATCTGCTAGTTGTTTTTGCTAAAGAATGATTTCATCGTTTACGTTTGCAATGCACTGCTTTTGGCGGTTACATTTTTAAAGAAATTTAAATTTGGAAATGCATAATCAAATTGGTTAGTAGTTTAAGCTTGATTATTAAGATAAACAACTAAAAGACTAAAGTAGATTTAAGAAAAGCACAGCATTATTATTAACAGATATAATAATTAATAGATAATCTACAATTTTTTTAAAAGCAATTACTTCATTACATCAGCATATCATTGCTTAAATACCTACTAATGCTAAATCGTTGAAGACGAAACGGGTTATTGAATTGTTACGATCATTTTATTTGTTTTGATTGATTTTTTGTCATTCAATTTAGATCGAAAAAATCAAATAGCAGAAAACAATTAGTTTCCCTATAAATTAGACAAATCGTTAAAATGTAAAGTAATCGTATTCAACAAAAAATCGTCTACCAATGTTTGTTTTCTTAAATGTAGCAAATTATTATATTCAATACGGTAATCTTTTACAGACATTTTTAACTACAAGTGATCATGAATTAATATTTTTTTCTAAAAGTGCAAGAACACGCTTTGTCTGCAACAATATAGCACCAGTAGGTATTTAGGAAATGATATTCGCTAATTAGCTTTTGTGTAAGAATTTCTTCAACACAAGATTCATGTATATCATTAATCTGTTTTTTTAGTTATTTAAGTTAATTGTCAAATTTAATTTATAAACCAACAAAATTCCAAGATTAAAATAAATCCAACTATTTAGAAAACGTAACAAAAAGTATACAAAGGTCATTAAAAGTAACAAAAGAATCGTGAAAATACCGGAAATGTATTTATTGTGATGATAATTATATATTGTATAAAAAAAAACTCATGGTATTTGGGAATATTGATTTAAATCAACTAAAATTTAGTCTACTAGTTATGCACGTTTTCACACTCAATTATAATGTATAATAAATTCCAGAATTTCTTAAAATCGCAATCAAAACAATTTGTCTTTAAAAAAAAATAGCATTACAAATTTACAATTAAGTAAGAAATCTTTTTTGATTATTATTTTGTCACAAGGTAATCTTAAATTCTGACTGTGTTATAATACCTAAATGTTATGCAATAAACTGATACTCATATTCGTTAATGAAGCGTTTATTATACTAAAATATTGTATAACCATATGGAGCATAAAACTAATAACGATATAAACTTCTTTGTTTTGAATACATTCCTTTAACCCCTTGGGTATGGATGCTATCAAGTGATTTAAATATTCCACACCAATTGTCTCCCAAGCATTTTCAATCGCTCTAACTAATTCATTGCGATTTTTAGGTATAAAGATGGGACCTTGTTGTTCTTGAAGATATGCACCATGCACTTTGCTTGTTAGGGTAACACATTTAGGTTATTTTTTGTAACCAACGACAAACCATCGTGGATGCGTCTATAGGCACATTGCCCTTGTATCAAAAAAAGTGTCAAAACCATTGTGTCAAATCAAGAAAAATTAAGTTTATGATATATAACAGAAAACTTATATTTGTTGAAATAGATAATTTCTGTCTGGATATACAATTTCGACAGACGGCTCTATAGCATCCCGCAATATATTCAAATAACCGTGAGAATTTAGTCGACCATCGATGATCCAACAAATACCTGGACCTCTCGAGCTAATCCAACCCCACACATTAACAGAAAAGTAGCCACTACGTTTAGTTTCTCTAACATGATTGGCCTCATAATGATTTCCTCGAGATCGATACACTTTAACAGGGCCATCGTTAAAACTTTTAAAGGTTTTTTCATCGCTAAAAATGACATTATTCCAGAATTCCAATGGCTGGTTGACATATTGTCTGGCGAACTCTAAGCGGCTTCTTCGATTTTGCTCACTAAGTTTCTCTTTAGAGACAGCTGTAAATTTTTTAATTCCACTGTCTTTCAATCTTGCACAAGCTGTTACTGCACATCCAGGAAATGCTGTTTGACGTATAGCATTTTTACAAGTGGAAAATGGATTTTCAATCACATATGCCCTTAATGCTTCATCTTGAGCTACAGTGGAAATTCTTTTTCGGCCACTACCTACCACTCTATCAATTGTATGTTCACGATGCCATTTAACACGCACACGTTCTACAGTAGCACGCGAAACTTTTAACATACGCGCTATTTCGCGAACAGTAACACCATTAGCCAACTCTGCCACAATTCGAACCCTTACCTCAGTATTTACATGTGCAGGCATTTCAAATAACGATCGAAACATTAAAATATATTAGGGTTATCATCGGTATTTATGGAAACTTGGCTCCTCACTTCTACAATTATTTGCCAATATCTTATAATTAAACCTGTCAACTTTTTCCAATTCTTTCGTTATCCTTGCATACTTACTAAAATGAATGAGGTTATTTAAATCTTAGAATTTTTTTTCTTACACTAATGAGTTCACCAGACAATATGTCAACCAGCCATTAAAGCTTTGGAATCACGTTATTTTTAGCGATGAAAAAACATTTAAAAGTTTTAACAATGGTCCTGTTATAGCAGTGGAAATTACCTGGTCAACGTTTCCATCTCTATAGAAATTTACAAATTACTATTTTCACATAATAAATTTACACTATGGGAAGGCTTTGTTATCATATTTTATTTATGTTACTTACATTATTTAATAACATAAAGCTACAGGTATGTCAATGCACTTGTGAAAGTACATTAAAGTGTTCTCCCACTGCCGAGGAACACCAAAAGAACAAAACGGGCGTCCAGTTGGTCACTCTAGTAGCATTTTTACATTTGCATTGACATTGCTTACTTTGCAGTGTTATACGATGTGGTTTTAGTGCACGGTATGTTCAAAACTTATTTGAATTACGCAGGTATAAAATCAGTTTGTCAACGCTTTTACCTCTATAGATATTTACAAAGTTTTTTTTTATGTTCTGTGTTTAAGTGTAATTTATTTAGAAGTACAAAATGTCCGTTTCAATGCCATAAATTTAGAAATCTATTTAAAACGGTTAAAAAACTCATGGAAGAAAAAGAAAGAGAAAAAGATGTGACAATAATATTGACAGTATATGATACCATTCACACAAAATTGTTTAATACAATTTTTTTTATATTTAAAATGTGTGAGGTTGATTTAGCTTGAGAGGTCCAGGAATTTGTTGGATCATCGATGATGGACTAAATTCTGAGGGCTATTTGAATATATTGCGGGATGTTATGAAGCCGTCTGTCGAAATTGTATATCCAGACAGAAATTATCTATTTCAACAAATAAGTTTTCTGTTATATATCATAAACTTAATTTTTCTTGAATTGACACAATGGTTTTGACACTTTTTTTGTTACAAGGGCAATGTGCCTATAGACGCATCCACGATGGTTCGTCGTTGGTTACAAAAAATAACCTAAATGTGTTACCCTAACAAGCAAAGTGCATGGTGCATATCTTCAAGAACAACAAGGTCCCATCTTTATACCTAAAAATCGCAATGAATTAGTTAGAGCGATTGAAAATGCTTGGGAGACAATTGGTGTGGAATATTTAAATCACTTGATAGCATCCATACCCAAGGGGTTAAAGGAATGTATTCAAAACAAAGAAGTTTATATCGTTATTAGTTTTATGCTCCATATGGTTATACAATATTTTAGTATAATAAACGCTTCATTAACGAATATGAGTATCAGTTTATTGCATAACATTTAGGTATTATAACACAGTCAGAATTTAAGATTACCTTGTGACAAAATAATAATCAAAAAAGATTTCTTACTGAATTGTAAATTTGTAATGCTATTTTTTTTTAAAGACAAATTGTTTTGATTGCGATTTTAAGAAATTCTGGAATTTATTATACATTATAATTGAGTGTGAAAACGTGCATAACTAGTAGACTAAATTTTAGTTGATTTAAATCAATATTCCCAAATACCATGAGTTAAGAAATTTTTATACAATATATAATTATCATCACAATAAATACATTTCCGGTATTTTCACGATTCTTTTGTTACTTTTAATGACCTTTGTATACTTTTTGTTACGTTTTCTAAATAGTTGGATTTATTTTAATCTTGGAATTTTGTTGGTTTATAAATTAAATTTGACAATTAACTTAAATAACTAAAAAACAGATTAATGATATACATGAATCTTGTGTTGAAGAAATTCTTACACAAAAGCTAATTAGCGAATATCATTTCCTAAATACCTACTGGTGCTATATTGTTGCAGACAAAGCGTGTCCTTGCACTTTTAGAAAAAAATATTAATTCATGATCACTTGTAGTTAAAAATGTCTGTAAAAAATTACCGTATTGAATATAATAATTTGCTACATTTAAGAAAACAAACATTGGTAGACGATTTTTTGTTGAATACGATTACTTTACATTTTAACGATTTGTCTAATTTATAGGGAAACTAATTGTTTTCTGCTATTTGATTTTTTCGATCTAAATTGAATGACAAAAAATCAATCAAAACAAATAAAATGATCGTAACAATTCAATAACCCGTTTCGTCTTCAACGATTTAGCATTAGTAGGTATTTAAGCAATGATATGCTGATGTAATGAAGTAATTGCTTTTAAAAAAATTGTGGATTATCTATTAATTATTATATCTGTTAATAATAATGCTGTGCTTTTCTTAAATCTACTTTAGTCTTTTAGTTGTTTATCTTAATAATCAAGCTTAAACTACTAACCAATTTGATTATGCGTTTCCAAATTTAAATTTCTTTAAAAATGTAACCGCCAAAAGCAGTGCATTGCAAACGTAAACGATAAAATCATTCTTTAGCAAAAACAACTAGCAGATTGCAAAGTATGGACAATAAATAGTTTACCTGAAATTATTTGGGGTCTGTAATTGATAGGGTTAAACCCCATTTAAACAACTAAATTCTTGTATTCGGACGCAGGTAGTGTCTCGATTTTTAATTTATTGACTGTACAATAATAAAATTTTGAAACTAAACAACCGTATTGTCAAAAATGCATACAAAATAAGTTCTTGATCATGTATAGAAACAAACCTGAGAATAAATTGATAACATAAACCTAAATTATGATTACTATAAGCGGAGTTTTTTCAATGTAGTAGCATGCGTCCGAATTGTTACTTTAGTAAAGTGATAACATTACCCGATTAAAAACATTATTCGTGATTCCGATAAGCGGCGAGCGCTTTAAAGCATTGCCCTGAATTTATTGCTAAAGCTCCATCTTAAGTGCTAATAAGCTTGTATATTTATATTTTATGCGCCTTTTGAATAGTATAAAAATTAAAAAAAAATTAAATTAGCACATCTTCGTTGGCTTCCGGTTTGAAAAAAAAATTAAACAAAGGCAAATGAAACAAACCACTCAACCGATTATAATTTTATGGAAACGTTTGCAGGACTTTATTCAATCTACATTTTGTTTATAAACAGAAACTCAAGTGTACGAATTATTTTTGCAATCTCAGAGTTTTAAGAACCAAAGCAAGTTAACGTAAAACATTGCTTTGCACGTATGTCTAAACTAATAGCGTGTGTAAGTAGCTTACTTGTGCCGCTATCGTTTGCAACCTTTTAATAACAAAAAACGGTTTAAAGCTTTGCATTTAATTATTACCTTATTTTCACTATCGCCATCTAACATGACAAAAAAATCTATTTTCATATAAAGCTATCTCATTGTCTAACGATAATGTATATAAACAAGGATATTACCATTTGCAACGTATGTACATGCTTCGACAAAAGATAAAGGGGATGAGAAGAATGAGTTATTGTATGCACAGGTACAAGAAATACTAGATGAAACCTCAAGTAGATGTAAAAGTAATATAAGAAGGCTTTAATGCAAAACTGGGAAAAGAAAAACAGTATAAAACAATTATAGGAAAACATAGCTTGCACGGAGAGAGCAATGATAACGGACAATAAACCTGGCTAGTAGTAATGATTTGATTGTAAGCAGTACAAGATTAATGCACAAAAAAAATTATAAAGAAACATGGATGTCACCGGATGGAACGACAAAGAATCAGATTGACCAAGTTATGATAGGAGCAAGACATGGGTCGTGCAAGTTTCACATAAGCAAATTAATACACAAAAAGCAAATAACCAGGAGATAAATAAAAGGTATAAATTGAACATTAGCAGAAAGAGAGTATAGAAAAAAGATTAATTATGAAGACAGCCATGGAAATTTTATCAGAAAACCAAAGAAAAAAATGCAAGAAAGCAGTACAGTGGCAAAATGCAGCAAAAATAAAAATGATGAATAACTTAAGTGAGAAAAATTGGAAAAGCTATAAAGAAAGGAGGTTGAAGGCTAAAAAAATATGTAGAAGGCAAAAAAAAAGTTTGAAGTACGAAAACTAATAGCTACGGAAGAAGCAGAACAAGTGAAGCAAAATAAATTTTTTTTAAAGAAATCAGGAATTAGAAAAAGGGATACCAACTAAAAGTTATATTGCGTAAAGATGCAAAAGGAAATTATGTAGGAAACAAGCAAAAGCTCGTAGAAAGATGGAGAGAGTACTTTAAAGAACTCAAATAAATGACTTAAATGAGGTGCAAAAAAGTAAAGGACAAGAACAATAGGAAGAGAGGGTGGAAAATGTATCAACACAATTGAGATAATGAGGAATTTAAAAAATAACATCTCTATGGAAGTTTGATAGAAAATATATGGAAGAAAGAGAAGATGTCGGATCAGTGGAACATGGCAATAACATGTCCTCTACACAAAGAAGAGAACAAAACAACTTGCCAAAATTTCCGGAGAATAGCTTTATGAAATGTGGGATATAAAATTTTGAGTACAACAATAGAAAAAAAATTAATGCCGATAATGGAAAAATAAATCAGGGATTATCAGAATGGTTTCAGAAAAAAACGAACAATACTAGATCACATATTCTCATTAAGACAGATTCTAGAGAAAAGTAATGAATTTAATGCGGATCTATATCTCCTCTTTATAGACTTTAGTCAAGCGTATGACACAGTTATGAAGAAACAGTTGTATGTAACATTAGAAAAGTTGTAAATACCACAAAAACTAACAGATATGTTAAGGATGTGTTTAATGAATACGAGAGCAAAAGTAATGGTATAAGATATGATATCGGAAGAATTTTAAATTCATTAAGGTTTCGGACAAAGGAAGTCGTTATCTGCAGTGTTGTTCAACATGGTATTGAAATGGATAGTACACAAAATACAAATAAAGAAAAGTGAAACTATATTAAATAGGAGTGTACAAATTCTAGCATACGCAAACGATTTGGTAATTATAGCCGGAATTGAAAGAAGTAGTTTTGCATATGTAGAAAGCAGCAAATATTTCAAGATTCAGAATAAATAATAAAAAATCTAAGGTTATGATAACAGGAAAAAATGTAGCAGGGCAAGGAGATGTGCGAATAGGTCAAAAAGTATTTAAACAACTGAAGGAGTTTGAATATCTCGATTCAATAGTTACGTTAAAAATGGAAATTACAGCAAGAATATAGACAAAAAATAAGTGTTTTTATGCGCTGCAAAACATGTTTAAAACAAAGAATGTATCGATAAATTCTAAATTAAAAGTGTACAAATAAGTAGTAAGACCTATTGTAATGTACGGATCTGAAATGTGGAGTCTCAACAAAACAGTAAACGATAAGGAAGAATGGCGGAGTAGGTATAACTTTGAACTGAAGGAGAGATTATAATAGACCAAGTGTAACAAGCAAAATAAAAAGCAGCAGAATAAAGTGGCTCGAACGTATGAAGAGAGTGGGCATATCAAGAAAAGTAAAAAAAAAACATTATAAGGAGACTTTTGTAGAAAAACCATTAAAAAAAATATAAGGTGAAGAAAAATTCGGAAGTGGCTGGAATGAAAAACTAGAGAAGAGTAATTGGGGACAGAAAGGAATGGAGAAAAGTTAGCAAAAGAGTAGTGCAGGTGCAAGATCAGATACAAGAATGACTATCCTGTGCTAGAAAATTAGTCAAAAAACTCTAAGGAAAGACCATGGCCCTGAATAAGCTGCAAAACGCCAAAAAGTAAGTAAGTAAGTTCTTAATCAATTACTAAACTTTAATTTAGAGGTTACAAATCCAATTCCTCATTTAGTAATTTTTGTTTTACTTTATATATTTGATTACACAGACACATCTAAACGGTTGGTTTTGTGATTTAAATTTAAGTAAATGCAAAACCGTAGCTTGCAAAGTTCTAATTTATTAGACCAAAATTAGTCATAACTGTAACTCCAAGAAAACATTTTTTTAATTTTATTTTATGAACGGTAACTTTATCTACTGCAGTAATGTTGACGATGCGATGAAATCCTTTAAATGTAAGCGCAAACCCAAAGAATAGCAACTCTGCAGACCAAATACTTTGTTATTAGAAATGCAACAGAGATTTACAGAATGCGGTCCTGCTAAACTACAGCATTATATTGTAAAACGTTGGCCAAGAAAACAGATGGACGCGAAAGGTAACATATTTTACATTAAAACCTTGTAAAGAAAAACAATATCTATTTACCCCCTTTGCATGTAAGATTAAGACTACTAAGTAATCTTGTAAAAGGTATAAACCGTGACGGAAAAGTTTTCAGTACATAAAAAATAAATTTCCAAAAAACACAGATTAAGTAAGACATGAGAAGCTAATGTGACGTGGAATTGTTTCGAACCTATAGTAATCGACTTCTTGTGCAACAACAAAAAAGAATTACTGTTACTCAGTCGTTATAAAAGAGTATCATGTATTGTTACACAGAAGAAAACTGTCAAATAAAACATTTCAATAGATTTCATGTACATTTTATTACAATAAATGCATGTATGTATTTTTATTTTTTATTTCGTTATAATTTACTTATAATACCTAGGATACAAGATACGTAAACATATATATAACCGAAAAGCATTATGAATTCATCCCCCGCCCGCTCATTACGCCCTCAAAGATAGTAATATTTTATTTCACATTTTAGTTTAGATTTAGATAACAGATTTTCTATTTATTTTTGTGCATTTTTTTCAATATATTTAGGAAACGTTAAATTATTTATAGTTGTAGGATACTAGATGTACTTGTACATTTAGTAAAATATATTAGATAAAGTGAAAAGTACATACATCGTTCGGGCTAGAAGCTTTTGGGATATTCACGTTGCTCTTCGGGCCTAAACATCGTAATAATTCCCTTAGTGCATAAATAATTTTAGCGTTCTATTTCAAAACAAAATCATGAAAACTATACAATTTATAGTTTTATATAATATTATACAATCAGATTCAAATTCAACATTAATTAAATCAAGATAAAAACCAGAAAACAATTAATTTGTTATGCAATTACTGCAATAAAAATTTAGGTATGCAGTACAGCATTTTTAAACGCATTCTTTCGTGAAAGACCCGGTATTTAGCGTTGTTATATTTATTAACATACATTTCATACCTGTTGTGACGTTTTATTTCGTTTTGTAATATCGAAGTATTTAATATTTTCCAAATTCAACTTAGTTTTAATTTTCATTTATAAGTACATATTTAGTGCATATGCACTTAAGTCGTTTAGGTCCAGTTTATTGTCATACGTTTTGAATACATTTTATAATTTATTACTGCCGCCAGTCATTATTATTATTTGGTTTCAAATGTTTAGATTGCAATTCTATATTCTAGTACGCTCGTTTGCTTTAATAATTTATGTTTCATCACTTAATGATTTTGCGTTTTTTAAGGTGGGAAACCGTGCCCAAACTCACGTGTTTTATTATAATTTTGTCTCTCTGTCGGTCGCGTTTTTATTATATGTATTTTTTTTTAAATTCTGTAGACAGTACGTGTAACGTTTATTTTATTGTAATTGTTTAATTTTATTACGAATTTATTTTGTGTGTAAAATTCTGTTTGTCTATTGCATTTTTTAAAATTTATTTGATTTCTTCTATATAATAAATTTTAAATTTTTAAAATGCAACAAAGCTTTTAACCAATTAACCTGTTCGCGAGTCAATTTGATTCTTTTTTTATTTAGTTAAGTGATTCTACGCACTAAAAAGAAAGGTTCTAATAGCGTGTACATTGCTTAACATACAAAGACGATCCGAAGACCTTACCTTTAGGGGAGTGTCGGACTTAAATTTGCCGACTGATGATGTAATTCCTATTTAGGTTTGATAGAGTATTAATTGCAAAAATTGTAATAGGTAATACAAAATTGTTGTTGAAAAACTTGTGTTATGTCTATGGTGTAGAAATATGCAGACATTGAATTATTAAACACAAAATTTATTTGCTTATTTACGTATTACAGGCAAAATACATAAATTTAAAATAAACGTAACATAACATATTGGTTATATGCACTTATTATAAATTAGATATCTGACGTTACTTTAACTTACTCCACTTGCTAACTAATTCAAATAAGTCAAGATTGTCGCCTATTGGTTTTTCAAAAAAAAAAAAAACATAAGTGAATTTAATTTATCGTCGCCCATTCGCGTTCGTAAAAGATTTTTTACCAATTTTAGCTTGCTGAAACTTCTTTCACTAGAAGCAGATGACACAGGTAATCATAAAATATAGTTGAATATAATTGCAGTTACTTTTAATTGTTTTTCAAGAGTTTTTAAACAGTGTACAATATTTTGAAAGGTATGCATGGCTCAGCTCTTAGTTTTTCGACAAAAATTTCCAGTTCAGCTTTCATTGCATCTTTGTCCAAGTTTTTGTTTACTAAATTTACTACATCTGATATTAAATTGTCATCCAGTTTTTTCTCTGGATTAAATAATGATTTTACAAGACAAAAATATGGCTGAGTTTTCGTTGAGGTTGCACTTAAAAAGTTTTCTACAAAATTTTTCAAGTAATCTACAATTATTTTAAATTGTTTACGATCAAAATTTTGAAAAGTAAAATCGATTTGTGTATCTCTATTCTCATTAAGGCTCTTAGGAGTAACTCTGCGTCTATGATGTTTTTGAAAGTCACTTTGACAATTAATATCGAACTTTGATGCAAAGTCTTTAGCAGCTTGAATTAAATTGTTCACATCAATATCATTTAACAAATTATTTAAAACTTTTACATTTTCATCTAGCAAATAAACTGCACCTATGAAATTAATGCCCACTTTTTCAAATTGTTCGGTTAAAATTTTCATTATATACATTAAGTTTTCCATAAAGAAAAGGAAACATAAAGTCAGAGCTTTTCATTTTTGTTACTAATCCAGATACTTTAGGTTTAATTTTATTTGGTACCATTTTGTCGTTTTAGATTTGTTTAAGTGAAATTAAAATATCTTCCAAAGATATCCAAACTGCTTTAATAAATTCAACCTTTGCTGTCCATCTTGTTCTGAAACGTGCTAAAAAGCTTTCTACTTTAGTAATTTGTTCTATAAATACTTTATAGCGTTTTGTGCTGGCTGTAAAGAAAACGTATAATTCTTCTAAAATGTTAAAAAAGTTACTAGCCATAATACTTGCTTTCATGCCATTTTCTACAAAAATATTGACTATGTACCGGACAAGAAAACTAAATGACTTCATGATTTGCTAAATAACTAAAATGCTTTTGCAGACCTTCATAAGCACCAGAAATAGCGTCAGCGCAGTCATAGCTCTGTGAAGTAAGGTTTTCAATAGGTAATTCATTTTTGATTTTAAGTGAAAATATTTTGGTAGCAAGCCCTCTTCCTGTTTTATTAGGGACTTCAACTATCTTAATTAATCGCTCATATGGCTTAAGATTTTTGGTATACCGAACTTCTAAAGACAGCATATCCTTATGCGGTTTTCCGGGGTAGTATCAGCAATAATAAAAAAAAATGTATTCCTTAATATCTTTGTACATATTTGAACGAACTGACAAACCCAGTAGGTCGATTAATTCGTTTTGACTCTTTTCACCAAAATAGTTCACATGACAAGGGCGGTATTTTGTATTATCTATTCACAGTTTCAAAGGTTCGCAGTGTCTAGCAACTAATTGCACAAATTGATAAAAATTTCCTAAAGTGTTATCGTTACCTCTGAATGCAAGTGTTTGTATAGATAATGTGCGAGCATTATCAAAGAACATAATGATCAGCCAAAACAAGAAGTAAAACTTGGCCTTTGCCGTATTGTCGTTCGTGAACGCAAACAAACTGACGCTTCGCACGACATTGTAGCTTGCATCTTCAGAGTGGTAAATGTCACATAACAACCGCGAAAGCTTAAAATTTTGTATCAAAGAACATATTAATAATTTTTTGGTTGTATAGGTTTTCTTCTTCGCATCGAAGTCACAAAGTTGCAATAATCTGTAAAGGCAGCCTTATGAGCATTAGAGGAAAAATGTTGTGCTAATTTTCCTTTTTTAGTACCCCGACTTTTAAACAAATACCACTGCCAAAGTCCTTCGTTGGCTCATGAATTAGCAGCATAACTTCTTCCAGGTTCATTTGAAAATAAAAAACAAACAAAACAAAAGGCAGCGTCTCTAAAAACACTATATACTCTAAATGGGGATATTCTATATACCAGCGACTTGAAAAACTGTTCTGTTTTTTCCACTATGCTTATAAATATCGAAAATTTGAATAGTTTTGGTTGACATGAACCTAAGTCCATCAAAAATTGTCTCTGATTGAATGGCAATACTTTACCTCTCTGACCTGGATGATGTTCAATTAATGTACTTAAGTCCTCAAATTGCGGTTGGTAAAAATAGAAACTAAACTAAACACAGCAAAAACGAAACAAATTAATTTTTAGTTGAAATAAATAAAACTAGTTCTTTGGAGGTTCTTGTAAATAAAAAAATCTATAGTTAATTAAAAGGTACTCGTACTCACATTGGTGTCGCTGCCGATATTTTTTGACGTTGACGGAAAGTTTATAATTTCTGTAGCACTTGTACTTGTGGACGGTTTTGGCTTTAAATCCTTAAATTCCGACTTTTTAGCAGCTTCAAAAGGATTTGCGGGTACTACAACTAATTGCACTTTTACTTGTTTTCCGCTGTGTTTTTTATTTTCATGCTGCTTCTGGTAATTATCGTCAAATTTGCTGCCACATTCTAAGCACTGCATTTTCTTGCTTTTCCGTGCTACTGACTTCATTGTTATTGAGTAGTAGATAAAATTATAATTAGTTTTAATTAGTTATATGTACTAAACTAAACGATGCAACACTATTACACTAACACTGAGATAATCAGTTTGATAAATAGTGTTTCAAAATTAAATCTTTAAATTGCTTAAGCCACGTTTGTAAGAACACTAAATTAATAAAACGCAAAAATATGTATTACTTACAATCGCGTATTCTGAGTGACTGCCCCTTTATCCATTTTTTCCTTTCTTAAGTAAGGTTTGTCTACGTGATTTTTTTCACAGTCCCTTTCGTCAGCAAAACGTATTTAAGTTAATATTCTCTTAAATAATTATATTACGCTATTCAGTAATTTAGTTAACATAGTTACTTCTACACGTTCTTGTTACGAATGACAATGCAAAATAAATCCAAGATGCATTGAAATGAGTAAAATTAAAATTAACACATTTCTTAGCAAAACTATATCGTTTCTGAGAAACTTGAATTTACTAAATATAATGCCGACTCAACTTTAATACCTAACTGGACGGCTTTATAAAAATTTGTCGACTGGAAAACCTTTGGGGGTGTTGCACCCACCAACACCCTCCTATTGGATCGTCTCTGTTGACATGTTTTCTGGTTGGCAAAATCTAGAAACTCTGTTAGCTGTTAACGTTCCTGACGCCCTTCTGATTTTGACTTTGGCTTTTACATTTGAGCTTTTCCAAATAGTTCCGAATAGAATCCACAATCGTCTCTACTGAGTTCCATCAAATACTTCGTTAATGTGACCAATCCAAAGCAATTTTCGTTTTAACATACATATTTTGCATGTAACAATCGATAGAAAATACCTGCATTTTAAACAAATATTGTTAATACAACTGATGAAAATATAAAAATCTAATTAAACAAAATGTTAATAAGCACAATTTTTATTATTATACATGTCTTTTTAACATCATACAACAGTTTGTCAATTTTGTAATAATTTTTTTTAGTTAATACACTACTATTACTACATTAGAAAAATCTGATTCTGATCGTAAAACACGTGTTGCTTTTATTTACCACTTAGAAAAACATTATAAGTTAAATTACACAAACCTTTGGTAAACAATACCTAATTATTTTTAAACTACATACAATTATTGATTAAGAAATACAAAAATTAATATTTGGTAAACTTCTAACACGTAAACTGTTATTAATTTTGAAAGTAATATAGTTTGCTATAATAACTGTCGATGTATTTCATAAACTAGCAGTTGCCATTTATTATTTATTATCCTTGTCCAACTGCCATTTAAAAAGATTTATTATTTAGTTTACTCCAATTTATTTGAATTATTATTAATTATAACAACAAAACCGTTAAAACCTAATCGTTTTAATAATTCTTTTGTATGCTTGTTCCACATATCTTTTACCAGACCTTAAGGCACAACATTTAAATAACCGTCTAAGATAAATAAGAAATAATTACTTTTTTAACAATACCTATTATTTGCATTCTAATTCCTCAATTTTTTAAATCTATTATAATTGCATTCATATGCATTATTGAAGGATTATTTTAAAATAAGACACTTAAATTGATGTAAATCAACACTGTTGTTATATCGCAAGTTAATGATAGGTTCGCTGTTTTAATAATTATAAAAATAAAAAATGATGGACGTTTACAATTAATTGTTAGTTAAGTTAAGCTTGTTAATTAAATACATAAACTAGACGTAACTCATAGCTAAATTCCTTTCTTATTGAATTTTTATTAACTGATACAGAAGTAATTTTTATAAAATGCATTAAACAAACACCACAATTGCGCCATGACGTTGACGTTTTTAATTGCCGTTGTGCGTTTTTAGTTAAATTGCTATTATTAAACCGTTTTGTATCTTTATAAACATTTTGTTGTTTGCGTTATTTTAAACGTGAACATTTTCTTTAATTGATTGCGTTGTGTGAAATAAGTAAGTTGAATTAATATAATTACGTGATCACACGTCACAAAATCGCAGCCATAAGGTTGCGCGACAAAAGAACGCGGTCAAAATGTCGTACGACGAATGATCGCATGCGACGAATGATCGTATACGACGAATCACTGCATGCGATGAATCATTGCATGCGACAAATCATCGCATTCGACAAATGGTTACATACGATAAAAACTCGCATACTACAAAACATCGCAAACGACAAAAAATCGCATACGAAATTAACTATGTACCTGCTCATATATAGCATACACGCATACATAACGTCACCACAAAAAATTACATTGTAATTACAGATTATTCCCCACAGTTTACAGGTAATTAGTTACATAGTTGAAGATGCATTAACGCAAATTACAAGCATACTTACAATAAAATGTAAAGTGGTAATTACCCTATATATTTTGCAAAAACTTTCGGTGTGTAAAGATGGCATGAAACTTTGTTAAAAGTCAAAAAGGTTAAGATATGTTGGTGCTTAACATAGTAAAAAACGAGTAATTGGCAAACAAAATTATTTGAAAATGTTAAGCAGTATAATTAAGTTGTGAAAAATTCGGACCATGTTTATGTTGCCGATGTTGCCATAGTCGAAGCAAAAGAAGTCAAAAATTAAATAAAAGGAATGGCGAAATTTATGAAAATAACACAAGCCATTTTAGCAAAAGCTTTACTATTTCTTGCGCTGCATCGGGACAATTGCCATCGCTTTCTTGCCTCAAACAAACTGTTCAACGTGTACGGCAACAGAAAGAATGTGTGCTTGCAAATCCTATATATATAACCAGAACTTTAACCGCGTGCAGTTATGTCTGTTTTTCAGCTTTCTTCATCCGTTATTTGGGATGGATTAGTTCCCGATTGTCTTATTTTTTTTTATTTATATTAATTTTTTGCTATTCTTTGCTTCTTCTGCGATTCTAGACCATTCCGTTCTGTTATGGTATTTTACTTTCCAGTGTTTTATTTCTAACGTTTTTAGGTCGTCTACAACATCGTCAATCCATCTGATCTTCGGCTTGCCTCTCTTCCTGTTTTCTGTTGGTTTCCATTCAGTTACTATTCTTATTGTTTTCGTTTTATCCTTTCTCATTACATGGCCTAGCCATTTTATTCGTTGTGATTTTATATAGTTAACGATGTCCTCACCTTTCATTTGGTCTCTTATCTCGAAATTCATTCTTGGTCTATATTCGTTCTCTCCCGTGTTGATTGGTCCATTGTTACCTTGTTTATCTCACCTTCTTCTGCCCATCTCAGTTCTTGTATTGCTATGATATCTATTTTATATTTTTCTAAAGTTTGTACAATATCTCTCATTTTTCCTGGTTGTATCATCGATCTTATATTCCATGTTCCAATTTTTATTTTGCCTTGCTTTTTCTTTTTTATATTTCTTACTACTTGCAAATCCTACATGTTTAAATAAACTTCCTTAGTCTTTTCTGATGAATACAAGCAAGACAATGAAGACAAGCCATTGTTACTTTTCGATAGCAGTCTTGAAAAGTAACGCATTTAATTTTGTCCACTGAGGAATAAATAAAACAGTCCACTGTTGTTTTCGCAATTCTATCAATACATGGAGTGCAATATTGCAATGTTATACATAAACGTATAGTTACTTATTTCATGAAATAAAAAGTTTACAAACCGAACTGCAATCATAAAAAAATGTAACAACAGAGATACAGCACTGATTTACTTTTTGTGTCTAAAAAAGGAGTTGTAACAGACTACAAAAAATTACTAGAAATCCATTTTTTTTCTTGAGAGTAAAGATATTTTGAAGACACTTGGATAGGTCGTATTGAAAGAAGAACCACCAATGTTAGCAATTCACATGTGAAGTTAAACGCTGAAAATCCAAATATTTGGAAAGCGATAACTGTCTTGAAGATAGAAAACGATATGAATAAAATAAAAACAGAACAGTACCTTGCATAAAATGAACCTCCCTACAAGAAAGTAACGTATACATTCAATAACGTTCAAATACGGAAATCGCCGGTTCTTGAATATTTAAGAAGAATAGCCTATTAAGACGTAGTCTTGTTTTTTCTACTCTTCTAAATCTCGTTCCGTCTTGAGAAAAGCAGATGTCCAGTGTTTACACCATCTTTTGAGAGGTCGGTCAAAAGGTCTCCTTGGTTTTTTCATGATTTGTCTATTTTGCTCATCGATCTGTCATTCTGTCAACGTCGTCGCTCCAATATCGTCGACTTAATCTCGTAAACCGCAATATATCTTAAATTTTGGGATCTCTTATAACTTTGTTTCTTAATATGGTCTCTCAAGCTTACTTCTTTAATAGTTCTTAATGTCTTCATCTCTGCTAGCCTTGCCATGTTTTTCGTTTTTGTTGTAATCGTTCGAGTTTCTACTGCATATGTGACTACAGCTGTCAAGGCTGTTTTATACATGCTGACTTTGCTCAGTAGAGATATATTTGTTTCTCGATATGCGGTCTCCCAGTTAGCCAAAAATTCTTGCTTTTAGGCTTTCGCGTCAGTAGTCCAATATTGGAATTTGGTTTGCGGATTACCACGCCACCGATAAATTTGGTTTCTTGACGTTTCGGTCATCATTTCGTAACTTTCTAGAAAAGATTTATGAAATTGAACCTTGGATTCGGGCATTTATACTAATTGCTTGTACTTTTTTTTGGTCCGTGACGTTTTACTTGACCGGTCACCAAATAAATTCTTCCAAGTGGAAGAAAACTTTAACGGTCTGTCTTATGTATACTTTCTCACAAAAGCAGAAAATACAGTAGATTCCGGTTTCTTGAAGTTTTTTCTTAGGTTTCTTTTGAGGAGTTATTTGAATTTTGTCCGTGCATCTTTGAATGTACGGTAGGAATGCTGTTGTTTTAGTATCTTCTTGTTTTGGTTTCTCCGAAAATTGTCGTCAGATTGCGTTGAGAACGTCCTTTCTGTGGTATTCATTCTTCAATAGAGCACCTTGTAGATGTTTTATTTTCTCCTCTAAAAATTCTGATTTATATATCACTTTTGTTTGTGAAGCACTCCATGTTTCTGCATTGGATGGTGGTGTAATGGCGCGTTTAAATACCTGTCCGTGTGTGTTGGTTTCCTGTACACTCGGTGACCCAATGAACCGTTGGCTTTTCTGGTTACGAAAATAAACAAAACGGTAAATCTTACGAAAAAAGTTACAAGATGACTGCAACGTTAAGAACCCAAATTTATCAGCAACGCGGTAACTTGTCTAGAAACCAAACTTTAAAAGATTCTTAAGGCATTATTTACTTGGGTTTGGAATTCTAAGTTTTTAGAACTTATTATCTCACTGCTAAGTACGTACATTGCATATATTTGTAAATGAGTTTTTTGTTTGCAGCTAATTTAAATCTAGTGGGTTCTTTTGTTATGACCATTGGTTCTGTCTTTTCAAGGATATCTGCATATTAAGGTTTTTTGCTCTTGTTTGAAATTGATACAGTAGTTGATGTGAATCGTCTTTGTAATCAGCCTTCAATATTGCGTCGTCAGCATAACATAGTATATTTAAGTTATTATTGTCTCATCTTGATTAATTGTTTTATCATAGTAAGGTTGACCATGATTGATCTTATACTATTGTCCAGACGTATTCGTGTTAGTACCGTATTTGTTCGGTAAATTCTTGTAATGTTTTAATTTTTGTTTTGTTTTTTTTATTAAGTTCTTTTATTGCATTAGCGTAATGTGGTATGTGTTCCCCGAGTATCTCTATGAACTCAGTTACTTGTACTCTGTCAAACGTTTTTTTGAAATTTATTAAGCAGAGAATCAAGGAAGATCAAGATTGAGTCCGCTGTCAAACTATTATGTCTAAAACCTTCTTAATTCTATTCTATTCCTTATTTTAGTTGTTGATTTTTGTCAACAGCCTAATTATGATGGTTAGCAATCATTTTATGATTTTCCGGGTCGTTCTTGTTTCTTTTTTCATAGATTGGTATTGTGATGCTGTTTCTCCAATCAGCAGGTACTTTTTGGGTCGAGATAATTTTTGAAATAATAATGTGATTCTGATTTCCAATTCAAGTCCTCATATTTAATCATTTCGTTAATAATTTGATCTGGGCCAGGAGTTTTCTAATTTTACTAGTGCTTCATGTACTTTTTCTTGTGTTATCTTCTTCTAAATCGGCTCTGTATAGGTGTTGTTTTCATAATCTTTGTTCCCGTCAGCTCGTCTTCTATCTCCTACATAGGTTTCTCATTTTTCTAAAGTAATGATGGTTATTTTTACTTCTTTGGTTACTGCTCTGTTTATGTTTCTAAGTGAAATCCAAATTTTTTTGTCCTTTGTATAGATCATTAGTAGTTTTTTAGGTTTGTTCAAGTTTACAAAAAAATATTATCTTCTTGTGGATACCTGCGTATACTAAACATTTGAGTAGACTTCAGTTTGGTGAACTGTTAGGTTAGTGTCCGTTTACCTTATTACAGAAACAAACATTAATACTAATGTTTCTACAGAAAATAGTATACAAACTTTATCATTCCAAAGTAGTATGGATTCTGCCAACAACGATGTGTTATTCAGCTTCGATGATACTCAGCCAAATTATTGACAAAGTAATTAATATGCCTCCGTTGATAAAAATTATAACTAGATGATATATATATATATATATATATATATATATATATATATATATATATATATATATATATATATATATATATATATATATATATATATCTCTGATTTCTAATGTTAATTGTTTGCAAAAAGCGGAAAAACGCAGAGGTCAGTTTGCTGAAATTACCAATTTTCCTGAAAATGATTTTGAAGAATAAGAAACGTTTTTTAACCAAAAGAAAAATGTCTCTGAAAAAACAAAATGTTCCTTCGAAAAAAACAATAACCCCTATCTCCGACACTTCAGATTATGAAACGAATGTAGAAAAATAGTGACAAAAATTTAAAAAACAGTTATTTTACGACATGCCTCGACAAATATTAGTTATCATTAATGTTTAGTTTTAAATTTGTTTTTTTATTTGTTCTTTATTTACTATTTTTAACTATACTTATTTTATAAATAATCAAAAATTTGTATATGATATCTGAACATGCTGTCTAGATATCATATTCTACTGTTCCATCTAACGCAATCCCATTTATATCAAAACGGTTTTTTTAAATTAAATTAAAAAGACCAAAATTTTTTATTTTGTTTGTCACGGGTCGTTAATCATTAGTTTTCCAAAGAAATCGTATTTTAACAAAAGTTTGGTCACAACACTGGTACGCCGACGCCACTGGTTGAATATTTTGGCACAAATGAACATGTACGGTGGGCAATGTTGTCGAGTACTTTGATCAATCCTATTTGACTTTCTACTTCAGTGGTAGCTGCACGTAATTTGTAATCGTTCGAAATCTTAAATTTGAATGGAATTACGAATAAAGCATTCTCTTCATTAAAACTTTGTAAATCGATTATTCTATAAGATTGTTAAAAATTAGGTGTAGTAAACAAAATGGCGGGCGACTCCATTTAGTCCACATTTAGTTAAGAACAAACTTCAAATAACTTACATTTTTAAAATCAAATTAATTTATTTAATGTGCAATTTAAATTCTTAAAATAGCATTAAATAAAATCCCTTGCTCCTAGTAAACAGTTTTGTGAACTTTTTTTCTTGAAAAGCGTTATAGAATTATCAGAAAATGTATATATGTTTATTATTAACTACTGGTTGGTTATCTGCGCTTAAAAAAGTGCAACTTCACAACCTACTATTATACGTAATAATGAAAGCCTATACAACTACTAGTGAAAAAAATGTTTTCAGTAAAAACGGGTGCAAATGGCTAATGTTAATATTAAAAACAAAAACAATTTGTATGAAGTATAGACTACATATGAAAGTAAAGTAAAAGCACTTATTGTTGAAGCTAAAATATTTGTTCTTTGCTAGATTTAGTTTTTAAACAAATTTTTTTTAAATTTAATAATAATTTCTATTCTCAATCATCTGGTTTAGCTATGGGATCTAATATTTCACCTCTTGCTGCTGAAATTTTCATGAATAATATTGAACATAAAATCCTTTCTAATTCTTCTTTTTCTAATATGATTAGTTTTTGGTTTAGATACGTTGATGATAGCATTGTTCTCTTTAATGGTTCCTTAGATGATTTAAATAATTTTAATAATTTCATTAATTCTATTCATCCTAATATTCATTTTACATATGAAATTGAATGTAACAACTCCCTTCCATATTTAGATCTTCTTCTTTTACGTGAAAATGAGAAATTTAGTTTTGAAATCTATCGTAAATCTACTTACACTAATTGTTTAATTCCATTTTACTCTAATCATCCTTATAGTCATAAAATTGCTTCTTTTCGTTCCTTATTTAATCGTCTATTTTCTATTCCTCTTTCCAAGCCTGGTTTTAATAAAGAATTTGATACTATTAAACAATTAGCTTATAGCAATGGTTACCCTTTTCATCTTTTGAACAATGTTTTTGGAAACGTTCGTTTATACCATTTCTTTAAAAAATTATCTCAAAATAAATCAGATAATACTACTATCTATCGTTCTATGCCTTATATTAATTCTTGTTCTCTTTTTCTTAAAAATTATTTTAAAAATTATAATATTTCTATTTCTTTTTCTACTAATCATAATTTAAAATATTTTATTAATATTATATATATAATTATAATAAAGATTCTGTTTCTTCTTTAGATAAATCTGGCGTGTATAAAATTTCTTGCTCTTCTTGCAATTGTTCTTATGTAGGACAAACTGGTAGAAAGTTTAAAACACGATTAAAAGAACATATTTATTTTATTAAAAGGTATTTAAATTCTAGTATATCAAACACTTGTTCTTCTTTCGCTAATCATATTTTGTCTACTGGTCATTCTTTTTCTTCTGATCTTAATGTTAAAATTCTTCATTTTTGTAACAAAAGTACTTTGCTTAATCATCTTGAAATTCTTGAAATTCATCGTCTTTGAAATGAAAATTCAGATAATTGTCTTAATGAAATTCTTGATTTAAATATTTCTCCTCTTCTTAGTAATAAATTGTAACTTACTTTTTTCATTTTTCTTTTCTCTTCTTTTTTTCATATCACCTATGGCTGTGTATTTAATGTCAGTTTGAATTTAAAATTTTTTATTTTGTTGACGTTTGTCATTCTATTTTATTTTATGTTTTGATATAATGTGTAAGCTCTTTTAAATGTTTAATTATTTTTGGTAATTGATTTGCTTTTTAGTGTAACTGACGATGACAATTTAAATTGTTGAAACTAGTTTTACAATAAAAAATTAAAACATTATTGTGGATTGACTTCAAGAAAATAAATATCATATTTTTTAAAATAAATATAAATGATTAAAAAAATTTTATTTATTAAAAAACATTAAGTTTAGCAGAAATATTACTAAAACGTTTATAGACATAATGGAATAAGAAAAAGTTTGTTCCAAATAAAGACAATGGGGATATTGATCTAACCGCTGTCACGTTGTCAAAATAAGATGGCATAGACTAAAACAATAGAAAATATTAACTTTGTAATTAATAGAATTTTTAAGAACAGCAAATTTTTCTTTAGTAATTCCGTTTATTAAGTATTGGACATATAAATTTCGAAAATTGAACCTTACGTACGTTTCGCTTTTAAGCTTATTGATAGGTACAATAATATTACATGTTAATATCTACAAATAAAATACATAATAATTATTTAAGTTAGTAAGAAGATATTTTCTTAAACTTACCTACAATTTTTCATTTTTAATTAAACATTTTAATATTAAATTAAATAATATACAATAATAATAATAACTTTACAACTTCATTGTGACGTGAAGGTTATACAAATGACTACCATTAAATAAAATTTTTACTAATGTGCAAACGTTCAGTAACTAGATAAATAAAACTATAAAATTTTAAAAATGTTTTTTAATTTAATATAAAACTAATAAATATCTAAAAAAAATAAGAAAACAAAATTAATAAAAACAAAAAGTTTTTTATTATTAAATTAAAATTAAATGTTTATGAAATGATAGGATAATAAATTGAATTAAGGTTTTCTATGTCAGCTCTATAATTTACTGCATTAGGACTTTTTTTTAATTTCTATCATCCTATAAATTAGTCTCATTTTTAAATTTTTTCTTTATGTAAGATTTTAGGAGAGTTAAAGTTAAAATTATGATTGTTTTCTATGGAATGATCAAACAGAGCAGTTTTAAGATAATGTGTATCTTTTTTATTTCTTATTACATTTTTATGTTGATTTATACTATTTTTCAAGTATTGCTTTGTTTGCCCAACATAACTACAATTGCAATTTTAGCAATTCAATTGATATACAACATTAGAATCATAAAAAATGTTAGTTTTGTCTTTTAGGTTTTCAAACAAAATTTTTTCAAGTGTAGAATACATTCTGAAAGCAATAAAAAAATTGTATGTTTTTAATCCTTTTTCTAAAGTATAAGATAAATTACGTATAAATGCTAATAATACAAATTTATTTTTTTCTTCATTAATATTAATATTATTTTCTTTTTTATATTTAGATTAATAGTAGGTGAAACATTAGCTGAATTTGAGCTTGTATTATTTTTATTTTTATGTTTTAAAATTTATATTCTTTTTTTAATATTAGTATTTATCAAATTTTGAGAGAAGCTATTTTGGATTACAATATTTTTAATCATATTAATATTTTCAGAATAAAATTTAGGTGAAGATAAAACGATTCCTCTGTCAATTAAATTATTAATTATACTTTTCTTATATTTAATAGCAGTCAATGATTTAAAATTTATGTATCTACTTGCTTTTACATTTTTTCTATACCAATTTGTGTCAATTTCATTATTTAAATTTCTAAAAAGTGTATCTACAAAATTTATTGATTTGTGATTATTTTCTTTTTCTGTAGTAAATTTTAGTCTTGGATGAATATTAATAAATCTATTAAAGATTGTGTTTATATTATTTTTATTGGTTGCAATCAGGATGCCATCTATATATCTTTGATACATAAAAGGTAATGTAATGAATTAAAAAAAAAATTTTTTTTTCAAAATTTTGTAAAACTAAATTAGCTATTGTACGAGACAAGCGTTGTCCTATTGCAATTCCAAATTTTTGTTTATAAATTTTATGGTTCAATGTAAAGAAAGTTGAATTAAAGATGAATTGTACTGTTTTAATAATTTAATTTAAAGGTAAATTTGTAAAATTTTGATTTCGTTCTAATAATTTTTAAAAGTATTTATTGCTAAATCTCTAGGTACGTTAGTATAAAGTGAAACTACATCTAGAGAAAACAAAACATTATTGTGAGGAATAGTTACATTATCAATAAATTTTTGAATAGACCAAGAATCTATTTTTATAAGTATTTTGTTCTATGTAATTTAAATTAAGCAATTTTTTTTTTAATTTGATTATTGAAATTTTAAATGTTTATAATTGGATTTTTTTCTATTTGAATATATGTGTCTTTATCATTTAATAAATTTAACATTTTTAGATCATAGTCATTTTTATTAATGATTACTGTTTTTTGAGTTTCGTCTACTTAAGTAACAATTATTTCAGTATTATTCCTTAAAAATATTTTTGTATTTTTTAATTTGTTTAAATAAGCGTTATTGGTAATTTGTTCAATTGGTTTTAAAATTTTATTTTTATTTTTATGTTTATAGTTAGTTAAAATGTTATTGATTGAAAATCTTATAGAATTTTGAGTTTCAGATACTAATGTGTCGAATGAATTCTCTACATTAGCAATGATATTTTTATAAGGAATGTCATTATGAGGGTTAAAATAATTACAGTTTGGTTCTAAACTTAAAGATTCTTGTATGTACGTCATCCGGTATGAAAGTGTTTGTTAAATTTTTATCCAGTCTTTATTGATTTTGTTATTTATATCCGAATTTCTATGATTTGTTTTTGAAAGTAATAAGTTATATTTATTGTGATATTGTAAATTACATATTAATTTTTTTTAAATGTATTTTTTTTAATTTTGTTTTTCAATCTTAAGTTTTCTAATGTTTTATTTTTTAAAAATTGCAAAATCAAGTTAAACAGTACTTTTGTTTCCAGAAGTTTTTTTTGTTGTATTAATTTTTGTTTAAGGAAATTTAAATGTATGTATGAATCTTTAATTAATGAATTTAGACACTTATTGTTAAAGTTAATTTGCAAGTTAAGAAATTTATTTGTATTATTATAATTATGATATGTTATGCTATTATAATTTTTGAATAAAAATTTTGAAGTTAAATATAATTTATAGTAAATTATTTAATTTAATATTAAAATGTTTAATTAAAAATGAAAAATTGTAGGTAAGTTTACCTTTTCACTAACTTATATAATTTTTATGTATTTCATTTTTAGATATTAAAATCGAATATTATTGAACCTATGAATAAGCTTAAAAGAGAAACGTACGTAAGGTTCAATTTTCAAAATTTATATGTCCAATACTTAATAAACGGAATTACAAAAAAAATTGCTGTTCTTAAACTTCCCATTAAAAAAATAAAAAAATATTATAATGTATAAAACTAAATAATAAAAATGTTTAAATATCTTAATATTTCATTTCTTATGTAACTTTTTTTTTGAAGCACACAAAAGGGTAGAATTAGCAAACCATTAAATATTAAACATAGATCATTATTTAAGAAGTAGGACAATACAACACGAATTTGCTACGGGCTGTACCGAGAATATGCTGTATTTTACAGAACTAAACACTAACATTATGCAGCGCACTTAATAATTATTGCTCATTTTAAATGTATAGAAGCACTAGATAATTGAACCAAACAATCTTTGTTGTGATTAAAATTAAATTATACTTCAACTATTTGACACAATTCTTTGTAAATCAAAAATTAAACAAGTATTACTTAAGCTTTTCTTTCTAATTGTTGAGGATTAAACACAATTACGTTATGATTAATTAGACTCTTGCTTGTAAAAAGCGTATGTAACTGTTGTATTTTTATTCTTTGTAAATACAAAAAATTTTGCTTAAAAAAGCAAAATTTAAAATTTTTAATCAAAAAAAATCAGTAATTAATAATAAGTAAAAAGTAGTTTTTGATCAATTTTAATGATCAAATCTGTCAGAATTTATTATTGCGTTTGGTAAATACTCGAAAATGCCGTTGTAAAATTAGATTAAAAGACAGTCATAAAGAAAGTGTTTAAAAAGGGTCCTTAGAACGCCTCTGGAAATCGTTTGATTTAAAATTGCTCTTAAAATGCTAGTTGTAATTTAATATTTTTTTAATGTGACAGTTACTACATAAGTTTCTTTAACAGAAACTCTTTTATTCACATTCGTCTTATTTAGTTTGCCAAAGACGGAAAAACTCTAATACAGTAATGCTATTTACCTACTTAAAAATCACAAAAAAACGATATTTAAAAAAAACAAAGTCAACGCTAAAGTGGTTGACATCGTTAAAAAAACTATATATACATATATAAAAAACAACAATTTGCAAAAAAAAATTCTAAAACACATAAGAGATAAAAAATTATTGTGTAGCAACCTGTAACATGCACATGGCTGAAGTACTTTAATTACTTGTAAGCTTAACCCACAATAATAACAAGGCAACGGCAGTTCTGGTATAGGAGAGTGGCGTGGATATAGCAACCAATACAGATCAGTCTATCTTTGATGTGTTTTTTATATTTGCTTACGAAGGTGCCAGAACGAGAATAACTTTAGTGCCTATTTACGCATCTTTAATGCGCCGATTATATTTTATTAAAAAAGCTCCAGAACAAAAAATAATTTTAGAAGCCCGTTCACATCTCTGCACCAAAGAAAAAATACAAATCAAACACATTTAAACTACAAGAAATAAATTTACTTTATAATCCTCGTCTATAAAAAAATAGGTCAACAAAACTGCAACATATCAGTAATGAAAAATCAACAAATTTAATTATAGATATACTAGTAACCGGTTGCACAAAACTCTGGTTAATTGGCAATTTACTAATCGTCGATTAAAGATAATGGTTGATTAACATTCAATTCCGTTGCACAAAACAATTTAATCTCTGATTGACGGTCCATTAGTTAATCGACGATTAACTGCTAGTCAACTTGACAACGGCGCGTTTTAATGTCAGTTTATGAAACAAAAATGACTACCAAAAAGAAGGTTATTTACAAATATTTACGCAAATCAAGAAAGAAACGTTAATAAATATTGTAGTAAAGTGAGTATTACAATGGTATTACTATATTATTCACGTTTTCTTATAAATAGTTATATTATCATTATGGAAAATATTGCTTCTGTATCGATAGCAAGTTTTATTTTATGTTTACCGATAACAAATTTCTAATTCTATAAAATTTCTTGCTTAATTCCTTTTATCCTTTACTTTAGGTAACAATATAAAGGAGTAACTGGTTAAAGGATTTATAGTTGAAAAGAAATGTTTGGTGTCAACAAGCATCACCAACGAATGTAATGCATCGACTAAAATAGGCCTCCGAACAGCAAAATACCTGAAACTTTGTTTGTATATATGAAACTAAAAATAAAACAGATCTGTGAAGCAGGACAAGTAAGATAGTACTTAAAAGTTGTACTATGTATGATGAAAAAATCTGTTTCTCGTGGAGTTTTCAACCTCTTAATAACTGCCGATCAGGAGGTTTTGCTGGCGAACATTGCACACCAAAGTGAGCCACCTAGAAATTGCTTTGAATTGCTTTACAGCTTACTATTTTGGTAAATTGGGAGATAATTACAATGAAATCTAATATTAATTTGTATCCTTAGTAAAAATGGGCAAATGAGAAACATTATATGTGGCTGAACTTCAACCTGTATTATCTCGTATTCTCGTCTTTCGCACACTCCTATTTACTGCAGAACCTGTGGCAACTCCTCCCGAGTTATTTATAAGAAAAATTTCAAAAGCAAAAAATTATAAACTGTGAATTACTGAAAAAAGTAATACTATTTAATCAAGTTTTAAGAAAATATAAAGCACAGTATTAATTTTATAAATAAAAAATTACAATAAATTATGTTGTTTTTATACATTTTGCATATTAAGAACTGTTGCAATTAATGTTGTGCTAATTAAGAGTGCAAACATATTGCAAGCAAGGAAATCTTCTCTGCAAAATTCCAAAGAACCTTTCTATGGTATTACTTGTTATAATATGTGCTATGCTTTATTCTACTTCACTGGCATTTGCTAGATGTAAGCAGAAGAGGATTACATGGATCTACTATCACCTAATAGGTAACCGTTGCCATATCTTCCGATGCAAAATTCAACCGGAAGAAGAGATTTATTGTAAATAATACTGTTGTGTACTGATCCTGGCTAATAAACAATAAAATGCACTACTTTTAAATCAGCATTGCATATCGCTTAAACATTAATGCTAAAATATCCTTTTCTGTTGTGATACGATTCAGCATTTAGTCTATCGGGTAATTGTACATGCACGTGTGCAATCAACAGCTCCCAGAACATATAAAAAACGAGAAATGCGAAAGAACCATTGTTTTATTTCCATGAACTTTTTGGTAGTTCTAGACATCTTTATATATTGATGGGAGAGCCTGACCATTACATTTATAATATGCTGAATAGAGCATTAATATTTGTACTCTTGCATCAAACGATTAGTTTCGATAGCTTGTTGGTTCGATTCTATCTTTAGTTGCATGTATCAAGTTTATTATAGGGGCCTTATTTAATCGAAACCTCTTCTTGAAATCAATGTCGTCTAACAATTCAAAAGGATTTTCTTTATCTCGTATAAACCTTATGCTGCGAAGCTGTCTTCAAAGCTACTCGAGGAAGAAGACGACAAATGGAACAACATAATTATTTTTGTTTAATACATATTTTTTTAATAATTTTGTATTAAACGAAACTTGAATTAAACGTAGCTATAATTTATTACTTAATTTTGACTGTAAATCATAAACTTTTGATTATTGAAAAACTTTAATTATAGGTTAATCAGCCAAATTTCTCCAATTAGATAATCTTTTGTTAACAAGAGTTTAATCGGAGATTAAAGTTTTGTGCAACGCAAAATATAGTTAATTGACCGTTAATCTCCGATTAACGTCAACTTCAATTAAATATTTAATTGACCGTTAATGGTCCGTTAAACTACAATTAAAGATAATCAAACTTTAATCAAAGATTAAACTCCAATTAACGTCAATTATCTTTTGTGCAACCCGCTATAAATCTTTGAGTTAGGCAATACACTGTACTATTAAATAAAACTAAAATGTTAGAATTCAAACTTGAACTTTAACAAAATAAATTTGATATAAATCGAGTAAGAAGTTTGAATAATTTCAACGTTAAATATTACACAAACTAATTGTGATAACAAATGCCTCAGTCTCAGTCGACGGCAAAAGATAATAAAAATAAAAAGATTACTTACGGTTTGTAATTTTATAAATGAAGTTTTATTATCTTTTTTGTTAAAATAGTAAGCTTGACCTATTGCGGGTCGATCACGGTCACAACTTGACAATTTTCCCAGTTTACAAAAGATATTTTGACGACAATATTCCAAAATAAACTAATACACGTTTTAAACACGTCATGCAATTGGTACGGTCGTAAATGCTCTAATTTAGTAGTTAATAGTACATGCTAAAAACAACGAAAGAGAATTCAATTTTACCGCAAAACGTAAATGTGTATCATACCTTGGCAATTCTTCTCACAAGCATCGATTTATTTTACAATCGATTTTCGTCATAAAACAATTATGTAGCCCAAGATTTCGTTAAAAAAAGCTTTGCCAAGCATTTAAATTTGACTTGGCTTTTAAACAAAGAAAAAGAAAGTTGCTAACTAAATTTAAAATAAACGATAAAAAATATCTGTAAGAATCAGAGGTTTTTACATATACCTTAAAGCACTAGATTAAAACAAATAAAAAACTGTATAGAAACGGAATATACATATAGATTAATGATGATAATATAAAATAAAAATTATTTTAAAAGTGTCAGTATTGACTCATTACAACCGGAAACAAACCACAGAGGGCGACGTACCGTTAGTGGGAGGATCCACAAAAACCACCAGTGCCGTAACATTTATTTTTTTTTTTTTCTGTATTAATTACATTATTAGTTTTGTTGTGTTAATTAATTTCTTAATTAAGTTAACGTGTAAATATTACGAACATTATATTATATTTATTTTAAACGTGCAATTCCTTTTCTACGATAGCTACTCAGGGTCCGAAAGCCGAAATACCTTTACGACGAAGGCGGCTTAAAGTGATCGCCCGGAACAGGGACGCTTACAAGTTGACACCCGCAGCAGGGACTCCTGGACTTCAACTGGCCCTAAAAGTAAGCACTTATTAGTTTGTTTTAGACAATTGGTTGGCGCTCGAGTACCGATAACCGAAATCCAATATGTCTGACCCCGTAGAAGTAACACCGGAAGCCGGTCTAGAAATCGCCAACAACATGGTGAGCTGGATCTGTAACATGAGAAAAGAAGAGTTAGTAAACCGACTAAAAACGTACCGTTTAGACGCCACCGGCGGAATTAATGAGCTAAAAGCACGTTTAATTAACTTCGTGAGAACCGGAGAAGTCGCGCCCAGCACGTTAGCATATCCCCGGAACCCAGAGACATCTCGACCGTCGTCTCCGATCCCCATAAACGTCATACCGTCCGAAACACCGGCCGTCTCAGTAAACACGTCGAAGGCACAACTATGGGACAACGTTCGCAAATGGGGAATCAAATACGATGGGAAAATGGACCCGATTTCTTTTCTCGAACGGATAGAGGAACTAAGAATTGGATACGGATTTCCAGGAACCACCCTGTTACAAGCACTACCCGAATTATTTAAGGACGAAGCGCTACTGTGGTACCGTAATAACAAGAACGAATGGATCCAATGGGAAGATTTCCTAACCAGCTTTAAACGTCATTTTGTAGGTTTACGCTACCAACATCAACTGGATGACGCCGTAAGAACCCGAATCCAGAAAGAGAGCGAGAAAGCAAGAGACTACATCGAAGCCATGAAAACGCTCATGCGACGACACAGAAAGTTATCTCCAGAGGAACAGTTAGAACGCGTTTACGAAAACCTCAACCGTGCGTACAAACTCTACATTAAACGCAGAGACTTCAGGAGCTTAAATGAACTTGACGAATTAGCGCGAGATTTTGAAGCTATTTCTCAAGCGTAACCTGCTCGACATCAAGCCGTTAAAACCGAAGTAGCGACAGTAAGTGCCCATGAAGACGCCGCCGTAAACGCTATTCAACCTCCTGTAACGACTCGACCGCCACGAACGTTTAACGGTGCAGAACTGTGTTGGCGATGCGGAAAAAGAGGACATTTCATGGAGCAATGCCGAGGACGTTTCAAACTATTCTGCTCAAGATGCGGACAAGAAGGCGTCTACTCCCGTGACTGCAACTGTTCCCATCCGAGAAACGGACCGAGCCGACTAGCCAGAAGGAGCCTCTGTTAGTCACCCAGGCCATCACAGGCTCTCTAAACCGACAAGAATGGACCGCGTGGCTACAAACCGTAACTAATTTCTTTCAGACAAAGAAAACAACCCGACCCGCATTAGCTACCTTGGATTCTCGCTTGTTCCTGCCCGTCACCGTATACGGATGTAAGTTCCAGGCCCTCGTTGACACTGGCGCCGCCCGATGTTACATCAGTCCTCGCATTCAAGCCTTAGGGAGCCAAAATAAACAACCGCTAGGGAATCAACCAACCCTGGTGTAGTTAGCTAATGGAGACATGGCTGAAACAACGGGAAGTTATTTATTTAACATAGGCGTAGGACACCAAACCTTGATGTTGGAATGCCAGGCGCTCGAAAACCTCACGACAGATATTTTGCTCGGATGGGACTTCTTGCGCCGGTACAAGGCCGTAATCTGCGTGACCGAAAACGTCCTCTATCCCAACGACGAACCCATCCAGTGTAGCACCGATATTAATCCAGGCGTCAGCGGCATCCAAAGTCTCACAGGTAACGGGCTTCCCCAATTAAATGCATTCCTGGAAGAAGAACTGACCCGGTTTAAAAACCTAACTGGTACCGCCACCGATGTTACTCACCGAATTCTCGTTAAACCCGGAGTCGAGCCCATCAGACAACGATACTATCCTCGAAATCCGGCCATGCAAGCAATCATGGACGCCGAAGTGGATCGAATGCTACAAGAAGGAGTGATTGAACCGTCCCGTAGCCCCTGGAGTTCACCGGTGGTCTTAGTTAAAAAGTCGACGGGGAAATATCGCTTTTGTATTGATTTCCGCCAGGTAAACGAGGTCACTATAAAAGACGCCTATCCGATTCCGTTTATTCAAGGGATTCTAGACAAGCTTCGAGGAGCGCGATACATCAGTACAATCGACCTCAAAGATGGTTACTGGCAAGTTCCACTGGATCCCGCAAGCCGGCCTGTCACCGCCTTTACCGTTCCCGGAAGAGGGCTTTTCCAATTTTGCGTAATGCCGTTTGGACTTCACTCAGCCCCAGCCACCTTCCAGCGACTACTGGATAAAGTCATCGGTCCCGAAATGGAAGCGAGAGCTTTTGTGTACCTCGACGACATCATTGTGCTAGGTGCTACGTTTGACGAACACCTAAACAATCTACGTGAGGTATTTCAACGCCTACGTGCCCGCGGTTTAAAATTGCAGGAAGAAAAGTGTTTGTTCTGCCAGAACGAATTAAAGTACCTAGGACACCTAGTGAACTGCGCCGGAATACAGCCAGATAAAGACAAGGTTGGAGCCATTGCCGAACTCGCTGCACCCACAACTACGAAGCAACTAAGACGGTTTCTTGGTATGGCTTCGTGGTACCGAAAATTCGTGCCAAGGTTTGCCCAAGTCGCCGCACCGTTGACTCAGCTGTTGAAAAAAAAACCACGCGGTATAACTGGACAGAAGCTCAGGAAGAGGCATTTCAAGCTATTAAAACCGTCTTTACCACCGCTCCCGTGTTAGCTTGTCCTGATTTTCAGGTACCGTTTGTACTTCAGACGGATGCCAGTACCAGTGGACTGGGAGCTGTCCTCACACAAACTTAAGGAAGCACCGAACGAGTAGTAGCCTATATAAGCCGTGCGCTCACTGCTGCCGAAAAGAATTACTCGATTATTGAACTGGAGTGCCTTGCAGTAGTTTGGTCGGTGCGGAAACTGAAAGGTTATCTAGAAGGCTACCGATTCCAAGTGGTTAGCGATCACCGGAGTCTAAAATGGCTGAGAACAATGGCAAATCCCACATCTCGTTTAGCCAGGTGGATTTTAGAGTTACAACAGTTCGATTTCGAGGTAACATATCGACCAGGAACCCATAACATCGTCGCTGACACCCTGTCACGGCTGCACGAACCCGAGAAAATACACGCCGTCAGTGCAGTAACAGAAACACCGGACCTGGACCGTTGGTACATTACCATGACCCAAAACGTAGCTGAACATACAGAAGAATGGTCAGAATACAGACTCCGACAAGGACATCTGTACAAGAGCTTCCCTCTCAATAACCCAGAGACCAGCGAAGGTTTCCACACCAGTTGGAAGTTGTGCGTTCCTAAACCGCAGCGGCTCCAGGTAATAAAGGAGTGTCACGACGCTACCACGGCCGGACATCTAGGACTGGCCAAAACCTTAAAACGAATTTTTCAAAACTATTACTGGTCTGGAATTGCGCGCGAGGTACGTGCTTACATTCGAAAGTGCCAGACCTGTAATACGTATAAAGAAAGAAATGGGATGCCTGCTGGAAAGATGCATTTTCTTCCGAACCACCAACCCTGGGATTGTGTCAGTAGTGACTTGATCGGGCCATTACCTCGGTCAAAAAGAGGAAATTGTCATCTGCTCGTCTTCCAGGATAGATTCACCAAGTGGATCGAACTTAAGCCGCTTCGCACCGCAACCACTACGCATATCGCGAGAGCTCTAAAAGAACAGGTAGTGTTTAAATACGGTACTCCGAAAGTGCTACTTACCTATAATGGGCCACAGTTTACAAGTCGCAGCTTTCAAAGCGAACTAACCGCCCTCGGAATACAATCCCGTTTAACCCCGCCATACACCCCACAAGCAAATCCGGTCGAAAGAATGAACAAAGTGATAGGTACAATGATTGCACAAGCCACAGGTCCGGATCAACGAGACTGGGATCAGCACTTACCTGAAATCGGATTTGCCATCAACAGTTCTGTTCACAGATCCACCGGTTTCACACCCGCAATGCTGGATTTTGGTAGAGAACTCACCGCTCCTCAGGCACTGCATCGCAATCTCGATCCAGACGTCGCTCCTGGAAAACCCGATCTCGACAGCCACGCCACTCAAATAAAGAAACTGCAAGAATTATTCCAGATAACAAGAGACAATCTAGCTCAAGCTTTCGTCCAACAAAAACACAATTACGACCTGAGAAGGCGCCCGTACCGACCGAAAGTAGGAGAAGTGGTCTACAAGAAAGAACGACATTTGTCAGACAAAGCCCGTAAGTTTAGTTCGAAACTAGCCCCTAAATATGCCGGACCTTACATCATCCATAAAGTGCTCTCACCAGTAATCGTAGAATTAAGATCACCCGATTCCCACCGAACCGTTGGGCGCGTTCACGTAAAGGACCTCAAAGTGACCCCTACCACGCAAGACGCCCCTACTTCGAGAGACCCAGAGCTTCGCGCCATCCGTTTGTCAACTCCATTACACTCAGTGAACCATACGCGTAACATGCTGCAAATCCAGGAGCTACAACAGCAACTGGAAACAATCCTGAGCACGAGTTCTGCAACCTCACCCCGCCTGCAGTCACCACCCGCCCGGCTGGACACCAATGTCATCGAGGAGATGCTCTCGCCTCTAGCCACCCTGAGCCTCGACACATTACCGGATCCAAGTCCACAGACGTTGCAAGTGCTCGACCAACCGCGAGTAAAACTGGATCCACAGGCGCCATTCTTCACCTCAATTCCCCTCGCGAAGATTTTTCCTGCCGAAAACGCCGACGCTAACCCGTCGGTCTTGGACAACCTCGTCTTTAAACCGCCTCAGCCCGACCACCGAACGTCTCCGACCAAATCGAGAAGATCTAGAAACAACCTGAAGCGAAAACAAAACCGAAGAAACCGACGCGTTCTCATCCAGACGGGATCGGAGTCGTTCATGCGTCTGAAATGACAGGACGCGGTGAACCTCGGGATCATTCCATTGGGCGACAACGTCACGTGCCGAGTACATCTGGACTTAGATGGAATTAGAAACCTCGAACCTATAAACATCGCAAAGATGAATACCTGTAAGTACCAAAAACGAATAACTTACCCAGACCTTCCCCGACGTTCGTGTATACCCCAGGAGAGGGAGGTATGTAGTGTGACGAATTCTGTCCCTGTAATTTTTAGACAAATAATAAATAATAAATAAAGAGACGCTTACACGCTACAGTAAAAGATAACACTGGGTTACATACATTTTGATGCCTAGAATTTTAGAACTGATTTTAAATGTCATATATGATGATATGACAAATGCTACTGGTTTTTATGTATCTAGATCATGATGATGCATTTTTACAAAAAATATCAATTTATTTTAACATTGCACATAAAGAAATTGTCTTTTAAGTGATTTTCTTGTGTGAAATTGTCTTGAAAAATCGCGCATAAGTCCCCAACTATAATCGGCCGTGATATGAACGTCCCATCTTCCTTGAAAAAAATTCTCCATTGTTTTTATATCTTGATAAAAACCTTGTTTTTTTGGTAAAATCTCCAAAAACATGTTAAAAATGATTTATATGATTATGAAGGTAGGGCACATTATGCTCATATTACAGATTAAATTTTTGAAGCAAAGCAGCATTTACTCAACTAATTCTATTAGCCTAGTAACTTTCGATTAATTTAGGTGCAACGTTCTATTTAAGTCATGGAAGTTTCAAAATAAGTAGTCTTTAATTAATTGACGTATTTAAGGTTCATAAAAATGCCTGGTTTTAATTTTTGAAAAATATACTGAAAAAATTGACTATTTTTGTTTTAAAAAATTGTTTCATTAGCTTTAGTTTTATGTGCTCATTTATTACATTTTTTTTACTAACAACACTATCTTCCATAGGCCAATATTTTGTGTCCAATGATTTGATTTAGTTCGACTATCCCAGAGACAAATAAAACAAGGATATTTTATATATGACTATTCTGTTGACCCAACAAAACTATTTTCAAGTCGACACAGGTAACCCAATAGTGTCCAACATATTTTATTTTCTGTAAAAAAACCTGAAATTACCTTATATTCTTCTTTTATACATGTAGAGTAAGCAATAGAAATAGGAGCATGTTTATTGTTATTATGTAACAAGACTGGTTTGGGAATTATCTTATGACTTTCAATAAAGAGACGGCAATCACTTGCCTGATAAGACTTTAAACCCATATATGCAAGCCACTTATATCACTAGAATATAAAAAAAATCATCAGAATAAAAAATGGATTAAGTTTTGTTCTCTAGTACAACATGAAGTAACTTGTACAATCGTAGATAGACAATTCTTTTAATCTCGATGTTAGCAACTCAACACGCTATTTTGAAAGATCTAAGTCTCTGATGAGATTATTAAACTTATTTTGTGAATATGTTTTAGGATGTAATGTTTCACCACAGTATTCAAAATGATCATCTTCTTGAGAAGCTTTAGGTATTTTATTTTTATTCTCCTTATATTATTGCTCTGCCTGATGAAAAACTGGTATTGGAACATTTTCTAAATGAAGAATAAGTCTGTTACAAAAATTCTCTTGTAATTTACTTGCTGGCGACTAACAATTTAATTAAAAAACGAATGGCAAGTAAAAAAGCGCCAAAACAGTTACAAACTAGAATGGAAGACACTGTTTAAATCTATCTAACAATGAAATAGAACACATGACAAAACACTGATTATAACGAGAAAAAAAGAGGTTAAAAAAATGTAAGCACGGCAGAATTACATATATAGTACCAATGAATAGTTTTATAAATATCACAGCTATAGCGTTGATAATCCTAGAGGGTAAGCAACATTTAACACATACAGTTTAACAAAATCAAGTAATATGTAATCTCTAAGTTAAATGTCGATTTAATGCAAAACTAGTGAATTTGCAAGCCAAAGAAAATTGTATTTAGCGTATAGCGTAAATTGAAACCGTACAAACAAAAATCTGCGTCCGTTAATTGCAATAATATTGACAAATACACAAATTAATAGCAAGAAAAAGAATACTTACGATTATCCAAGACATGCAAATAGCTATCTGCATGCTTTAATCATTTTCTAAAACCGCTACAAAAAATGAAGTATTAATTAGATATGGGATCGTATTACAAGTAAGTTGCTAGTCGTCAAACAATGAATCGTCGTAATTAAATGCGCCAAGCATCCGAGTGGTTTTCACTATTCTTAGCGCAGGTGTGCTTCCAAAGTTATTCGAACATCACATAAAATATAACGACTTACTTCTAGATTATGTTTTGGAATTGGTTTAATTAACCAATAGTTTCCTTTAGTACGTGCTTCTAGGTATAGTTTCCAGCAGAAGGTAAGAAATTGACATGAATCACTCTAAAATCAAAGTAAATCACAAAAATATGAATCAATGCTTACCACAGGAAGACTTTCACAAAAGCAGCAAAAATACTACAGGGATGAATGTAAAAGTTTAGAAGTGAAAACTTTGCTGAGCACTAACGTAATATCATATATGTGAAGCGGACCACAATTACTGAAAAAATAGTTTTTCTAATTTGAAAAATGCTATCTGTCAAGAAACAACCACTTCACAGCGCATCGCTCTGAACGTAGCAAAAAGTGAGAGAAACTTATACGGTACGAAAATCGCACCAAAACACTTTTTGCTGAAGAAATATTCGGATATTTCCATTTGTGGCTATTGTTTTTGTTGATACTTACTTTATTGGTCATACAAAAGTAACAGTCGTCATGATGATTTTGTTGTTTTCGCCAAACTATAGATACTCCAAACTTTAAAGACTTGCGTGTTCTTTTCTCTCATTGTCGCAAATATTCAATGTACATTTTACCATACACTATAAAGTATCCACGCTTTATATTGGTTGCAAATTTTAATAGCCAAGCAAGCAAAATACAAACGGATCACAGTGTCTGTAATCGATTTTTCGCTGATTTTTCAATATGTATTCACCACAAACGTAACAAAAGATATCAGGTTCGTTAACACAACATCTGAACCTACTAGCCATAATGAAATTATAAAATAAATTTTATCTGGTTATTGTAAGATAGGCTATCAACGAGCAAAGCCGGGAAAAAATTAAAAATGGAAGTAGTAAGTAAACTATAGCTGATGGGAGCTGCACCAAAAAGAAATTACAAAAATTCTTTTTGATAATGCTAAATTGACATAGACACTGGTACACCCTCAGCTACCATTTCACTTGCGCCTACCCCAACTTCAAAATATATGTAAATTGCAATCTCCTATATCGTTGAAAACATTTAAAAAATGCTATTAAAAAATACCAAAAAAGTGACATTTCACTTGACAGTTGAAATAATTTGCAAATAATAAAATTTGAAGAGATGCTGTCAACCCTTAAAGTTATACTGTTTGTAATGAAAATTTTTATTTTTGAAATAGTTGTCATATGTGTCTCTTAGAATATCCAGCGCAATTCTTTTTGAGGATATTAGGTGTGGTACTCTCGTACGATACGATGAGTTCTATTATCTCAATAACGACAATCAGGAGAAGCAAATAAAATTTTTTTGTAATTTTGTTTTATCAAAGGATTTCCACTCGTGGTTTATACTGTGAGATCAAGATTATTCTCAAACCAAGTGACCCTCTAGTATAGGTAACGCAATAAATATCCATTAAAAAAGTAAATAAACAGAATCATAAGCGACTTTCGGCTTAGACCGCGTCGTAGTAAAACACCCAGACTTAGGCTTGGTCATAGTCTCTTCTTGAGAGCCAAAACAAGAAGTAGAACTTGGCCTTTGCCGTATTGTCGTTCGTGAACCCAAACAAACTGACGTTTCGCAAGACATTGCAGCTTGCATCAGTTTGTTTGGGTTTACGAACGACAATACGGCAAAGGCCAAGTTCTACTTCTTGTTTTGGCTCTCAAGAAGAGACTATGACCAAGCCTAAGTCTGGGTGTTTTACTACGACGCGGTCTAAGCCGAAAGTCGCTTATGATTTTAAACATAACAACCGCGAAAGCTTAAGATTTTATAGTAAATAAACAGGTCACGTAGCTTGCGAATAATTTCGATACCCCGTGATGTATTTACACGTCAGTATCTACTGCTACTTTAAAGTGTGTGATTTGAATTTTATGCAAACTGGTTTTTTAACCAAATTTGTAAAAATGGTATACACAGTTGCTAAACGGGTTAAAATCAGTTATCTTTAGTGAAAATTAATGTGCTTTTAGGGCGGCTACAGCGTTCAATGTAAACCATAAAAATTACGTATAACTTCTTGTGCGGAAAACTAGAGAAAAAACTTGAACAATATCTAAACATTTTGAAAAACATCTGTTTTTCTGATAAATGTACATTCTTTTTTAACGGACAATTAAAATTGTCGTTATTGAGATAACAAAAATCTGCGTATTGTACGAGAGTATCATACCCAATATCTTCAGAAACTAAATGTTTGCCCTGGCATTCTAGAAGATAAAATTGTTGGACCTTTGTTTCTGAATAGAAATGTTACAGGATATATTTTTGTAAAATTGCTTAAAAACACAATAGAATCGTTAATTGTTCAAACTTTGGAAGATGAAATAGATGGCGATCCGCGAGTAGATGCAAATTTGCTTTACCTTTAACTTGATAGTGCTCCACCACATTACGCCGTGCAAACCAGACAGTCGCTAGATGAGTATTATTCGAAAAAATAGATTGGTCGTAAAGGAGCAACCGACTGGCTATTGCAATCGCCTGATTTGACACCGCAAAATTTTTTTATGGGGCTACATCAACATCAAATCAATCGTTTATAAGACGAACCCAGCAGATCTACAAGACAGCAACGAATTATCGACGTTTGTCGTTCCATCGGTTGTGAGACATTTCAAAAAATAAAGCGAGAAGTTGAATTTTGACTATTTTTGTGCTTAGAAAAAAAAACGATAAAAAGTTTTTGTAAATATTTTTCCAAATAAGAATTCACAAATTGTATATTTTTAAACCGTTAACAGCATCTCCCGAAACTTCGTTATTTACTAATAATTTCAAAACTGTCAAATAGAATGTCATTTTGGCATTTCTGAATAGCATTTTTAAAGACTTTTTCAACAATGTATAAAAAGGGAGTTGCAATTTACACACACTGTATGTGCGTTAAATTCTCAACGTATCATTGATATTGTATTTTTTTAGTAGTAATTTATATCACTATCGTCGAAAGTAAAACAAAACGAACGTGAGTTATGTTATGAGATTTCTGACATGAGTTAAATACATAGTTTTTTTTATTGTTTTTGGTAAAATTAAATTTTTTAATAAAAAATCACATTAAAAAATGACAAATTTAATGTTACTATTTTTGTTAATAGCAAAATCTGTCAACTTTGACAATCAATGTAAAATTAGTATAGTATATTGTAACTAACTTTGAACTATATAAACTGCCAATTAGCTCTAGTATCGTCTCCTGGCCTCTATCCACGACTAGCAAACATTGGGAGTAGGGTGAGTACCGATTTTCGATTTATTAATACAAAATTAGCTAAATTTCCGGGAGGCGCCACTGGGTTAAACAACCGGCCACGGAGAAGGCTAGGATCAACCCAGAACTCCTATCGACACTAGAACTAGGCACCGTAAAAAAAAAAGAAGGAAAAAGACGAGGTCAGCAGTTTCTCCAGTTTTTAATAAAACTCTACCCTGTATTTAATCCTGTTTACTATTTTATATTGTACAAAGAAGAATAAATAAGTTACGAACTAAAGTTTAATAACAAAAAAAAAAAACGAAAGAATCATCATCCCCTTTGTATGAATTATGATTATTTGTAGAGGTTTCGCCCACCAAAAAAAAATACACGCATGCTCGTGTTAACCCTTTTTACTTAAGGTTATGAATTATGTATTGCGCCACGCGGTTTTACAAAATTATGAGGGTTGTTTGCGTTGTCTCGAGGTAAAAATGGCTGTAAGAGCACCTAAGTGAATTCGAGATCAGCACTACGATCTCCCCTAAAAGCTGCCCCCTAACTGACAGGTCGTTCCCCTCACCGACAGCGAGCAATTGCTTCCTATCGTAAGTAAACTTAAACTCGTACAATTTGTGTACAATTCCGCGTACCGAACTATTCTATATTCTTACAGGACCTTTTTATCCCTGCTGTCCCCCGTGAACAAAACCTGTGTCTGCCTTCAAATATCTGCAGCGATATGAATTTACGCAAAAAAAGAAACCCACGGTGGTATCTCAGGTAGGTGAAACCAATGTATAATATTATTATATTTAAGGACTAAACTAATTATTGAACTTACAGCTAACACAAAAAATCAAATCGAACTTATCTTAAACTAAACTTATCTTGTTTGTTGTAGGGTATCGCAGCTGGTGGTGACTGTGTCCGAGGTGGAACGAGCAGATAAGGGTAGTCTGACACCCTGTTTACGTCCGGAACTGCTGCTGGAACCCGGTGGTAGTTCCCTAATTTTTTTTTGTCATATAAGTATGCCGAAGGTGGACACTTGGTGGTACAAAATCACACTTACCCACGATGTTGTTGGGGACTCCAATTATCGTATGATGTTGCCCTGTGTTTGAAATCCGGTTCGCTAACCGTAAGCATAAGGTTCGTTATTACCACTAATGCTTTTATTTAATTGTAGATTATAGCTGCTTAATTCCCCGTAGGAGTCTATTAGCCCAGGTATCAATATTCGAATACCAGCCAACTAATTGACTTTATGCCGCCAATATTCTTACACACAGGTAAAATGCAACAACCTTTCGAATGCGTATTTTTGGAGAAAGTGAAGAATTCCTTTGTGATAACAGTGATAATATATCAAAGGGTCACCAATAGGTCGCTATAAAAACTCCCAGCACGTTAAGTTGCCTATACTTCGGCGTTTGGATTTTTAACACGTTACATTCCCCTTTTTCTTCCAGGACGCAAAACTCGTTATTGCGTAACCCTACTATATGCTAACCTAATTCTAAACTAACTAAGTAACTTAAGAAATTCGATCTAATCGAAGCAATAAAAAGAAAACAAAAAAAAATACTTCCAACTTCTTACTCACTGGTATGGAATGGTTTCAGGTCTTTGACGTTCCAAACTCCACAATTTTTCCCTCTGTCGTTTCGCAGCTCGTACGTCCAAGGAGACAATCGTTTAGCTATCATAAAGGGACCAACAAATCTTGGAGCTAACTTCGCAGAGAAATATTTTGTGGCATTCGACAATGCAAAGATACGACGAAGAACCTGTTCACCAACATCTCTACGTCTGAGGTCGTAGTAGTGCTTATTCCTCTCATATGCCTTTATGAGTCGAGTTCGAACATCCGCGAATAACTTCGATAAATTACCAGTTCGTTCTATCTGTACATCTCGTACGTAGGTAAGGTTTTCTTCAACGTCCACTTTATGTTTATATTCTGTGCCCGTAAGGACTTGTTCTCGGCCAAAGAGAAGTCGGTAGGGTGAATAACCGGTTACCTCATGCTTAGCTGTACGAATCGCAGCACCGATTCTGGGAAGGTGACAGTCCCATTCACGCTGATTATCCTTCAGGTAAGCCATTAGCATAGTCTTCATCACCTTATTGACCCTTTCTATAGGATTGGCTTGAGGATGATACAAAGCGGTCGTTTTACGTTGTACAGAGTGCATCTGGCACATCTCTTTAAACTTGCTACTAGCGAACTGTACTCCATTATCGGTAATTATAATTTGTGGTACACCGAACACTAGAAATATTTGTTCTTCAATTATTTTACACACTGCGGAGCTTGTAGGAGACCTTAACGGAAAGAATAAACAAAATTTACTAAGGTAGTCGCCTACCACTAGGATGTTCGTGTAACCTTGTTTTGTTCTTGGTAGAGGACCAACGAGATCGGCTGATATCATCTGCCACGGTAAGTCTACGACATTATGCCTAACCATCAAACCACTTGGCTTCTTTTGTTTAGGTTTGCACTTCTGACATACCACACAATTCCTCACATAGCGAGTTATATCACTTCTCATTTTAGGCCAGTAGTATTTCCGATTTATACGCGCTAGTGTTTTGGTGACACCGAGGTGACCTGCCAGTATCTCATCATGATGCTCCTTTAGGATTCTCCCACGTCTAGCCTTAGAGACTACTTCTACCCATTCTTCTTCTCGTAAGTTGGCTCTGACCCTCTTGTATAATTTATCTTCTTCTATTCTCCATATAGGATATCGCCTCGGGTTATTTTGCACCTTTTTGGTCATCGCCTGTATCCAGGGATCTTCTACAACTGTTTCTTCAGTCTCCAATACGTCAACGATCGGCACACCTCTGGACAAGGCATCTGGCACTACATGATCCTTGCCTTTCCTATGGACCATCGTGAATTGGTACTGCTGCAGTCGTAACGACCATCGGGCTAATCTACCCTGCGGATCCTTCAAGTTGTTCAGCCATAACAGAGAATAATGGTCAGTCACTACCGTGAATTCGGCGCCTTCGAGATAAGGTCTTAACTTCTCTATGCACCATATGACTGCTAAGCATTCACGCTCTGTAGTGCTATACTTCCTTTCGGCTTTCGTCAAGGATCGACTTAAATAGCAGATCACGCCATCGTTTCCTTGCGCATCTCTTTGGGTAAGAACTCCCGCTATTCCATAGCCACTGGCGTCGGTTTGCAATGTAAAAGGTAGATCAAAGTTTGGACATGTCAGTATTGGTGAAGAGATAAGTGCTGTCTTTATCTGCTGGTAAGCAACTTTGCAATCTGAAGACCAGATAAACTTAACTGTCTTTCTTAGTAACCGTGTCAGAGGTTCGATTAGCGATGCATAGTTTGGTACGAATTTACGATACCAACTCGTCATGCCGATAATACGTCTTACCTCGCTAACGTTCTTTGGATTAGGAAGATTCAAGATAGCCTGCACTTTGTCTGGATCAACATGAATACCACGGTCTGTTACTAGATATCCCAAGTACTTCAACTCTTTCCGGCAAAACTGACACTTTTCTTCCGAAAGTTTTAAGTTGGCATTCTGAAGTCTTGTGAAAACTTCCTGCAGAGTTTGGAGATGCTTTTCAAAGGTGGGTGTGACAACAATGATGTCGTCTAAATAGACAAATACATATGGTTCTAGCTCGGGGCCTAATACTCTATCTATTAATCTTTGCCATGTAGCCGGGGCGTTATGCAAACCAAATGGCATCCTTCTAAATCTGAACAAGCCTCGTCCAGGAACAGTAAACGAAAGAAAATCTCTTGATGATTCTGCAACCGGGACTTGCCAATATGCCGACTTTATGTCGAGAGACGATATGTATTTTGCGTCTCGTAGACGTTCTAATATGGACGAAATGTACGGTAGTGGGTAAGCATCTCGTTTTGTTACCGCATTTAACTTTCTGAAATCGACGCAGAAACGATACGAACCATCCTTCTTCTTAACTAAAAGGATCGGTGACGACCACGCAGACTTTGACCTCTCAATTATCCCATCTTTCAACATCTGTTCAACTTCGGCATCTATACACTTCTGTACCGCTGGAGAAACTGGATAATACCTTTGTTTGATTGGTGGTGAGTCTGTTTCAATAACATGTTCGACCGAATCTGTACATGTTAACTCTTTTCCCGCTAGCCTAAAATGTTTCCTAACCAAATCATTTAGTTCGGCCAGCTGATTATGTTCGACTACTGTCTGCAATGATGAAATCTCAGTCTTCGGTTGGGCTTCAGAGAAATTCCATACCCCTCGTCGCAAATCAGGTACAACAGCAAACTGCTTCCAAAAATCGGTTCCTAAAATTAATGAATGTGATAGACCTGGTACAACAATCATCTCGACAACCGCAACCTTGCCTAGTAACTGAACTGGTACTAACATAGTGCCTACGCTACCGCATGTTTTGCCATTTGCCAAAGTAACCCTAGTCGTTTTGTTTCTAGACAACTTCAAACCTAACTGCTGCATCAGTTCCAATCCGGGAGTACCAAGAATCGTATGTGTGGCACCAGAATCTAGCAACCCACAAACTTTAAAACCTAACACTTCTATTGTAAGATACGGTCTCTCGTCTCCTTCCGCCTGAGTTAACACATATTCTAATATGGCTTTGTTTCTTTTAGATATTGACGGATCTTCCGGAAACGTAACAGCATTCCGTCTTTTTACTGCAACGTTTGGTCGTTTCCCGACGTTGTGTCGTCTCGGGGTGGTTTCTTTCCTGTACAACATCCAACACATTTGCTTGCAGCGCTTGCTTTTCGAGGACAATCCCTAGCATAGTGACCTCGTTGTTTACACCTAAAACAAACAACCCTTTTTTTCTCTTGTTCTGCACACAACATTCCTGCCACTTCTTTGGTAAGCTGCGTTTCTACATACGCCAAGTCTGGTTCGAGCGAAACTGTTCTCTTGGTTGGAGGTAAGAAACCATCGACGTTCGTTTTAGCGTACTCTAAACGTTTGCAATACAATTTCAGTTCTGCCAAAGACTTGATGTCCGCCAATGCCAAGTGTGGTTGGTAGCATGGTAATACATTACGCAACAAAATGTTAATTTTTAGATTTTCGGACACCGGCGTGTCCAATCTGCTAAACAATGTATCCATCTTTGCAAAATAAACTCCTATAGGTTCATTTTTACCTTGTGTGCGTCGCTTAATCTCGTCGTAAAGCGCTTCGTTGTAGTTCGGTGGTTGAAATTCCGGCTTTAACGCTATAGATAAATCTTTCCAGTTGGTAAAACTAGAACGGTTTGCGCGATACCAAATTAAAGCCTCATCTCGAAACAAATCTAATGCTGAACGAAAAAGTTCGTAAGCCGAAACACCTCTAGCGATCCTGAGTTCCTCTACTCGCTCTAAAAAAGATCCTATTGATTCACCAGGTTTGCCCGAAAAGTGTACACCCCACTTATAAACTGGAATACCCTTGACGTAACTGGCTGCACCTGCAACTGAAACATTTTCTTCAGCAACTTCGTCCGCATCTGAAGAATAACTCTCTTCGTCCTGAGACTCTGAACGTGTCTCGTCTGCTACTATACTCACGTCCAAAGGAGCCGTGACTGCAATTAAACTACTGCGCTTTATATGCTTAAAACGTTCGTCGTAACCGGAGTTTAATTTTAATAACTCAAGTATCAGCCTTTGCTTCTTTTGTTTGTCTTCCGGAGTATCAGGCTTTGAACGTTGACAGCGACCCAGAACATGCTGAAACTTGGAAGCGAATTTCTTTGAAATCGTTGGAGCTGTTCCTACAGTTAACCCACTAATTAACTCTGAAAGTTCTACTAACTTTCCCTCTACCGCCTTAACATCATCAGCGAATGATACTGGATACTCTGGACACGGAAAAGAAACACCGGACTTCTCTGTCTTAAACAACCCTCGTAACGCCGAACGCATGTCTGCCACTGTCCCGACATTTTCAAATCCACGTATCAGAAGTTCATACTTCAACTCGTCTTGTGATAGTCTGTTTATCTCTACCTTACTTTCAGAAGCCATTTCGACGCTAGCCAATAACTAATCTAAACTTACTATCTACTTATTCTAAAAATACTACGTTTTATCAAAAACTTTTCCAGAAGCTGCTTAACTTATCACGCTTGGCCCCACGTTGGGCGCCATTTTGTAACTAACTTTGAACTATATAAACTGCCAATTAGCTCTAGTATCGTCTCCTGGCCTCTATCCACGACTAGCAAACATCGGGAGTGGGGTGAGTACCGATTTTCGATTTATTAATACAAAATTAGCTAAATTTCCGGGAGGCGCCACTGGGTTAAACAACCGGCCACGGAGAAGGCTAGGATCAACCCAGAACTCCTATCAACACTAGAACTAGGCACCGTAAAAAAAAAAGAAGGAAAAAGACGAGGTCAGCAGTTTCTCCAGTTTTTAATAAAACTCTACCCTGTATTTAATCCTGTTTACTATTTTATATTGTACAAAGAAGAATAAATAAGTTACGAACTAAAGTTTAATAACAAAAAAAAAAACGAAAGAATCATCATCCCCTTTATATGAATTATGATTATTTGTAGAGGTTTCGCCCACCAAAAAAAAAATACACGCATGCTCGTGTTAACCCTTTTTACTTAAGGTTATGAATTATGTATTGCGCCACGCGGTTTTACAAAATTATGAGGGTTGTTCGCGTTGTCTCGAGGTAAAAATGGCTGTAAGAGCACCTAAGTGAATTCGAGATCAGCACTACGATCTCCCCCAAAAGCTGCCCCCTAACTGACAGGTCGTTCCCCTCACCGACAGCGAGCAATTGCTTCCTATCGTAAGTAAACTTAAACTCGTACAATTTGTGTACAATTCCGCGTACCGAACTATTCTATATTCTTACAGGACCTTTTTATCCCTGCTGTCCCCCGTGAACAAAACCTGTGTCTGCCTTCAAATATCTGCAGCGATATGAATTTACGCAAAAAAAGAAACCCACGGTGGTATCTCAGGTAGGTGAAACCAATGTATAATATTATTATATTTAAGGACTAAACTAATTATTGAACTTACAGCTAACACAAAAAAAATCAAATCGAACTTATCTTAAACTAAACTTATCTTGTTTGTTGTAGGGTATCGCAGCTGGTGGTGACTGTGTCCGAGGTGGAACGAGCAGATAAGGGGGTAGTCTGACACCCTGTTTACGTCCGGAACTGCTGCTGGAACCTGGTGGTAGTTCCCTAATTTTTTTTTGTCATATAAGTATGCCGAAGGTGGACACTTGGTGGTACAAAATCACATTTACCCACGATGTTGTTGGGGACTCCAATTATCGTATGATGTTGCCCTGTGTTTGAAATCCGGTTCGCTAACCGTAAGCATAAGGTTCGTTATTACCACTAATGCTTTTATTTAATTGTAGATTATAGCTGCTTAATTCCCCGTAGGAGTCTATTAGCCCAGGTATCAATATTCGAATACCAGCCAACTAATTGACTTTATGCCGCCAATATTCTTACACACAGGTAAAATGCAACAACCTTTCGAATGCGTATTTTTGGAGAAAGTGAAGAATTCCTTTGTGATAACAGTGATAATATATCAAAGGGTCACCAATAGGTCGCTATAAAAATTCCCAGCACGTTAAGTTGCCTATACTTCGGCGTTTGGATTTTTAACACGTTACAATATAGTAGACACAGTAACAAATACTACCAATTTCAAAATAAATAATACTTTAGTATTTGAATTCATAAAATTTTTAAAACGTTTTATTTTTGATTTAAATTTTTTTTTATAAATATAAACTGAATCTGTTAAACTTCAAATTGGAATATTTTACGTAGTACCAACTCCTGAATATACAATACTCTAACAATTGAATTTATAAAACTTTTAAAACGGTTTCTTCTAATTTTAACTAAATGCCAGTACTTTTAAACAGATTTTCCACTAAACACGTTTATTTAAATAATAATTAATTTTGAAAAAATGATTTTACGTAGATTTCGATTTATTGCTTTGCAGCTCTAAAGTTTTTCCGTCATTACGTAACTACACTAACGAACAGATGCTGGTATTTGTGATGAAGGCAACACAAAAAATATATATTAACAAAATATTTATTTGCAGTTACAATTTTAGTCATTAAAAAAGGAATTATTTATTATATTATAAATACTCTACTCTTGGTCGATTTTGTTAAAAATAAATCATGTCAACAATTTTAACTTTTTTTTAGTTGCAATTTAAAATTATATTAAAATTAACATGTCAATGTAGATATATACTCTTTGCTTTAATATATTTTATATTTACATCTTATTTTTATACAAGTTAAGAAGCTAATTAAAAATTTTGCGTCAACCCACATTCTACTGTGGTTGTAAGCAAGCGTTGCAATTATAACTAATTTAGTTGAAGTTATAAATTTAAAAAACAAAAAATCGTTTAAATTTGTTATTACACGAAAATATTGACATGGTACGGTTTGAATATATTTTTATTGCCCAACAATTTATGGAGCGACCAATTCGTATTAATGCCCAGTAGGAAAGGTGCAATATTCACGGTATTTATGTAAATAAATCTGCACTTCATAAAGCATCATTTATATGAACAATACACAAAGGATGAAAAGCGTAAGACATAAACAGCGTAAATGTTACCATACATATAACGCGTACGTTTAAAACTCCCACACGTGCATTCTTTAGAGTAGCCTCTGAAAAATTTAACAAGCAATATCTCTGCGTTATGCTTGCCGTATTTATAATTCTCCTGCCACGTCCTGATGAAGATGTCTACCAGCCAGGATATCATAGCGACAGCTGTTTAAAACGCAGCAGGAGTTCGTTAGGACGAACGCCCGCTGCGTCGATACGGCGGCGCTAAAAATTATGTAGCACAAAAATTATTCCAAATGAATGTTCTCTCAAATTCATCTACGATAAAGTTCCCTAATACAATTTTCGTTTATTTTCGGTGAGATGCCTCACTAAATGTTAATATCCTGCACTGACATATTAATTGATATTTCATGATAATTATATAATCACGATCTTATTTGCATAATTATCATCAACTTATTAACTTTGGGCAATCGTAAATCCGTAGGTATACAGTAATGAAAGTACTGTTTTTTTCTTGGTCGTTAACTATCACGCCAAGTACTTATTCAAATAGCTTCCATCCAATAACTGTATTGGCAATAAAAAATTTGAAATTTATCAGTTTCTACACATCAATTAATTATTTAGTCGTTATTATGATGTATGAATCATTAGCAGTCGACGTTTTCATTTGACTTTGCATATCAATTAAAATTTAATATACAATATAAATTATTTTACTAATAAGTATATTAAGATACTTAATTACATTTTGTACACATTAAAACATAACTAACCAAAATCTTGTTTCTTTTTCGACGCGGTCAAAACGCGGTAACTCAATCTTTCAGGAACTAATTATACAGCGACTGAAAAATTACTTAATTTATATACAAACAAAATGTTGGCTTTCTTTAAAAAAGATTGATTACTTTCTTTATTTTCAAATAACGAATTTTGTGTTCAACATCTCTGTAGTGATTTTAAATTTAAGCGCAATGAAAAAATGTAAATTTGGTTAATAGCCATAATTAGTTTTAAGTACTACGATAATTAAAAAAAAACGTTATATGCTTTTTATTACGGTCTTGTTTAGTATTTACAACTATTTGGACTAACGTTTTATGACCCGTTTACCCTTAATTAGGCGTTGTCTTGCATTGTCACAGTTTGGAACATGATTACAATTAATGACAGTTTATGAACGTTTTTTTTTTGTTAATAAGAAACATAATTTTAATAGTTTTTTAAGAACCATTATTGTGGCGAATATTTTAAGAACCATTATTGTGGCAAATATTTTGCTCTATAGAACAGAAGCTTATAGAGCAAAATATTCGCTACAATAATGTTGATCACAAATTACTTAACTTACCGTAAAGTAGGGTTACTTTGATCTATTTTATGTACGAAATGTGTAGAACTCTCTAAGAAAAATTTAATGTAAGTCAAAAAGTGTTTCATCTTTTGATTTGGCAAACAATGTTTAACTATCTTTTTTTATACATTTTTTGTGGAGCAAACCATACCAATCAGCGGAAGTAGTATAGTAGGGCCGGTTCTGGATCATTCGGGTGAGATCGGTAAGAGATCGTGAAGTTTCGTTGCTATCGTTTTGTTTCGGGTATGCTCGAATTTCATTACTTTGCCCCATTGTGAAAAGTAACTGTAATTTATGATATAAAAATAATGGGACAAAGAAAACTGGGTGGTTGGTAGACCTTTCTGCGGCGGTTATAATTACCTATATAAAAAGTAAAATTTTTTGTTTACTATTTTATTTTACCAAAATGAAAAATACATACCATACTGTTACAAAAAAATACAGTAGAAAATATTGGAAAAACTGCAGGAAAAGCTCTTTTAAGACCAATAAGGTTTTAACACCGGAAAAAAATACTCTTTTGAAAATTTGTAGTGGTGGTTTTATAAACCCCAATACGTTATCGCATGAATAAGCAATTTGGTTACGTCTTTGCCGCCATTTTCATGCCTTTAGAGACTTCTGAAGTGCATTCATTGTAACTTCTTTTTCATTTAAGGTTATACTTTGGCTCAAAAATATTTTTCTTTTTTATATAAAAAAGCAACTGTCCTGGTTCTCGTACTACATCCACAAATTTATAATTTATTTTCGGAAATTTCTTATTATCCACATACTCAACAAACTGGCGATTCTTTTGTTCCTCTTCAGCCAACTGTTCAAAATCAACATCGTCTGAAGAATAATCATGCAAGTTCAATGATTGCAAAGAATTACAGTGTGCATTGCTTCATCTGCCAGAAGTATGATGTACAACCCTCTGGAGGAATATCCAAAACTTTTTTAAGAGCGGTGGAAAGTGTTGCTTTTAGATATTGGTACTCCGGATACCTTCCTGACTTTGTTCCCAATCAGATAATACATTTCTTCACGCAATTTTTAATTTAATATAGCCGCATCAATCAAGTGGCTGGGTAACTTGAAAGGTAGACAAGTTCAATGACCTAAGGGTTAAATGAGATAAAATTGTCATATCATTTTTTTTCAACCTTTTTAATTATGGCATCATTTGATTTTCAAGCCAACCAGTAAAGATTGATATCGGCAACCTATGGGCCTGTTTTCTTGCCAAGTTGTCTACATATGGCTAGCTCGACAGACCACATATGGCAAAAAAAGTTCCCTATCCACGTTTCCCGCAAACATTACTACTATGGAAGTTTTTAATGCGTTTTTAATAGTTTGTGGGTATTTGCATTTTTTTCTAACTAAAACTTTCTTCTTGTCGGGGTAATCTGTCAAGTTTGTGTTGTCAAAATTTCTGTTGTTAGTTGCAGGAACCTCTTTTATCTTTTTGCCCAAGTTTTGTATATAAGTTATCAACATATTTTTGTCTACTGCCGTCCTATTTCGCTAACATTTTCAGCCAATCTGTTAGAAAGTCTAAGGTGTGTAGATAAAAGGTCTTCGCCCACTCGCGACCAGGATAATTTAACTTTTTTACTTTGGTTTAAATACTTTCTAATAATATGCCGTAGCTGTTACATTTACAGGAAAACCAAACTCCCCCATTGAGATTACGCAATTTACAAATTTTCGTGCTTCATTATGACTAAATACAGGTTGTTTTCTTGATCTCTTAGTGTGTCGGTTTTTTAATTTATTTAAGATTGTCCTTCGGAGAATTTTGTATTTTGTTTCGGATTTCCTATGAGAAATTTGTCCATTCTTGATTTTACTTAAACATGCATTTAAGGCTTTTTTTGAGTAATGACCATATCTTCTATAACCCATTTTTCGTGTGTATTTTCTAGGCATTTCTAAAAACAAAAATAAACATAGTAGGTGCTGGATTTATCATAATTTAATAAAATAATAACTGTGGGGATACTTTGGTCCACTAAAAACCCGTAGAGCAAAGTAACCCCACTAAGGATAAAAATCCACGTTTCACAAATTGTGTGTTTTTTAAAAGTTTTTAATGATAACCGGTAAATACTTTTAAAGTAGAACAAAGAAGGTACACTAAACATCTAATACACAAATACTTACTCTTTTGTATCTAATAATAACTCTGCTACACATAGAAGGAACGAAAGCATCGTAAGATTTTGATGCACAAATATAATTATAGGTTATGTAGTTGTTTTTACGCGTCAAGGATATTTTTTCACTTTCCGTCGCAGCTACATAAGCCGCTGTCAATACACCGCTGTTAGTTGGATTGAATATATTACTATTCAGCGAGCCTAAAAATTAAACATTTTACGATTGTGGAGCAAAGTGTCCCCGTAAGGAGCAAAGTAACCCCACTTTACTGTAGCTAATGTTTTTAGAAAACCCCTGTTTTTTCACTTTTGTTTGTTTTGTGATTAGTAACAATCACTACGTAAGATAACGTTACCCCTTTGTGTATTAACTTTACACAACACTTGCCTGGGAGTTCCGTTCCGATTGTAGGCGGCTAGCTCAATATTTCGGAGAGGGACTCGCAGCTATTTTTTCGTGTGCTACGTAACTACGATTAATAAAAGAGCGCCAAAACGAGAATATATTTATTGCAAATCCCGTTTATATGTGGCGAGCGATAAAGGTAAACAAATTTTAAGACACAACCGTAACAACAAATACAGTGCGATTTTTTAAGTGTGGCCATGCTAATATTTGGACCCTTTGTTAATATATGTTCTCTTTAAAATCAGACGCTGTTTTAAATAATAGTCCAAGCCTTCTACTTCACATTGTACACTAACGCGAAAAGTGGAACTTTATTAATTTAATTATTTTGCCGTTAAAAGTTTCACAAAAAAAACCTAAATACGTCCAAATTGAATAGGCAAAAATAAAAAAAAAAGTTTTAAATTACGGTGATGTTTAATTTTTTGAATTGTATAAAATCTCTGATACCATTAGATAACGGAGAAAACTTGTTGCTTACAATGCGAGAACTAAGAAAAGATGACAGTCAATCACTTCTTATTTGAGGTTTAAAATCATAGAGTTATTGTATGTTCTAGAAACAGTTATTAATTTAAAATGATTTGTTACAAGCTTTTGCTGGTTTTACGAACCTGCACGGCCAACTCTCAATAGTCGGAGAGAGAGGGGGTTCATAGATACATAAAGATAATTAAGGGCGCCAGAGCTTATCTCAAAAGCGACGTCTGTCCGCTCACAACAGAATGGTAGCACTTGTAACAAGATTTTAGGTTCGTAATTCCTCTACTCAACTGTTCAAGTAGTCAAAAGTAATTAGTTGGTAACGATAGCCACAGGAGACAGGTATGTTGTCATAAAAGAATAACTAACCACACTAACAATTTTAATGTAGAACCGCTGCTGATGATGACAGAATATAAGACTTCTTAATACAGAAATGCTAGTAGCATAGGCAACACACTGTACATAAGTAAACTACAGTAAAAATATATAGCGAAGAATAGTGTGTAGTAAATATCGTTTACATAATTAGTAATATGGCTTTCACATTAAATTATCACAATTATTAAGGGTAGTATACAGCATACGTAGTATACGCAAATTTCTAATTAAATGATATCACAATTACGGTAATCAGTTCGGAAATACTATTAGTGACAGTTCCGTGAGTAACCTCGTTGACGACGAAAGAAAAACATATAAAAGCACTTACCATCAATACAGGAATTTCCGCAGGTGCAAAGGAAGTACTTCCCCCGACACATAACCCTGTAAATAATTTGAATCGCAATTCGTGTCAACCTAATATCTCACGAAATCCAAATCTACAAAGTCATTACTTAAATTTAAAAGTATACATATTACACAACCCGAAAATCGGATGCTGATATACCCCTTTTCGTTGGTTTAATTAGTTATAACCATAAGCTGTCTGAAGAAGAAATTAGTATCGTCCATCCAAATCTTTGTCAAGGTTCATTCACTCGTACATAGATATCGAATACTGTAGCAATCTTTGACCGGGAAACTCCGCAAGACCCCCAATTTCGCAGCGTGAAATCGCCTTACGCTGATGCTCGTGTACGGCAACGTGTTCACGTATTTAGCGGTCGTTTGCGATAGCCATTTTTCGATAACGTACCAGATGTTAAATGAAGGAATGTAAAATGGCTGTTAGAAGGAAAACAGAATTACGATCGAAATTGTTACTAAAAGACGACAATCGCTTACCCTGTAACGCGTTGAAGCAATCAGATCCTTTTCTAATTAGAATTGGTTTTCTAGATGATAAGATATAACATAGCTATTCCATGCGTACAGACCATTTTATAACATGCCCGTGTGACGACTTTCCATAAAATACATCGCGCCGAGAAACGAACGTTAGAGGGCGTAAACCCGAATCTACTTTTACGTTGAAAATACATAGGCGTGCGCCAAGGAAATTTCGTCTGTAGCCACATAGGCGTGCATAAAGAAAATTCGACCGTAACAGATTTCTTAAACTGATTGGTTTTGTTGCAGATTTGTATTTCTTGCGGCATTTTATTAAAAACCTATAATTGATTTCAAACTACAATAAAACATTTGCTTTTGGAAGATAAAACATTTAAATTTTTATTAACGTATCACTATCGGCACCAAACTGAAAAAATGCTCCATCGAACAAACAAAAAGTTTTTCGAAAACAGATATTCTTAAAACTATGCATGTATCCCAAAAGCATAAATAACTGTTTTAAAGTAGTACAACGATTCCATTGTTACAGCTTTGTCAAATAACTGCACAGTGCTTCTTATCGTCAATACCAAAAAGTATAATAGAATGAAGAATAAAGGTAAACATTGTTATGTTAATAAATGCTCAGTAAAACTTTTTAAAAGTATAAGCCATCCATTTTTTTTATAGCGTAAATCGAATATAATATCAATTGATACTTGTGGGAAAAATCGCTGAGGTACGATACATATTTACGTTTTGCGGTTAGGTTGTGACTATCCTTGACAACCAAAAATATGTCAAGTCTAATATTTTAATGGGAACAGATAAACTTTCGATCCATGCATTTGTGCTAAATTTCAAATTGACTACAAAATTGGACAAATTGCATGTCTAATGTACATTGTGTTTCAGAATTGGTTATAACCAAATTAGTCTTATGATTATAAACGACGATCGTCATTTACACTTTTTCTTTCAGAGAAATTTACCACTCTGAAGATGCAAGCTGCAATGTCTTGCGAAACGTCAGTTTGTTTGGGTTCACAAACGACGATACGACAAAAGCCAAGTTTTACTTCTTGTTTTGGCTTTCAAGAAGAGACCATGACCAAGCCTAAGTCTGGGTGTTTTACTACGACGCGGTCTAAGCCGAAAGTCGCTTATAATCATAAACATAACAATCGCGAAAGCTTAAGATTTCAAATTAGTCTTATTCATAATACACGGCGATAAATTTGTTTACTTATTTTTTAGCTTTTAGGGATGCTTGCGCCGTTACTATCACTAGCAACAAATAGTAAACCGTATGTAACATTTTACTTTTTAATTACATTTTACTGTCGATCGTATGTAAGGCGACTAAATATACAGTTGTTTGTTATCACAAGTAATTTATGTGTTATTTAACGTTTAAATTTATTCAAGCTTAGCGCTTGATTGGCTGTGCGACATATTTTTTTTAATTTATATCAGTTTTATTTGTTAAAGTTACATTTTAACATTATAATTTTTTTTTACTGTAATTGTTTAATCGTACAGTGTGTTAACTAATTCGAGGGTTCAGTTTACCTATAATTGGATTTGTTAATTACTATGATATTGTATGTACATTTTTATATACGTTGATGTTAAAATAAATTTATTTGTTGTGAGTTTAATTGTGTTCTATAAGTCTTTCTTTAGTGATGTAGAAATCTGAACAAGCACCTATAGTTCTTTTCACGCACTGGTGTTTTTTAACCACTTATAATCAACACATTAAAGACAAACTGATTTGTATTAGTTGCTTACTCACGCAACTCTCCGATAATAAAACTGCCGTTGCCTTTCTTTACTGTGGGTTAAATTTACAGGTAATTAATCGCATTTTAGCCAAGTCCACGTTACAGCATTAAGCAATGAAATGTTGGCCAGGAATATAATAAATGCCTGAGTAGAATTAATCTATTTTACAAGGTTATCTCAAACTCAAACTATAAAATAAGATCCACAAGAAAAGAACAGTAGTGATCACTATTCAAGAATGTGATTAAATTCTTGAAAGTTAAATTGCATAGTAAATAAGAGGTCAATGAGACAGGTGCAGTTTACTTATGAAAACCAAAGATAATCAAGAGACAGAACAAGTTTACAAACCACAAGCTAAAGGAAACTATCTAGAACGAGCTTACTCAGAGAAATTATTTTTTGGCAAAGTATAAAAACTCTTTTCTTTAGTTGGTTTAGATCAAACATTTTTTTACTAGTTTTTTTGTCCTTTGCGGACTTCTTTGTAACAAAGCCTTTGTTATAACATTTGTTTTTTTTTTCTATCTTTAGCGGTTAATGGATTATTTTTTCTCATGTAATCTTAACTTGACAATAGCCAATCACGTATTTGTATTTTTTGCAAAAAATTTCACTTGCTGCTCGTAATTAAAACAGAGCATAGAAACGGTTAAACTATTAATACATTTTTAAAATATTATTTGGGTGCTATAACTTGGAAAAGTTATTTTTTAGTTTAATTTAACATTTGAACCGTTTTATAACGATAATATTAGAGTTAAACGAAATTAAACAAACAATTAGACTTAAAGACTATGTGTTTTTTATGTTAAAGTGAGAGATATTAGCAATGTTTTAAAGACGTCATCCAATACACAAAACTGACACAATTAGCGTCAAAAATGAAGCAAGGCATAACGAACGTCAACTAGCGCAAGGTTCCTTAAAAGGACCTTCAAAGCACAGTTTTACGTAGATTTTGAATTATCATTTGGCCGCTGTAGAGTTTTTTTGTCATTACGTAACAACTCTAACAAACGAATATTGAAGTTTGGAATCAGAACATTACAAACAGTAATTTACGTAAGAAGCGTCGAAAGTAAAGCATAGCATGACGAATGTAAATGGGACGCAAAACTATATCTTTTTGAAAAAATAAAAATAAATCACCAGAAATATAATGCTGGTATTACATTTATTACTAAATCTGACAAATTTGACATTGATATTATCGTTTTTTTTTTCAATTTTAACCAAATTTAAAATTTTTTTAAATGCTTTTCTTACTTGTCCCATACTAGTTCTAATATAATAATTAGATCTAAGTGAGTGAGTGACGAGAGTAACGTACATTATTATTTCTGTTGCTCTTTGAAAAATTACATTCTTTTTCAAAAATTAAAAAAAATGATATATAATGTTGGTACTATATTTATTACTAAATCTGTCAAAGGTCGCTTTTTTTCAATTTTAACTAAATTTCAAGATTTTTAAATGACTTTTTACATACTTGTAATATAATAATTGAATTTGAACAATATTTATAAAAATAAAATAAACAACCAATGTCAAATTAAGAAATTAAATTTACAAAATAGGTAAAATAAATATGTCAAAAATAAAATATATCAAAACGATTAATATAAAACATTATTGACGTACGACAAAAAATACTTGAATTACACAAAATTGCGTAATACCACACCGATAGCAAAAAAATCGTAATCTGCTTTTAATAATCTTAGCTTCTTTTGTCTAAGTGTGCAAACAAATTGCAAGATTTCTATTGTAGATTATGTTACGTTACTTTTAAGAGCTTAAAAAAGATATATTAAAATGTCATGCCTTAACAATCCTTCTACTTTAAACAAGATACTTAAACGTTTAATTAGAATAATTAATCAAATGTTTAAACATACTACAAAATATCATCTAGATCTAACTACATTAATCTATTTAGCAATTCTTTACTAATACAAGCAGTATGATTTTTTTTAAATTGTTCTTTGTACACATATCTTTTTACATATCTTAATTAATGATAATTTTGTTTTTTTGGTTTATGCACTTAACGTGTACTTTATTTTTTAGTAAGATTAATGAAACTTAGTTAAAGAAGATTAAAAAATAATTATTTAAAGACACTAAGTAATTACGTTGGAATGTGAAAAGAGTTATCTGATCAAAGTTATACAACGTGTTACTTAAAAAAATTGAAAAAAATACATTTGTATTTGTCAAAAATTTAGTTATTTAACAGTCTTAATTATTTCTTTAAATAAAAATATATACGTGCTTGATTATAATTAATTTATATAGTTAAACTCTTTAATATTTAATTGTAAAATATAGTAATCATGTTTCGTTTCGGTTTTAACATATACCTATTAACAATTTTAATTATTTCTATTGTGTTGTAAGATTCAAAAATTTTTTATTTTGTAACTTCTAGATGGATTATTTGATGGTAATACAATTAATTTTTATTTTACGGTTTATCTTCTTGTTTTGTTTTTAAATTCTAGTACGTGGTGTAACAACGATATTAAATTAACATATTGTTAACATATAATAATAGTTAGACGACAGTTAAAAATCGTGATTAATATTTCTAATTGCTCCTCTGTGAAGATAAATAGGATTATTCTCACAACTAATTTTATATAAATGTACTGGAGAACAGACGTGGTTAAATATTAGTTTAATTATATGAGTGTCAAAACTTTGGTTTTTAGGAAATTGGTCGGTCTATTATGTATTGACAAAATGTTATAGTTATTTAGGTATTAAGAACACAATAAAGATATTTGTATTTGATGGCAACAGTTTACAAATTCGAGGGCATCCGGGTCGAGCTATTGTAAATTGCCTGGGATTAATAAACATCGAGTTATGCAAGAGGTTTATGTAACGTTTTATTTTTCAGTTAAACGAGAGGTTCGTTTTATTTTATCTATATTATATTATATAATTACTAATTGACAAAAAGCGAATAAATACAAACGAAGACTACATTGTATTTGTACGTTTTTTGTATCTATGACGATGAACGATTTGTTGATCTAAAGATAAAAACATTGTGACGTGTGTTACAACGTGTTTGATGGAAGAAAACGTTCCGGTAGCAATACTCGAACGAGCTTGAAAAGCTGATGGAGAGTTACTCTCTAAAAAATCACAAATATTTCGTCAAATTCCGTCAAAATTGTCAATCGAACAGTTCTAATAAGATATTTTTAAGAACTAGTACGTACTGCTATTTTTGTAATCAATTTCTTGAACATTTTATGACTAAGATTGTCTGAAGTTTTTAGCCCAAGTTTACTGTAGGGAAAGTATTATATGTTGAAGTCAATATTATTAGTTAATAAGAGAATACAAATAACAAAATACAACCGGTTATAGGTTTTTCTGAAACAAAATTCAAAAGGATATGTTATCTTCTGGAAAAAGTATTAATGATGGGGAGAATAGTTATTTCTTTTCAAAATTCTGTTGACAACACTTTAACCAAATGTATGTATCTGACACGCTTTAAAAAAGAAACTGGAAAGTGTTTTAATAAAATTGGTTTTTTTCTAGAGTTGTTGCAGATTTTGGTTTGCCAGTTTTCGGAAGATCTTTTACATTGCGCTCTTTTTGAAATTTTCAAACGGTTCTTTTGACTGTTGATTTAAAAATCGGTGATCGTTAATTAACTAAATCATTGAAAACTGCCGCACTTTTTTGGTCAGTTTTTGCAACATTTTTAGAGTTAATATAAACTGTTTTTAAAAAACAAGTTTGGCTTAACTGTTAACGATTTAATACTCATTTTCGTACATTTACACCTCACGAATAGGCAACCCAGTCACGTAATGGTTTAAAATTGTAATTGTTAATAGATTTTTCTACCGTAAGGAGCAGCACAGGCTATAGAACCGGATGTGGCCAAATGCCATTCTTAGGTTTTATTGTTGTGGATTACGCTAGTTTTGGAACAGCGCTGGGTAACGGTAGAATTTTCTTCCATAAACATTTCTCTCGATGCACAACATATAAATCTGTACGAAGACTGTCAAAGAAGTTGTTACAAGCTTGAGGTCTTAGGAACCTTGCACGGTCAACTCAAACAGTCGGTGATAGGGGAGGTTTAAGTGAATAATAATTAAGAACGCCAGATAATTAACACTTCTGCCTCGATCACGACAGACGGTCCAAACTTGTAACGAATTTTTAGGTTCGTAATCCTTGTTACTCTGGTGTTCGGGTAACCACAATTAAAAGAGAAAGGAATGTTACCATAAAAGCAAGATTAACAGGTATAAAAAAACTTTAATTTAGTAACGTAGAATATTAACAAGAGGATATCTAATTCTCAATTCATAAGTGCCGGAAGTATCGGCAACACACAATACATAAGTTAAGTCGAAGCGAATAGCGAAGAAAATTTCGTAATAAATATCGTTTGTACACAGCATGCGATACACACAAAATGAATAATGAAATTACCTTTGGTATTGCAACAATAATCGTAATTACGGAAATTAACATAAACAAAAGTTCCGTGAGTGACTTTTCTGACGGCGAAAAAATAATTAAATAAACTTACCCACAATCTAGTACCTACTTGAGCGAAGTAAACGTTTTCCTCGGTAAGTGAGCTTGGAATAGATATTGAATAGCAAATCGTGTCAACACAATTACTCACAAAGATAGGAAGCTACAAAATCGTTAATAATAATAAACGAAATAATATATAAAAACCCGTTGTATCGAATGCTGTTATGTGCGATTACGAAAAGGGGGGTATCGCAATCGACTGGCGTATAAGAAATAACATCTCAAAAGCAAATGCTGGTCAAGACTTCGTTTTTGTTGTGGATAATATGCCTTCCAGAATCTTAAGCGTTCGGTGACGGTATTCATCAATAGTATTAATTCTTCATTGTTCTTTTATTAAATCGAACATGTGGTCAAAGCGTGACGAAACGCTTATCAAATTAATGAAGTAATTACAAAAGAATCCTAACAAACCGGATGCAAATATCTTACCCTGTGCCGAATAAATTACGATTAATTCGTAATTAACTTATAATTTTCTGTCCATCACAGTGGATGTACTTAAAATCTTTGGAATTAGGTCAATTCACGACACAGACCGTCTTAATTAGTTGACAGCTTTAAAATGAATTCCGCAACATGTCAGTAACCAGAAAGATCGGCAGAGGGCGTCAAAACCGGAATCTAATTTTAATTCGATATATAGGGTATTACGTTATAAAAATTTTGCACGTAACAAAGTTACGTAGAAGAGAAAACGCAACAAATTGATATCTTTCCCAATAGATAAAATTTAGTACATTCTACACAAACTCGATCATTAACAAAATTTGGTCAAATAAAAGCAAAGTCAATCAAACATTAACATACATACAGTCGCCACAATTACGTTTTCGAATAACGAGACGTAATCGTTTAATAGTAAAGTAGCTTATCCTCCGGTTTGTGAAGTTGTAATTAGTAATAGATCTTGTCTTTCTTAGGAGGGCCAATAAAAACCACTCTAAACTATTTTTATGGCTACGTTTCGTGCCTCTAGTGTGCACATCTTCAGGCCACTGAAAATTTATTTACGGTAAGTAAACAACATTACACACGTATATAACAACTAACTGAATTTGTTAACAGGTACAACATAAAGACTAAAACTTACAAGAAAAGGTTATGAGTGGAGACAGTCCACTGGTCCAACAAGCATACCGTCTAATACTATTAATTGTTCTAGTTAACATATTGACAATAGTCATTATGCTGTACCTGTTAACAGATTCAGTTAGTTGTTATATATGTGTGTAATGTTGTTTACTTAGCGTAAATATATTTTCAGTGGCCTGAAGAAGTGCACACTAGAGGCACGAAACGTAGCCATAAAAATAGTTTAGAGTGGTTTTTATTGCCCCTCCTAAGGAAGATAAGAACTATTAGTAATCGTTTAAGTTATTATAAGTAACGCAAGACTTTCCTCTAGACTTAGAGTTCGTTAGCGTAGCAAGTAATAATAATTTCTATTTTAGCAATATAGCTACGACACTTTTGAGAACTGCTTTAAATGCAAACGATTCTTAAGGTTATTCGTTCGGTTCAAGTAACCGTAAATATGTAAATACTCAGATTTAAAATAAAGCTAAATAATAATACTGGGCTAAAAGTAAAATAATAATAATCTGAAATACACTAAAAGTAGCTAAATTCTTAATATAATTAGTTTGTAAATGGCTATAAAGATGGAAACGAGTGAACCACTGGACGGAATATAATTAATAAACCTAAAGCTGAAACTTTCTAGGAAAGTGTTTTAAAATTTCTCCAGTAATTAGATTGAACCGTGTGGGATGCATTAACTGCTGCCTTAACTAATATTTAAGTTGATGTTGTTTTGAAGGTCAACATGAAAGCGTTCTTAGTCGGTAGCTTTGTTAGTAAGAGTGGTCCTGGCTGTCCTTTCATTATCATTTTACTTAGTGTCAAAATGAGTGCTGAGTGATCAGAATCCATGTCACAGTTTTTTTTCTACTTCTATAACGTTAGGTGACACTTTTCTAAAGATGAAGAAGTTAAGTAAATCTGGAATTTTATCAGGATCAGTGGGCCAGTACGTTGGTTTGCCTGTCGAATGATAGTTGCAGTTTAGTTCCTGTACTGCTTTTCTAAGTTCCCTACCTTTAGTCGTAGTTAACCTGAATCCCCAGTCTACATAATCTTCTTTTTTAAGATTGTGTCTTGGTGAGCAATATACAGCCCCCACTCTCAGTTTCTGTTTTAGAGACATAATTCTAACCATTTTTATTTGAATATCATTTTTTTTTTTCAAATGACATTCTTTATAGTGGTTGATCTTATTTGTTATTATGATTGCACTACCACCTCCGGCTTAGTTGCTGGATAGATTGTGTAATACGTTTTGTATCCTTTTATTTAAGGTAGGATTGATTTGTTATATGTGTCTCAGAAATAAGACAGACATTAATGTGTTGAATGTTCAAGAATATTTAAAGTCGTGTTTTTTGTTTAGCATCCTAATGACTTTCCAGATATCAATATGTAGGTTTTTTTGGTGCATAATTATTATTTTACAACCCTTGTAGCTAGCAGGATAATCTTTTTTGCAGTTAATGCACTTAGCAGGTGTTTTTCTGGACTCAGTACATTCTGCAATTAGATACTTTTAAATATTTCAAAAATGTATGAACTTTATTTAGAAATTTATAAACCAGAACACACTAATTTGATCAATAATAGAAAAATAGAGTATGCAATTTCTTCATTCATGCTGCCAGCTTAAATATGTGTTTTTGTTATTTGTATGATAAGTAAACTGATGAGAGTGTAGTAGCTAGTTTTATTACATCATTTTATTACAACAAAACTAGATCCAGAAGTTACAAAACTTTAAATTTGCTGCAGCTCACAAAACAAAAATGCTGTTATGGTGAGGTTTTGGTGTACACTGGTAAAAATGGGACAAATTAACGTAATCATTTCAGACTACCAGAACTAAGCCACAGTTCCGTCCCTGCAATCAAACTTTTGAAAAAATAACTTAAGAAAAGAAAAAACATGAGAAAGTTTACTGCCTCAAGAATATGCCAAAATCATTAACTTGACCACACGTAAATTTTAAAGTATTGTTGTCGATCAGGGATTGTTATTGGATCATCATAATTTTATTAATAAATTTTAAAAAAATACCACATCACAAAGCAATAAATTCACAATTTCCAAATATCGTTTTTTTCGATACAATAAACAGAATATCTCGGCGATTTAAGTGAGCGTTAGTGTCAGTGCTCACATATTTTTAGATTATATTTGTTAGAAACCTAACCAACAAGCAACACTACTAGAAAAAACGAAAATTAAAACCCCAAAAATAGGATCAAGTCATGTATTTAGCTAACAAATACGTATCAGCGGCAGACAAGTAGTACTACAATAAAATATTTAAAATCCAAACGTCGATGCCTAATCGAAAGAGGACGAAGACGACTATATTGAAGATATATTTTATGTTTTTTTTTAAGAGTTACTTCACTGTGTTTATGTATGTTTAGGTTTATTTTTTTAATTTAAACCAAATACCTGAAAATTTAGTGGAAAAACCTTTTTTTATAAACAACTGCTTTTTTGGTACAAGATTTTCCGCTGGAAAAATCAGATATCTGATTTTGAAACTTTTCTTTACTACGACTAACAGATAATACAATACATTGTATGTTTATTTGCGATTAGACAACACTGTGCATTGTGTTTGATCAATTTCATTTCCGTACAGGTCAAAGTCATTTCCGTATAAGTCAAAGCTATAACCTTACAGAAAAATTAATTATAAAAATATAATTTAAAAGACGTGTACAAATATTCCGTACACCATAATTATAAAATTTAAAAACGAAATCATTTAAGATCGTGTGGATGCTATTGCATTAGTTTCAGCGATACGTATAGAGTAAAAACGGTTTTGTTCGTAAATTAAATGTTTTAGGTTATGTTCATAAATGTTAGTATTTAGTAGCAACTTTTCTGTTATTAAATGGTAAATTATTTTAGAAAAACGAAGTTTAAGATAATTAGAATAAATTAAAGGGCTTAATTTGCAACTACTTGTTAGTTTGCATATATATATTTTTAGTAATTTATCCAATTTTTGCAGTGTTATAAAGAAGTTAAGTTTTAACGATCAGTTTTATAAACTGCATGACAATTTAGTTGAATCTAATTATCTTTTGGCATTTATCGATAGTTGCAAGATACCAAGATGTTTCTTCCGCACATGCCTGATATCTGCACGTTATAATTTACTCTTATGTTAATTCTGTTTATACACTTTGACTTCGTAATAATTATAATATTATAAAACACACAGTGTTTGATACAAATATAATCGCACTTTTTACTTATGTTATAATAAATAACAAAATAAATTTTACAAAAACAATGAATTGTTACAAGACCAGTGCAAATCACTGGTTTATACATCGAAGAAATTACATATTTCAAAGTAATTATAAGCAAAAATACCATTAGAGTAATTAACTTTATCTTGTATTTTCTAAATGTTCGTTATATAAAGTTTTAAATAATTTTTATTTTAAAACAGTGCTATTAAAACCATTAATTTTCTTTTAACCTTTTTAGTTTGTAAAGTTCAATTGCTAATAATAACACCCATTAATTATAAATTATTTTTAAAAATTTAGAAATTTAACTTATTTGTTCTGTAAGTCATATTTACATGTTATTTTGTGGCAGTTTGTAAAAAAATAACGTTCACACACCAACATAGTATTTGTTAGAAGAACTTTAAGACATTGTTAACGATTGAAGCTTTAGCATAAAACATTTCTTTTATTTATTGCCTGTAAAAGCAAATGTTGTAAATAATTAATGTTTTTTAAACTGTTCCAGCTCATTTATATTAACTTTTACTTAAAATCAATGTTTAAAAAAAAATAAAAATAGTAAATGATTTGAACTTAACTGAAATTAAATGTATTCAAAGCAAGTAAATTATATTTACAATTTTTCTAAATAAAAGTAAATAGAAAAAAATCAAATAATAGTTACACTTATAACTAGTAGAATAAACACTGACAAACTGACATAAAATAAATACAACATTTTGACATATAATTTTTAATTGTCGTGTTAGGTGTGACTACAGGTACTACCAACACAAATTTTTAAATTTAGAATATTTATTTCTCTATTTCGGTTTTAAAATTACTCTTTCACGTAATTTTTTTTTGGTAACTTTTAATTGCCACCTAATGACAGCAGAAAATTAGGTTAATGCAGTAAAGTCAAATATGTATAACCGTTGCCAACACAAAAATTTTAATAAAAATTTCCCTGCTTGAAAATATTGGACATTTTAAATCCAATAAATAATGTAAATATCGACCGAAATAGAGAAAATAGTATAAAACATTCGTTGCAGAAGGCTATTCAAACACTTATCCATTCTGCAACTTGCTGCTTCGCAGGTTGTTGCAGAAACCTAAATGCGTGTTTGAATATTTTGTCTTCTGCAACTTATATTTTAATATACTATTTCCGCATTGTTTGTTCTTTTAAAAAGTTTTATTTTACTAATTAATAATTAAACAATATATAATCGTAGAAAAAGTATAGTGTATAATTCATAATGAACTGTGTATTGCCAACTCGTATGAATTGCCAGCTCCGCTTTCGGCTCGGCTGCAATACTTCATACTCGTTATCAATGAAAACCATTCTTTACTCATTATACTATGTACACATAAAAAACAAAAAATTTCTTTACTTGTCTTATTTACTAGAATACTTTTACTATTGTTTGCGTTTTTCGCAAAATCAATACAATTTGACAATTTTTAATGTATTGCTACACGACTTTTTTTATAAAGAATGATAAAGGAATGTCTACATATTTTTTTAAGGTTATGTTGTCATAAAACCACTTTGAGGTGATATGTACACGTTTGTATTAACTTCCTAGCATGCAATTTTTTTGAAATTTTTTTCTTCGATTTCATTAAGGTATTACCGAAATATGGGAAATTGAGCTTATGTTGTCATATCGACTAATTTGTGCGCCTCAATATTGCTTTCCCTTTTAGTAAATCAATAAAAATTATTATTTTTCGTATCTTGCTTTCTCTTTAAGATATAGAATTTTTTTCTAAAAAAATCATTGCAGACAAGATTCGAACCTAGATTATATTTGTGAATTCATTTTATATTATAAAAAAAATATCTAATAAACTGTTAATGTTAGAAGTTTTTTAATTTGCATAAATTGTTGGGAAGAATTATCTCTATAAGAAACTGGAAAAATAATTTGAATATTTTACATACCTACAAAGTTATATAAAAAAACTGTTAAAAATGGCCGAGAGAATATGAAAAACTAGCTCCATACCAAATTCAAGTTATTAGGACTTTCCGTTCGTGAGTTCTCGTAGGTACATCCAAACAAATCAAAAGAATATAGAGAGCAATTGTTATTTTTAACGTATCTTCTTTTACCTTCAAGATGTGAAATATTTTTCTAATCTAATTCTAATCGTCGCAGGCAGGATTCGAACCTAGATTATATATATATATCGAATTCACTTTAAATTATAAATCAAATATCTAATAAACTGTTAAACTAATAATGTTAATTTTTTTTTATTTGAATAAATTGTTAAAAAGAATTGTCTATAAAAATTTAAAAATTATTCGAATAATTTAGATACGTAGAAAATTATATAATAAAAACTGTTTATGTTAAAAAGTTGGTATGTTAAAATTTTTTTAAATTCTTAATAGTTTGATAGTCAGTCGAGCGTACGTACGTGCTAGATTGTAATCACAATTAATGTTAAAATCTTTTTTTTTGTGCGCTTTGATTCTCTGGTTCTTCGATTTTCGCATTCTTGTAATTTTATTTAAGAATGTTAAGTCACTCCTTTTTTAAGTGTAAAAGTTAGACCGACTAAGTCACTTTGCTATACGATTTGTTGCCCAGTCGAGGGAGTAACATATACTTGGCCTGTGATATCAACCAATGTCTAGTGTTTGGAAAATTTATATAATTATACTTATGTGGTTTTTTTGTCCTCTTTAACTACTGTCTGTGATAAAATAAATAAATATTCTGTTATCACGCCTGTCGTGTTATTTGTTCTTTTTCAGCTGCGGGTAGATTTAAACGATATCTCCCTAATTTAGTCTTTCATCGTTTTGGCGCTTTTTTAGATTTAGTTTGTAATCGATCATCACGAAGCCTGCGACCCCATCTCCGTGAACAACTGTGTTAGCCGTCGCTTATTTATTTTTATTACACGAAAACCAGCGTAACATGTTAAAAATGGCGGATACACCCACTTAGATTTTTTTATTAGACTCACGTTTTGATAGAACCGAGAGAATATGAAATGCCGGCTCTATGCCAAATTTCAAGTTACTATAACTTTTGGTTCGAGAGTTATCGTTACACACAAACACCCAAATTTTTTTTGTCAAAAATACATTTTTCTGATTCAGACCTTGAAACGAAAAATTGTGCAAAAAAAATTTTTTTTTAAATTGCGATCGCTATACTTGCCTTATAGGAAAGTAAAAACATAAATAAGACGTTTTATTTTTAGCATATAAAGAATATAAACATCTTATTTTATATTAATTTCATTTGATCAATTTGCATGATTAAACTTTAATAATATCCAATATAAAATATGTATTATAAAATAATATTTATGATTTAAAAGAGTTTGTTTAATATTAAATTTGATGTTAATTAGAAGCTTGTCATAATTTACATTGTCATTAACTTTTGACTAATTCAAATAACGAATAAAAATTTACGGTTTTTGAATTTGTGTAATGAATAATCGTTTACAAAAAAGGTGTCCTGTTTGAAAAATGATTATAAATGCAACAAGCAAGTGAAATATGTTAATATATCAATAAAAAATACATTCATGCCTATTTGAACAGGTACACCAACCAAAGTCACATATATCAAGACAATTTATGCGTTTTTTATTGATGTAAAATCTCGATTAAATGGAAATTAAATATTTTAATGCTGGTACAACAGACTTGCCACTCCTAGACTGTTTGAGTGCTGTAAAAACTATATTATCACTTCAAGGTAGCCAGCAGGGGTCCGGACAAAATATATCCTTACAATACAACAGATTTGCTGGGGGAGAGTAACAACGATGCCATAATGGTATAAACACATAAGGAAATAATTCTTAATAACATCGAAGAAAACTTGCTAACGTACGGGAATGTCCATTAAAGTAAACTGTACAACAAATATCAACTCATCAAATTGGCGAGCTTTTCTACCAACATTATCATTAATTAAAATCAACAAATACGCAAATTTACTCACAAATAATGACGTCTTCGTATTTCAAACGCGTTTTATTACAACACCTAATAATTAAATAGTAAGATTATATCGAAGTCGGTAAAGGCGTAAAAGAATGCTTAATATCTACAAATGAATGCATGTGTATAAAGTTGTACAAGCGTTATTAGATTTTTCAAAAATAAATTAGGATTAATTTTTTAAGTTGAAATTTACGTAATAAAGTTTGATTTTTAAGATGCCGTAAAAATTATTAAAATGTCAATATTAAATTTCATTTATAACACCATCTTGCTACATTAACATACATATTACTTTCAAAAATTTTTAAACATCTACATAAATTGTTGTTTTTATTTTTTGTGCATTACTAGTTTTTCAAAAACGCTTAAATGTTTTTAATATCAAATGTTTTATTATTATCGGAAATGTTTTTATTGCTATTAAAAGATATGTCTTTTAATTACCTACTTCTAGTATATGTATGTGCTAGCGGTTTATTGCTAAATATGTACAATTAAAAAAATTTAAGTAGTACATAACATGTTAATAGTTTTTATTTACTACGTATTCTTTGAATTGTTATATAATTCACCTTTTTGCTTTTACTGAAGATTATATAATTAAACCATTTAAAAAAACGATAAACTAAATTGGAACGATGAACTGTACTGACCAACAAATTTCAACTTTTCGTCTGGTTATAAAATGGAGTACACTCAACTAAACAAAAAACGGGACATCTTGGTTAGATCGATTGAAATCGTTAGCGAGGTAAACCAGGCTTGTTAGCGAATGCAATCGGCAATCATTCGTGGCCGTTCGCAATGCTATTCAAAAAATTCAAATTGAACAAATAATAAACATTGACAATACCAGAAGGTCAAAAACTAAAAAATCTGCATATTATTTTAATAAAAGTTCCATATTAAAACAGTGCATTATATTATTTATTAAGGCTATTTTTTGAACACATTTTATATTACACTCATGTAACAACCTATTAATAACATTATACATGTAAGGCTATTGCTGTTAGGTTTTAATCACATTTTAAGTAGTTAGCTTAATATCTTTTTTTGGTCGAAATGTCACCGAAATGCCATAATAATAAATGTTGTGAAAAAAAAAGATATTTATAGCGTTTTATTTTTATACAAAATATTTCCTTGTCGCCCATATCCTGTTTTACTATAATACGATAACTAATCGTTCTTATTGTATCTTTCACAAATGTCAATTAAGAACAATGAACTATTTTTAGATTTAAGTCGCTGTTATAGTCTCAAAATTTTAATTGGTTTGTCTATTATTTATTATTTATGAATTTTATATGTAATTACTGCCACCCTTAATTGTAAGAGTTATATAGTAATATAGTAATTATAGTTTTTAATTTACGACGATTGCTCAAATGTTTATGATTTTACGAACTACTGTAGAACGTATTTGAGACAGAGGTTTTACGAGCACAGGATGAACAGGACCATCGGGAATAGCAGTCGAAAAGTGTCTATGGTGGCCCAGAACGCGGCGTTAGTAGCATATATTCCTCAAATTTCTTTTACAACTTTTTGAAATGCTTTAGATAATTTGTCTAATTTGAATGTCTTGAGTAGCGCCTCGAACGATCACGAATGCTTGCCGATAGCATTTACTAAAATGCTTAGTTTACACCGCTAAGTATTCCATTCGAACTAACCCCTAACTCCCGTTTTTTGTTTAGTTGTATCTACCTATACACATTTTAATAAAAAACAATAATACATTTATTTGAGTAAAAAGTAAATAGTTAAACTAGCTAATTGCGCTAAGATTTTATTTTAAAAAAATTTATAACATGCGAATATATTAATGTATGTTTTAAATTATTACAATCATAAATATAAGAAAATATTACAGTGTCTTTTAGAAACAGCACCCAGAACCCCCATTTTTAATGACTCACAGTATTTAACTGCCGTTACAAGATTCCATTTGGCTTGATAACGTTTTTCCGTTTCTATGACTTGGTAGAAGCGCTAAAGTCGCCCATATTAAATATTCAAAAAAATGCTTGTAATAAATAAATTACTATAATTTTATATATATTTGTTTTTTTTTTAAACTGGTACCATAGACTCTCGCACTGTTTTTTTGTTCTATTAATTTGGTTTCTAATATTCTGTCACTTACTATTTTTTATATTTAAGATTTCATTAAAATACTTTGTTTTAGTTATCTATAAAAAGATAGTTGTATAATTTCTTTTCATTTAGTTCAAACATCTACTTCATTTAGTGTTAAGAAATTAATTGCTTCTTGTACCTTTAATAAATAATGAGACATCCATTGATGCTATTAAATAATGCACACATTTTTCGTTCTTTTTGCTTAACCCCTTCACTGCGATCCCAAAAATTAATTAATTTTATATAAGTCTTTCATAGAACCCTGTGTCGCTTATAACCATAAACAAAATAACCGCGAAAACTTAAGATATTAAAGTAAATATAATAAAAACCATTTAGAAATTTTTGTGAAATTGCACAAAACGTTCCCCCACACAATGCAATGGTACAATGTGTCCTTCTTTTGTTCTATTTATAACAACACAAACATTTCCTGTAAATAGTTTTACCCTGAAGCCTTAACAGGTTTCTTATTGGGTGTGGATTTTACAAGAAATTTATTAATGCCGTTAGTCTCAAAAAGACTAAATTCTATATAACACAAAATTTAAAGTCATATACATTTTATGATTAACAGATTGCTATTTTAGAAGGTGAAATCAGAGCATAAATACAAGCAAAAAATGTCAAAATAAAAGATTTAATAAAGAATTTAAAAAAAATTAAAATTTCTAAGAAAATCGTAAATCTCCTAAGGTTGTTGACGCCGTAATTAAAAGTAAACTTTTCTAAGAAATGTAAATGTATATTCTAACAACCGACCAACTTTATCTACCAGAAAACCAATAATTTTTTATGCGATAGTAAGCAGGCCAACTTGCTGTTCTTCTTGATTATTGTATTCTATTATTATTATAATAACCGACCTAGCAATTCACTTAGACACTTGTAATAAATTTCGAGCCAAGCTCATCGTCAAACAATCATTGATTAATTTATCCATTTTGTAAGTTTGCTTGCCAGTTAATTGTACTAGTGTGGTTATCGAGTATATTCGTTTTTGGTATAGTAAGTGCAAACTGCATAATTTCAACAGTTGTTCAGGCTGTATGGTTTTACACTTCCAACAAAATAATTGTGGCAGTTATCCACACCACTTACGGTAGCCTAGGGTTGAGTATACTTTTCCTAGTAAGACGAAACATCTAAAATAACCCACAACAAAAATACCAGTCCCCGTTCTGAAATCATTACAAGCTCGTAAATAATTTAACAAAACAAATTAAATATTTTCTCGCTGATTCCCGTATGCATTATATTTGAAGTATACGATCTTGAGTAGACAGTAAATTAATTTCTGTAGTTTGAGTTATTAACTGATCCACAATCCGTAAACTCGACATTGCAAACAATCAAACCGCCGTTTCACTTAATAACTCAACATCTTAGTACTAGAATTATTAATTTCTAAATCAATTAATCTTTAAACAGATTAAGTTAAACGGTGCATACCTAACGCTCATCTAAATATGCGTAACCACAACGCTTTCGTTATAAGAATTTTTCACACAGATTTGTGTAATTTGTTTTAATTTCACATGAAATACGCCCGCCGCTATATTGGTCACAACCACAAGTAACTAATAAATTACTTAGTTACAGATTTTGACATGGCGTAAATTGTGAGAAAGTCTAGTGGCGTAGAAACTCCGGAGGGATTCTAATAAAATCAATCTAAGGTGGCAAAATAGAAACTAGAAATCCATAGTTAAAAAAATAGTTAAAATTGAAAAGAAAACAATGTTAAAGTTAATGTCAAATTTGATAGAATTAGTAATGAATGTAGTACCTACCAGTAGTAATAATACCAATTTTACAAAAGATAATAATAAAAGTAATGTATGTTACTCTCGTCGAAAGTTTCATTGCATAACCCACTCACATGCAACGTTCGGCTATGCGGTTTTGCGTCGCATTAACGTTCGGTATGCTATGCCTTACTTTCGACGCTTGCTACGTAAATTACTATTATTTAGCGTACAGCTTTGTAATAACATTGTAAATTTGAATATCGTCTTAGTTTATTATTGTACATAATTTTCTTAGTATTTATTACAGTTTGTTAAAATTGTGTTATCCTTTCTCTACTGAAGCTACTAAGAACCACTGACGACGTCGGTGTGTAACAGTGTCTAAAGCTTTTTCTTACTGCAACCACTCACTAAATTCACGTCGCTGTTTAAAATCAACGTCGGTTAACTGTTGGGCTTGTTGGACATGGTAACGATACATATAATAATTTTTCAGTGTACAGTGTACCGTATTATGGCGACATGTTAACTCTAAAAGCTATTTCTCTATTGCAATTTGCAATACCTACACATACATAAGAGAAATAGTATATTAACTCTAAATAATGTAACGTCCCGTTTAAGTTCATTACAATTAAAATTCAATTTTACATTCATTTATTTTTTGCAACTAATACTGCACGTAAATTTATTCAGTTTGACAACGTCGCGTTGTATTTCGGAAGCGTCTGCGTAGTTGACTTTAGTATTAGCTTAAGCTTCACATCTTTGAACTTCACTTCCGTTTGAACAATCTCACGCAGTTCACGTGTGTGATGCGAGGAAGACAAAATTTTCTTGATTATGGCGTAAAAACCCATGCAATTTAATTTCTATTCATTCCATCTAATTATTGGTGGGTTTACCTTTATTTTGATATAATTTTTCTATTGAATTCAACATTTTTAGTGACTTCGCAATATTGCGCAATAGTTAGACAAAGGAAATTATTTTGAAGACCGTTGCTAAGTGTAAACTCAGCGTGAGTACATGATGTCATTTAAAAAACCATTCTAATTATTTGTATTTAAGGTTTTTTTCTTTTGGATCTTTTTATTTTCTGGTATTTCGTTTATTGGATTTTTTATTCTGGATCTTTTACTTTGGTTTTGTCGTTTAATTAATGGATTATGAGTTATTGAAGTTTATTATACATTGGTATTTATTCCTGTAGAAGAATTTCATCACAAGAACAAAGTATGTGCTAAAAATAGAAGATATCCGATAACGTTACATTAAACACGGTGAGTTAACTAAAATTAAGATACTGTATTTTATCTTCAAATAATTAAATTGTGTTATTAAAACTTTTCACTCATAACAAATCAAACGTTCACGACATTTGCATTTAATCAACGATTTAATATCAATAATTAATAAGTAGATGTAAGATTTTACGCTTTTTATTCATCACCGATTTAAAAGGTGGTTGGCGTCCAAATATTTTATTTAAATCCTGTTTTATTTCTAATATGTTTAATTCAAATATTGTTCTTTAATGTAAATAGTTATTAAGTTATAATTAATAAATTTAAGGAGTTCACATCTTTGTATTTACTTGCATTCAAACCCATCACCCAGAGGTCTGTGCTTACGATTGCTTGCCGTGGTCAAATTATTTTGCTTTTAATTAATGTATTTTAAACGTTCTTTATTCCGTCACTGTATTTTTTATTACACTGTTGTATTTATTTCCATTCAATCAGTGGAATAATTTTTTATTACAATAATAGCAAGGGCTTTTTACTGATCAAAAACAATATTGACTGAGACCGGTAGGGTCCTTAATGTTTGTGATGCTTATGCTGTTTTTTGCACGATTTACACACTTTTTTTTAAAACTTATTACATTATCTTAATAAACGGCAAGATGATGTTCTTATTTATTTTTGTAGCTTTTGAATTTTTTGTTCAAACTAGTTGGTTTTCCAAGCGTTGTCACGTTACTTGTCATGTACTAAAACGGTAAATAAATTACTTTCCGGCTAGTTACGCCTAACAACTAGTAAATCAAACATACCATCTTAAAAACAAGCGTAGAACTAAGAGAAAATGATCTAATAGTGAACAACAAATATTAAAGGAAATTTACGCAAATTACTTAGCATCATCAAAAAAATCGAGGAAGAAATTAAACAGGTTATTGAACTGAGTTCTAAAAAAACTGAATTTAGAATATATACTACTTACATTGCATTTTTTTTTGTTTGTTTAACTGAAGTCTTGTTTTGGCTTACAACTGCAGATAAACGTAATCGAGAACACAAAATACATTTTGTTAAGTTAGATCAGTGTCAACATGACGAAATAAAGATTGGTTTCTGCTTTAATTATTTTATTAACGATTTATTTTGTAGATGATAAAAAATTAAAGAAAACAGTAATCAATAGAATATATCACAACGTTATAAAATACGGAACTCACACTATTTACCGCATAGCTAAAGTCAATTTTCACTTATTCAAATAGTCAGCACCGACCTGAATACTTTAATTGCAAATATCTCAAAAATGAGCCATTTTACATCAAATTTTTAAAGTAAAATTTTTATTCAACGCGACAAGGAATCTACTCCTTAAGTTTGTGATCGTAGTTGTGTTATGTAATTTAGGGACACCCTATAAATGTTAAATTTGTAAAATATGCAACATTTGGCAACAAGGATAGTGTCGAACCAACATAGTAGTCGACTCGTTAATTAAATCACTTCAACATTGCGATCCAAAGAATCAAAAACCACATCCAGTGTGAAACAGACAAAACAATCATTTCTGTGTAAATTGGCCACAGCAGACAAAAAGGTGTTGCTATTTTCAACTCATAGGGGACGAAGCGTACAATGTAATAAAAAATTTGTTACTAAGTATCAAAACGTGCGGGCAGATAAAAATTGAAATATTAAATACTATAAACTACAGAAACTAGTACTAGCCGAAATATACCAGTTCTACATCTGTAAATAAAAATGTACCGAGAACATCAATATGTATATGAAGAAATTCAAAAATCTAGAAAAAAATTGTATTTCAGAAAATTTTTGAATAAGGCCTTACGAGATAAGGTTGTATGCGGTCTAAAAGAATCAAAAAAAAAACTAAGTGAAGATAATCTAACGTATAGAAAATCATGTCAAATTGTAAAAGCCATAAAGTCCAGAGTCGGCCAATAAAGTGTCATTTAGAAAATTTGGAAAGACATTAGTATCCCAATCAAATTAGTCGAAACCGTGGAGCCACGAAAAGTAAAATAAAGTCTCAAGTGCTTCTTCTGTAGTAACAGCCAACATCTACGAAACGTTTGCCCTGCTAGAAATGCGATTTGTCGTAAATGTGGCAAGAAAAAACATAACCAAAAGGTGTGTAAATCAAAACAACAACGCAATTTAGGCGAGGCGACTACCTCTGCTCATACGCTAGCCTTACTATCGTCTGCTCCCAGTTGTTTACAAAAATCATTAGTTACTGTGACAGTTAATAGAATAACACTCTGCGCATTAATTGACACTGGGAGCTCTTTCAGTTGTATTAACCTCCGACATGTGACATCGTGCAACCTCCAAATGACACCGTATCTCCGTAAGATTACTATCGCCAACTCAGTTATGACGTCAGATGGATAACCTAACTTTTGAGAAGTTTTTAGTTAGATTTCGATTGCTTGTTTGAGTTTTGCGATTTATCTCACGCCCTGATGAAGCCCCTTACGAAAGTGGGCGAAACGTTGGCAGCTTCGGTTGCAACTATGACACGGTCCAAACCCGGAAGACATTCTAATGTTAGTATAGATTCCGGCCGTGGAAGCCTTCGCTGATGCTAGTATTACTATTTATAGTTGCATACACCACAGTTTGTTTTGTTAATGTCATTCGTTAAACTTAAACAGTTTCTTTTGCTAATTAAAGTTCAATTAAAGTTAAATTTACTTGTATTTATTAGTATATAACATTACTATACTTCTTTTTCGTGTTGCTGTCATATTTATGAATGTTAATTTGATTATTTAACTTTCTGTTTTGTTTCTCAAATATAACACACATTGCATCCTGTACAGTCTAGTTTATACACTTAGTCATGTTTTACTATTGTGTTAGTTCTATCTTTAGTATTACTGTACAGCACGTTGTCAGTAGTATTAGTGTTATACATGGTTATTTTGATGTTATTTCTTTTTAAAATTGGAACAATTCTTTGTGTTAGATTTGAAACGTTTATGATGTTAGTGCCGGTAATTTAGGTTAGTAATAGGTGGGTCAACTAGTAATAGGATAGCATTAGTTGTGTTAGTATGTAGCATATTTTAACGTTTATGTTCCTTGTTACATTTAAAAATTTTAATTATTGATGTTTTTATTTATTTGTGTTTTAAAATTATAAGAAACTTTAGTCGTATAAAGTTGCACATGTTCTTGATCTGGTGTCTTGCAAATTCTATGTTGTAAAGTTATCTGTAATTAATTTAGTTGTTGTTACTGTTGCCACAAAAAAAAACTGAAGGCGTTTAGTATGCTCCTCCTAAGTGAAGAAATTAAACCAGTTATCATCATTTTGACCGCATCTCTAATAATGAAGAGAAAACACAGATAAAACAAACACGTTAAGACTATATAAAAAACAAATAATCAAGTTAGTTTTCTTTTATAAGAAAACGCAGTTTTAGAAAAAGCAATAGATAAGCATATATGAAACTAAATGTTTTTTGAAGCCATCTAAATATTAGTGGTTTCATAAAATATCTGTTAGATACATATTTCAACAACCGCAATTATAAACTTTATAAAAATATGTAAATATAAACATATACATTATAAAATAAACAAAACTATTGAATAATATTGACCGCTGTCAATAGTTGTTTTATGTTCTTTTTGCAATTCTAAATGGCTGCGTGATGATTGGTAAACATTAAATTTTGTCAACCACCAGAACAATACATAATAAAAAATTTGTTACTATTTTAAAATATGATCTAATAAATTTTCTACACCAAAAATAATTTTATAATTAATTAACGTTCGTTTATGTAAACCTACTAAAGTGTTTATGGCTTACGTTAATAATTCAAACCCATTCTTTGAATGTAATATATTTGACATGGTATTTGTATTAAAATATGCCATTACTTTTATAATACAAGATCATCTTTCAATTACATTTAATATCGATTTTAATTAAATCTTTTTATTAAACAGCATTAAATGTGAATTAATAATAAGCGCGAACAATGCCTTAAAGCAGAAATAAGTATTATGTGGTTGATAAAAATTAAACGTTGTGCCACTTTTGAAGAATTAAAAACAAAAATTATTTTAAATTTTAATGCTTAACTTGATTACATTGTTGTTAATATAATTGAAGCAAAGAGAAACAATTGGATTGCCATTGCTTTTGAAATTAATGGTATTATGTGTATGTGTGAAACATGATATTTGTCAGTATAATGTATTCGGTTACATATAATGTAGATCATGCAACAATAAACGTTTTAAAATTACAAATTGTTTATTGTAAGCTATTGCAATACTACGTACTAATAAAAACTAATTGTAATAATTATTTATGTTTTATTGTTAACGGATTTTACAGCATATTTATTTTAATGTCTATTTGTTAAATTCGATCACGCATTCTAGAAATTCATTAAAAAACAATTTTTGTTAGTGCAAATTTTATTTGTTTTAAAACATTTGTCGGCTAAACAAAATTACTTTGTAGGAGCTTTTTTTGACAGTAAACTGTATAAATTTATTTCAGTCATAAAATGTGTTTTAATTTTTTAATAAAATTTTATAAAACATAATTACTATTGTAACGGTTTATTTTCATTTACATTTATTTACATTTATTTATTTACATTTCGTATTTATGTTAGTCTTGTTTGAGTTACTTTTAAGTAGGGTTGGTTGCCTACAATTTTTGAAATTTAACAGGAAATTTCCCAAAATTTGGATAAGGCTTATCACTTTACTCAGGAAAAAAAAAAAAATATTGACACTTCCTTGGTAACTGTGAGTAGAGGCAGACCGTGTGGTTAGTAATTCGAAAATTAAGTTACGTTTTAAGCTGGAAGCATCCACTTCAAATCAACACTTGTTTTTGTTGCTGCTTAGGCAGGATAATTGTGGCTTGCTTCTTCTTTTGTGGCCGGCAGTTTGGCATTTTCGTATAAATTTGACTGCGACCACTCATGCTCGTTCATCGAGGATCAGGAAGCTGACGAACTTTGCATACTACCACCGTAGACATCCAACGAAGTCTCCTACGAAGAAGTGTTGGTATACCGAAGTGTACACCGAGAGTCATTAAAAGCAAACATACCCGTAGTGCAAGGTACACCAACCATCTGCATGCTGTCGATTAGTGCAGCAACCCCAGCAGCGAGAAGCAACGTCTGGCACATCTGCGGTTACCAGTGAACGTCATTCCACCTGATTACAGTAAGCCGTTTTCCATAGTTTATGTTCTTGGGGCCCTTTTATAAACTGGTAGGGAATTCAGCCTTCGGTGTAGTCATAATTGGGTTTATTAGAAACGTTTTTGTCTACAGTTAGGTTATAATTTACTTACCTGTATACCGGCTGTAATATACTGTGGTTTTGTTGTAAATCAATTTTTTGTTGTAATTTAAGTTATTCTGGTACTGAAACACTTGTAAGTGAAGGACAGGGGTTATAAATTTTAGCTTTAACGTAATTTCAGGTGCGCACATATTAACAGCCATTTTGCCACTGTTCAGTGTCGCGCACATATTTTTATATACTTGTGGAAGTAATTTGGGGTCTTTTTTTGTTCAACCACGGGCGTACCCAATACGTTTATTTTGGGATTATTGTCGGGGAATTGGGAACGTCAAGCGCTTGATACCATATTCTTCGACCGTGATTGTAATATTAATTTCAGGTTTTTATTTAATTTATTTTGTGAATATAGGTACAATAATTGTTGGTTACTTGCACATTTATAGGTTTTTTTATATTTAATTATAGCATTGATTGGAGTAGAATCCTTTTCCGACACAAGAGTTCCTTCTTTTTTTTATATATTTTGGTGTTCAAGCTACAAACGGTTTATCTATGATTTAAATTGATTGTTCGATTTTTGCCGTGCGTAGAAATAAATATACATTTTGCTTTGGGATTACCATTGTGTTTTCCTTTTTCTTCCTGTTGAGTTGTCCCAGTCTAGGTGGGGAACTGATCTCGTGCAGCGCAAACCCTGTAGAGAGAAGAGTTGAATGGTTATCGTAGGTTTGCTGGCGCCCTTTTTTTTAAGAACTTACCACACGCCGTCTCCACTCGCGTTAGCCGGAGCCATTCATCCTTCCTATCTTAGGTAGGACTTATTATATATATTTTGTGTCGTTTTGAGGTAAGTGTTGAGCAGAGGAGCGTTATATAATTTCTGGCGCCCAACGTGGGGCCTTTTCTTGGTTATACTGGTAGATATATTTTTGGTTTTGCATAATTTTATGTGGTTTTGGACCTAATCCGCTTGATATTGGAAGTGAGTGGTCGGATTGTTTTGTTGCTGGCTCACTGAACGTTTAGTAGTGGATTTTGGATAGAGGTAATTCTTTTGTGGTTGGCTGATTGGGTTTTTTTTTGTTTTGTTTTTTTGTTTCTTGGTAGTTAGAAATTACCGAAATGTCAACAATCTGGAAGAAGGAAGTTAATCGACTTCTAGCGGACGAGTTACGATACGAGTTGGAAAGTCGAGGTTTTAAGACAGGATCCGTCGATACGATGCGTAGATCTCTTCGTAGCGTTCTCAATTTGGAGAAAACCGGCCAACTGTCAGCTGTAACGTACAACATCGCTTTCACAGTAGACATCCAACAGATCTCAGAGAATTCGAAACAGCTGTCGGAGGCTTTGCAAGTTTTTGATGGGAACTGCACGACGAGCACCTTCAGACGTATATCGACCCTGATGTCTCATACTCTGTATCGCTTAGACCGATGCCAGCCGAATACTGATGACGAGAGAGTTGCCAAGAATGAGCATCTAGTCGCCATAACGGGAATTAAGGCAAGTTTTGAGTCAGTGGTTCGGAAGTACAAGAGGGCTAGCTTACGAGACGAGTCGCTAGTGCTTGCTGTCGAGGAAGGGGTAGATACGTCATCTGAGTCGGATGAACAAGAGTCAAGTGAAGTTTTCCAGTCCACAAGGTTGCCGACTCCTCCGCAGTCAAGGGTTAAATCAGTGCCAGTCTGTAAATGGGGTGTTAAATTTTCGGGGGACGACGATACCTCACTGAGTGCGTTCCTGGAACAGGTGGAAGATTTGAGAGTTGCTCGAAAGGTGTCGTTCGAAGAATTATTCAACTCGGGTATAGATTTGTTTTGCGGAAAGGCGCTTTTGTGGTACCGTGCAAATCGTAGGCGAGCTTCTGATTGGCCATCTTTAGTCAAGTTATTGCGAGACCAATTCCAGCCGGTGGACTACGATGAGCGATTGTTGGACGAAATTAAAAGGCGGACACAAGGGGAAACCGAGAGCATGGGAATTTACCTATCGGTGATGGAAACCATGTTCAGTCGCATGTCGTTTCGAATGCCTGAATCCCAACAACTACGCATTCTGTTGCGCAATATCACACCGTTCTATCAGGATCACTTGACAATGGTGGACGTTACCTCTAAGGAAGAGCTGCTTCAGTACGGCCGTAAGCTTGAGACACGTCGGTCGCACATCCAAAACTTCGCACCTCCACCATCGCGTCGAAATCGAAATCTCCTTGAGCCCGATTTAGCGTTCGTGGAAGCCGCAGCGTCATCGTCGGGGGTAGATGTTGCCGACATCACGTGCTTTAACTGCAGGAAACAAGGACATAAACGTGCAGCTTGCAAGGAACCTAGGAAGTTAAGATGCTTTCGTTGTGGAGCATTAGACGTCACCGTACGCACCTGTACCAACTGCCGTTCGGGAAACGGAGGGGCGAATCGATGAATGGTCGAGTCTTCGATTCTCATGTATCACAAACCTCGTCAATTGTTGTTGTAGATCGTACTAGAATTAAGTTAGATTTTATATTAGCAAGTGTTGTCGGAGACGAGAGGCCTTACCTAACAGTACAGGTACACGAGCAAGTTTTCAAGGGATTATTGGATTCAGGGGCGAGCAGGACTATTGTGGGTCAACCTGGTTACGAGATGTTGTTGCGTCAGGGACTCCCACTCGCCCGGGCAGATGTCCTTTCGTGTAATATGGCGAATGGAGAAAGATGTACAGTTATTGGTAGTATATGTGTACCTTTTTCCTTACGAGATCGTGTTAAGGTTGTGGATGTCCTTGTTGTTCCGTCGTTGTCACATACATTAATTTTAGGGGCCGATTTCTGGAAGAAGATGGGAATTGTACCAGATCTTCGACATGGGGAGTGGTCATTTAGTGCTTCGCCGGAAGTAAGTGTTGTCGACGAAACACTTCGACTCACTCGGGCACAGAAGGAACAGCTAGACAATCTCATTCGGGATATGATTCCTGAGACCACGGAAATAGGCTGCACACCTCTGGCCGAGCACATCATCCGCACTAACGCGGAACCGATAAAACAGCGGTATTATCCCATATCGCCAGCGCTACAGAAGTACGTCAATGCCGAGTTGGATGATATGCTTCGACAGGGAATCGTAGAGCCTTCGTCATCAGCGTGGAGCTCACCAATTGTGATGGTTAGGAAAGGAGATGGGTCCTATCGGTTCTGTGTCGATTATAGAAAAGTGAATAAAGTTACAACGAGAGATGCTTACCTTCTTCCTTACGTCTCATCGACGCTCGATAAACTACGGGACGCGAAGTTTCTAAGTTCTCTGGACATCAAGAGCGCGTATTGGCACGTTCCAGTAGAAGAAAAATCGCGCCCTATCACTGCGTTTACCGTTCCTAATCGAGGCTTATTCCAATTTAAAAGAATGCCGTTCGGGTTGCACAACAGTCCAGCGACGTGGCAGAGGTTAATTGATAGGGTAATTGGCGTTGATTTAGATCCATTTGTCTTCGTGTATTTAGACGATATTGTCATTGTCACGCCAAACTTCGACAAACACTTGGAAGTATTGCGGGAAGTACTAAGACGGTTACGAGAAGCCGATTTACTAGTTAGTCGTTCGAAGTGCCAACTTTGTCGTTCAGAACTGAAGTACCTGGGGTATGTTGTTGATGGATCCGGCCTTCGAGTCGATCCGGAAAAGGTTTCGGCTATATTAAGTATTTCAGTTCCAAAAACGGTCAAGGAAGTACATCGCATTCTGGGTATGGCGTCCTGGTATAGGCGGTTTGTTCCGAATTTTTCGTCAGTAGTGTCGCCATTAACCAACCTGTTGCGGAAAAACCGGAAGTTTATATGGGCCGAAGAATGCGACGCAGCTTTTAAATCGATTAAAGAACATTTAATTTCCGCACCAGCTCTCAGATGTCCGAATTTTACAAAACCTTTTGTTGTACAAACTGACGCAAGCGATTATGGGTTAGGAGGTGTCCTGTCGCAAGAATTCGAAGATGGCGAGCACACCATCGCTTACATCAGTCGTTCGCTGAGCCGGACTGAACGTAACTTTAGCACAACAGAGAAGGAATGCTTGGCCGTAGTGTTTGCCATCGAGAAGTTTCGACCCTACATAGAAGGGAGCCATTTTACGGTCATTACGGATCATTTTAACTTACGATGGCTAAACGAACTGAAGGAACCAACGGGAAGATTAGCTCGATGGAGTGTGAAACTTCAACAGTACGACTTTGACGTCATCCACCGGAAAGGAAAAGACCATGTTGTGCCGGATGTTTTGTCTCGTTCCGTGCCAGTAATAGAGTCGATCAGTGTAGACAAGGTGGTGGATGGTTGGTATCGCCGTATGGTTGCAAGTGTTGGGGCAAATCCTATTAAGTTTCCTTTATGGCGGGTGGACGGAGAGAAGTTATATAGGTTGATCAAGGCACCTTATCCTAACCTCACCGGAGAAGCGGTTGAATGGAAACTGGTCGTACCAAAAGAGCAGCGGCGAACTATCATAAAACAAAATCACGACGAGCCACTAGTCGGTCATCCTGGCGTTTTTAAAACTTACCACCGCGTGGCTACGCAATACTATTGGCCGAAGATGAAGGCAGACGTTGCCACTTATGTCCATCACTGTAAAGTATGTGTAGCGTCGAAACCGGAGCAGAAACCTCCAGCAGGTCTAATGTTAGGCCGACCGGAAGTAGTTCGTCCGTGGCAGTTAATTTGTGTCGATCTTGTTGGTTCTTTGCCGAAATCGCTACACGGAAATATGTTTATCCTATCGGTCATTGATTACTTTAGTAAATTCGTTCTTCTCTTTCCTCTTCGGGTCGCCAAAGCTGAGAACATTGTCAAGTTATTGTTGGAAAACGTTTTTTGTTTGTTTGGGGTACCTAGTGTAATTGCCTGTGATAATGGGAAGCAATTCACTAGTCACGTTTTCAAAAAACTTGCCAGCTCCTTTAACGTGAGGATCTCCTACACAGCACATTACCACGCTCAAGCCAACGCCGTAGAGCGCACACATAGAGTGGTGCATACCATGCTAAGGTCATACATTTCGGACAACCATCGCCGATGGGACGAGCTACTTCAGAAAGTAGCCTGTGCCATCCGAACGTCTAGGCATGAATCTACGAAGTTAACACCATATTTTGTTAACTTTGGTCGGGAGATAGTTTTGGATGGGGGCTGTGACAAAGGCGATCATTTAGGGGACAACGTTGTCCGAGACATAGAATTCTTGCAGCAGCGTGAAACCGCGTTTGAAAAGCTGTACGTTGACATTCGGAGAAGATTAGATGTGGCGTATGAAAAGAATAGAAAAGTTTATAACTTGCGGCGTCGGGACATTAAGTTTATTATTGGTCAGCGTGTTTGGCGTCGAAACTTTGCTATCTCAAACGCCGCGGCGTATCGTATATCGAAGTACGAACCGAAGTTCCTAGGACCCTTTGTAATTCGAAAATGTCTATCTCCATGGACGTATGAGTTGGAGGACCTGGACGGTAGATTTAGAGGTACGTGGAACGCTAAGGACCTCAAGAGTGATCCTGGAGAGGCCCCGGAGTAACTAGCGGTGTGACGTTTAGTTAGTTGACGTCCTTGCTTTGTGTATAGAACTCGTTTTCTTTTGTGGTTAGTTCTCATCGTTAGATATTAGTAGTGTTGGTTATTGTCGATCTCTGAATGTTTGGGTTGTGATAGCATCAGAGGATCGAATATCATTAGTTGTGAAATTTCAAGGAAATTTCTGGTAAGTAATGGTGGGATTTATGTAACGGTTTATTTTCATTTACATTTATTTACATTTATTTATTTACATTTCGTATTTATGTTAGTCTTGTTTGAGTTACTTTTAAGTAGGGTTGGTTGCCTACAATTTTTGAAATTTAACAGGAAATTTCCCAAAATTTGGATAAGGCTTATCACTTTACCCAGGAAACAAAAAAAAAAATTATTGACACTTCCTTGGTAACTGTGAGTAGAGGCAGACCGGGTGGTTAGTAATTCGAAAATTAAGTTACGTTTTAAGCTGGAAGCATCCACTTCAAATCAACACTTGTTTTTGTTGCTGCTTAGGCAGGATAATTGTGACTTGCTTCTTCTTTTGTGGCCGGCAGTTTGGCATTTTCGTATAAATTTGACTGCGACCACTCATGCTCGTTCATCGAGGATCAGGAAGCTGACGAACTTTGCATACTACCACCGTAGACATCCAACGAAGTCTCCTACGAAGAAGTGTTGGTATACCGAAGTGTACACCGAGAGTCATTAAAAGCAAACATACCCGTAGTGCAAGGTACACCAACCATCTGCATGCTGTCGATTAGTGCAGCAACCCCAGCAGCGAGAAGCAACGTCTGGCACATCTGCGGTTACCAGTGAACGTCATTCCACCTGATTACAGTAAGCCGTTTTCCATAGTTTATGTTCTTGGGGCCCTTTTATAAACTGGTAGGGAATTCAGCCTTCGGTGTAGTCATAATTGGGTTTATTAGAAACGTTTTTGTCTACAGTTAGGTTATAATTTACTTACCTGTATACCGGCTGTAATATACTGTGGTTTTGTTGTAAATCAATTTTTTGTTGTAATTTAAGTTATTCTGGTACTGAAACACTTGTAAGTGAAGGACAGGGGTTATAAATTTTAGCTTTAACGTAATTTCAGGTGCGCACATATTAACAGCCATTTTGCCACTGTTCAGTGTCGCGCACATATTTTTTATATACTTGTGGAAGTAATTTGGGGTCTTTTTTTTTTTGTTCAACCACGGGCGTACCCAATACGTTTATTTTGGGATTATTGTCGGGGAATTGGGAACATCAAGCGCTTGATACCATATTCTTCGACCGTGATTGTAATATTAATTTCAGGTTTTTATTTAATTTATTTTGTGAATATAGGTACAATAATTGTGGGTTACTTGCACATTTATAGGTTTTATATTTAATTATAGCATTGATTGGAGTAGAATCCTTTTCCGACACAAGAGTTCCTTTTTTTTATATATTTTGGTGTTCAAGCTACAAACGGTTTATCTATGATTTAAATTGATTGTTCAATTTTTGCCGTGCGTAGAAATAAATACATTTTGTTTTGGGATTACCATTGTGTTTTCCTTTTTCTTCCTGTTGAGTTGTCCCAGTCTAGGTGGGGAACTGATCTCGTGCAGCGCAAACCCTGTAGAGAGAAGAGTTGAATGGTTATCGTAGGTTTGCTGGCGCCCTTTTTTTTAAGAACTTACCACACGCCGTCTCCACTCGCGTTAGCCGGAGCCATTCATCCTTCCTATCTTAGGTAGGACTTATTATATATATTTTGTGTCGTTTTGAGGTAAGTGTTGAGCAGAGGAGCGTTATACTATAATTGTTACTTTGGTATTCAAAAAATGAGTTTTTGATAATAATTAATAATTTTTAACAATAAACAACCAAAATATAAAAAAAACATTTTTTAAATCAAATTAGCGGTAAAAAAATACGATCAATTTTAAAGTAGCCAGAGCTTAAATTAACTGGTTTTTTAAAACACATCAAATTTAAAGTATTTGTTAGAAACCATTTATTGTAGGCGCATTTGTTCTCTTCTTAAAATGTTTTTAAAAATATTTCAAATAGTTTATGAATAATTCCGTATTATTAATTTTATTCTATAAATAATAAATTTTTATTTTATTGTAATATAAGAAAATCTGATTACATCTTAGCAAGTTCCGTATTTGTTGCTGTTTAAAAAAAAGTTTTGTATAATTAAGTTTAATTAATTGATTAAAGTAATTATTAAATACGCAAATATAACATAAAAAAAGAATTAATTGGTTAATTTTTACCGTTTGTTTTTGCTACAATTTTTATTATTTAGTTTTAATCATTTGTAATGGTAATCGGATCTCCGATGTGCTTTTAGTTAAAATTCTTATTTGGCACTGACAACAAACGTAAAGGAACATCTTGGCGCTAAGGGTCAGTATTAAATCCGCTTCACAATCTAATACAGTATAAAATGGTACCACGTGGCGCTACTAGAAAGCCTGTACTACTATCTTTGCCAAAAATTAACAGGCCGCGACGTATCCTCAGCGTAAAAGTACTTCTTGGCGCTTTAAAAAAGGTTACTTTTCCGTATAACATTATAAAAAAAACTCCGTAGTATCTTAATCTATACTTCAAATACGATTGATCTTCATCTTAAACCAAACCTGCTTTAGTTATTATTATTATTTATTATTAAATACACGGGCATATAAGTGCCCAATATAAAATACATTTAAAATTACAAGATTATAAGGCCAAAGCTTTTAAGTCATTTAGTTTACAATTAAAAATATCAAGATCATTAATCACATTTAATTCAATGAATTTCCTCATAATTCTAGGAATGACAGAGTGGTAGCTAAAGTCTCTTTTCTTATATTTTATACTAAATAATTTATAGAAACGAGTGGTAGGTGAAAGAACATTAAAACTTAATTGCTCTCTAAAATGGAACGGACTAACGAACAGTACAAAGATTTAACAGTATTTACATCCCTAAATTGATTAGTATTTCTTATAATAAAGCCTAGCATTTTGTTTGACTTAGCAACTACATCACAAATATGGGTTCTAAAAGACATGTCTTTGGTTAAAGTTACATCGAGATCATTAACCTTATCAACTATTTTTAAAGCCTGACCAAATAAGTTATAGTTGATGTCCAACTCTGATTGCTTTCTAGAAAACGAAATTATAAAACATTTGCTAAAATTAACTTCTATTTTGTTTTTTTTTGCACCATTTCTCTAAACTAATTAGATCTTGCTTCAATAAGACTATATCAGAGACACAGCGAATTACTTTAAAAATTTTTAAATCATCTGCAAATAGTAGTAGCAAACTGTTCAACAAAACAAACTTTATATCATTTATAAAAATGTTAAACAACGAAGGGCCTAAGTGTGAGCCTTGTGGGACTCCTGAAGAAACCAGGAACAGTTCTAAAAGGTGGATAGGAAATAATTTGACAGCCAACCAACGATCACAGAGATAATCAGCAAACCACTCCAAAAGCGAGTCACCAACTCCATAAAATTTCATTTTATTCACTAGACGAGCATGATCCACGCAATCAAAAGCCTTCCTAAAGTCAGTGTAAACAGAGTGCACTATTTCGCCCATCTCCAATTTGTCTAGAATAAGTTGACTATATATTGCTAAGTTGGTATTAGTAGAGCTTCCTTTTGAAAAACCATGCTGTTTAATTATAAATTGCTTAAAGACATCAGTAAGCTTTGGATTGATTAATTTTTCAAAAAGTTTAAGAATACTAGATAGGAGAGTGATTCGATTAAGTGTAGTTACTTACCCGCAGTTTATGAGATTATTGTTTTACTAAGATTACTTACTCTCCGAATCAATGTAAAGACTTACTGTAAAATATCATTTGAAAACTGGCATTAACCTAAAATATTTTTCAATTTGCAATTATTGCTATTTCAGTTATTTCGGTAATTTAAGAATTACCAATAGGAGGTCGTGTTGGTGAGCAATACAGTATTTACTTCGAATTTATTTGATATGGTGACGTTTTGCAAACTGACCTGTCAGCTTTATCGGACTTTCAATTATCCTGAACATTAATTATATTCACTTAAAAAGTTTACATGTTTGACTAAAACCGAGCTAACTAAGTTAGGTAATTTATTGAAGGCCTGATGAAGCTGACACGTCAGTCTGCGAAACGTCTCCATATTAAATAAATCCAAAGCAAATAATTTGTTGCCTACCAACACAATCTGCTATTGGGATAAAACAAATTAACTTAACCAGAAATACAAGAAGGAAAATAAAAACAGAAAATTTAATAAATACCTCTAATACGTTGTTTGCAGTTAATCCAACCGTAATCTCCAAAAGTTATTTAAATAACATTTAATGAAAAATTGTTTTTTGCGTACAGGGCTAATTTAATTTACATTTGTACATACGTTATTATAATTGTTATATATATTCTAATTTTTAAATTCGCAATAAACGCATGTTTTGAACATGAAAATGCCCACAACAAAAGAACAATTTTCCAGTACCACATCAATAGCCAATCAACGGTTAAGTACTATAGTCGCTTTGTAATCTTTCGAACAGTATACCGCGAAATCAGAAGATTTGGATTACAATCCTATTGGCCATATCTTGTGCTACCACTGACGGCTCAAAATCAAAATCAACGTTTGGAGAGTGTAAGTTGCGACTCCACTAAAATCTGAAGTGGCATAGAGTAGTATTCAGTGATATAACCAGATTCTGCTTGGAGATGCATGACGGTTGTATGACAGTCAAAGTAAAACGTGTGAAACGGCGCAATGTTTAATTTGCTGTTGTGTCCCACACTGTGGGGATTATGGTATGGGGTGCCATAACCCGTAAGTTTCGTTAGATATTTATCCGAGGCAATATGAACACTCGGCGATGTGCTAACAAGGTGATAGAACCTCATATTCTTTTATTTTTTTCAGCAAATGAAAAACTTACTTTCCCAGCAGGATAATGCTTATTTCCACATAGCAAGACACTCTATAGACTCATTTGAAAACATTATTGTTAATCGTTTACTACGGCCATTTAGATCTACCGACCTTTCGTCTATTAAACACGTGTGGGACATTATGGGTAGAAGGCTGAGGAACTTACCGCTTCCTCCATAGACATAAAAAGCTCTCCTGCATAAATTTCAGGTTATTTGGGATACAATAACTCAAGAACAAATTGACCACTTACTAGAATCGATAGCACGAAAAGTGAGGTAGTGTAAAACCAATAGGGATCAACATATTATTAAATGAAAATTGTGTTTATCTTTGTTTGGTGGCAAAATTTCCATCCCTTCTTGGTGTTGCTATTTTAATGTCACAGATATGTTTTTTTAATGTAATACTTGTTACTAAATATTTTTTTAGATACAGACTGTCTCACTACAAATCAGATCAATTAATATACAAAAATAGTAGCCATTTTGGCTACCTAGGAAATTCGCCAATCCCATTAACAACTAAAATAAATATAAAATGTCTTATATCTAACGCTAACTTTTAAAAAAATATTACAAGTTATCAATAAAATATGACCTTTGCATCCCTTAAACAAAGCGTTGTCTTAAATACTTAGGCACACACCATTACGTTTTTTGTATAGGGTGCCTTAAAATAAAAATGACAATGTGACTCCAAAAATGTAAAAATCTCTATTTTTTAAATAAAAACCTACGTTTATTACAATAAATTTGTGTTTAGCACTGTAATAATTTAAATTCCATTTTGGTACATTTTAAGCTGACAGGCATATACCGTTAAGAACCGCTCAGTAAGGGCATGTTTTTCTCTCGCAAACATCCACCTTATTTATATCTTTTTGGGGGATCCCCTTTCGATACGAAAAGTATAAATTTTTTGAAACCCCGTTCAACTTCTATTTTTATTAGACGGTGGATACCTAGTTGGTGAGAAATTTTGATCCACACGTGGCCGAATGGTACACGTTTCGTAATTTTAACTTCCGGTTTATATACTTTTATGGTTGATCTTAGGTAAAAGCAGGTAACGTGTGCTATTACATTGTATACTAATGATGCTAATTAGCACTCTTATCGAGAGCAAGAATTGGTAATTGAACTACTGTTGGTTTTGTATAAATTGCCCTTAGTGAAAAGCTCAACGGATTTCTACCTCGAATAAATTATAATCTTCTTCACCTGAAGTCCGCTAGTAGTATTTAATAATCTGATTAGTTGGAATTGCATTCCGACGTAATTTTTTATGAGAAACATCGAAGAATGCAATCGAAAGAAAATAGGCAGCACATACTCTTTTAAAAAGCTGTAGTTTTTTTTATTAATGTTTTATGTTGCACTATTTTTAACCACAAATCACGACGTTTTTATTGAAATCCAATTTGAACAATGCAATTATTCTACCATTATTGAACCATTAATGATTCATAAATTTGTATTGTCTATTAAAATCCACCGTCTCAATGATTTTAAATTATATTAAACTCAAGAAATCAGCGATTAAAATTTATCAAAAAGTTTAAAAATGATCACAAAACTGATTAACAAACACTTATAAAAGTGCAAAAGGTATATTATTTAATTAGGCAGGTAAACTAAAATAACCAAAATTTCACTGTAAAATTGTAGATGGCATAACAACCAATGGTATTTACACAAAATTTGTATAAAACAAATACTCCCTAAAGTAGATGTAGTAATTAGCCAAAGTCAGCTTAGTGTCGTGCCGATTATAATCCTATTAAATAAGCGCCAAAACAAAAAGAAAAATCGAGATGCCCGTTTTCACCTAACAACACTTAAAGTAGACAAATCGAACAACACTAATTTAACAATAAGTATATTAATTTATTGCACGTTGAAATTAGTAAATTAAAGTTGGTCTATACAAAAAATTAATTTGTCACAAAATTACAGTGATTGCAGAATGTGAATTAGAAGACATCGTCGATAACTTGATAGATAATTGCAGAAAAACTAGAGTAAGTTAATCGTGATAGCATGCGTATATGTGTCTAGTCGTTCGTGCATACGATCGACACCAAAACGTAATTGAATATAGAAAGAGAGTACTTACTTTGATTTTAACATGCGATTAGCGCTAATGGCATGCATTATCATAAATTTTTTTCTAAAATTGCTAAAAATTAAGCTGATAAATAAACAACCGTGCTATCACAAGTAAGTTGATTACATTTTATTTAATGATTAATACACAGAGTACGTTAAGTTGCGGAAAGATATTAATTGATATTTAACAGGTGTGCCACCCATTTTCTGTGATTATTTTTCCCAGCAGAGAATATTGAAGTGTTGGAGTCGATTTGCCGATCTATCGAATGTTAATTGTCAACATGATTACACCTAACTAGTACGATTAATTTTTACATCTATGCATGCCTGTTAGCTAGTCATTAAAATTTTCTGAAGTAACAAATACGTGTGGGTGACCAAACTTGCTTTTTAAATGTGAATATTACTGAGCATTGCGTTAGCACAAGTTCTGTTTCTTTAACGTGAACAGACACAGAAATAATATAACGTGGAGCAAAATAGCTCAAAATAGCATTTTTACATTGCTACATTGGATCCGGTTTTAACAATTTTCTTTTTAATAAAACCACAATGTTTAAAATTTTTAATAATTTACTTTACAGTTGTCGGTGATGGTTTGCGTTTTTGTAGATAACGAGTGTTCTTTCACACCAAGAAACAAATGTAAAGCACGGTGGTTGCTCCTACTTAAATGTTCGACACTTACCCAGGTAATCAATATTTGAACAATACTAGATTGTCGGGTAAGTGTCAGTGATCAAACAAGTTTCACGTTAAATGATCCGGCTCAAAGAACCAAATGTTAAGCACTATGGTGGTTCGTACTTAATAGTTCGACACTTATCCAGGTAATCAGTATTTGAACAATACCAGATTCTAGGGTAAGTGTTAGTGATCAAACAAATTAATGTTGAACGATAATTTTATCATCCGGCTCGAAGAATCATATATTTTTGAAGGGCTGTATGGTCACCACTTCTTGTAAGTTTGAACCGTGGGTGGACCGTAATAATTTTGAAGAGCTGTAGGAACCATTTCATGTAAGTTTAGACCGTAAGTGGACCTTAGTAATGGTATTTATTTAACCAGATTGTAAAACTGTTAAATTTTTCGTCTTCTTTTCCTTCTTAGGATTAAATGTAAATCCTGGCGATGGTCTGCTTTGTTTTCATCCGTAATAAATTTGAAGGCCTTTAAGAACCACTTCATGTAGGTTTGGACTGTGGGTAGACCGTAATAATTAATCCATGCTTTTGTCAAATCTTTGTTACATTTTCCATGAATAATAAAGAAATTTAAATATTTTTTGTTTAAATATTGTATTGCGCAGACATAATTAAAGTTGTCAAAACTAATATTATTAACATTTCCCCACAGTTGTTTTGGTTACTGATGCCAAGTATTAATACCGTAATACTAAATGAAACCAAATATCAGCATCGAAAAATAGTTTTCTTTAAATTATATAAAAATTGTTAAATGTGTGTTACGTGTCGTTAGTCATAAATTTTTACAATTTGTGTTTTAATCAAATTCTTAATACTGCACTGTAAGAAGGCGTACCACTGGCGGTATGATTCGGTATACGAGTGGAGATGCCTCGTTGTGTATCATTTTCCGTCCATTTTACTTTTGACTTTGACTGCACGTAGTTGAGTTTGTTCAAAACTTTGACCGTTCAATCGTAGCAACTTTCATTTTATTTACTTTCTTGTCTTTTTACTGTTACGCTTTTTCCAATTAACCATTACGAATAGCAGAAGCATTTTCCCATTGTTCACATATGCAACACTTAGTAGATCAATATCAAATCTAGTACGATTAATGTTGGGCGGATGACCTGAGTAGTTACTGCAAAGAAGATTTGACTTCGACAAGCTGTCGCTAACTATAATTTTTTTTCTATATGGTTTACTTACATTACACCTTCAGAGTCATTATTCATGTTTAATTTTGTAACTTGTGTACGGATTTGCATTTTTTTAAATTAAGCATTTAGCTTTATTAATTATAATAAGCTTTCAACTACATTTAATGTACTTAAAATCATTATTAATATTTTACTTTCAGTTGAGTATAATTGTTAACTCTTCAGCTTTATTTGCAATTAAGTATTACTATTTGCTTTGGCTTGTACTGTACAAAAACCTTAGTAACTTGTTTGTATTTAAAGCCGGTGGTGGCTAAGTTAAATCGGTAAACGCAAGCTTGCACTTCTCGAAAGTGTCGAGGGTTCTATTACAGAAGTAGCAAATAATACTAGTTGCTATGCTAAAGAACTAAAGGTAAGTCTTACGTTTTTAGAACAATAGTGTTTACTAATTTTTTCTTTATTTATTGGAAAATATACAACTAATTTGTTATGTTCTTTTGTGGTAAGTGATTTACTTTTCTTCTCTACTTAATTTTTTTGGCAGTGGGTTTGTATGTACGTTTAGTGTCTCCAAGCCAATCACTTTACAGATACTCAAAAAGTGGTGCCTGTTTTTTTTTTTATTTTTAAATGATGGCATTTTCAACTAAGCTAACTGACAAACATCTCAGTTAACCGCGGTATAACAATTTTCATAATTTTTTTTAAAACACGCTGTAGAAAAAGTGTCATGGGGCGTGCTTGCGTAATCAAAAGTTTGTTTACAATACTACAAAAATCTGAAAATTTTTTTCTTACGAAAATTGTTATTTAACTTTTCAACGGCAAATTTATTTGAAAAATTTTTCTTGCTTTTGACGTAAACGGCACAGTTTCCGCACTGTAAACATAACCTTTTGTAACAAGAAAGAAAGAAATTACATCTATTAAGATTTTATTACTTACTTACTTAATTTTGACACAAAACTAAAGCTTATAATTTGATTCAAAACAATTGTCTGATAAATTCTAAACTTAAAAACTACATATTCAAAAGTTATTGTGGGGTTTGTCAACATATTGCAGACCACTTTGTCATTGACATCTGACGGAAATCTTGTGTTCAAAAAAATTTACCCAAATAAAATTTTGTAAGCCATCTTTGGAATCTCTAAGCTGTTATTGTAACCTCTCCAAACACTTTACACAAATTTTTTGTTGCACACCGTGATTTCTTTTTAGAATTTATACAGTATACAATCCTTTAAATGGAGTTTTTCTTCTATTATGTTAACGATTTTTAATTATCTTCCTTTTGCTAACCTATCTGCTAAACCTGTTTAATCCAGTTATAATTCTTACTAAGGACTTTGCTAAAATAAATTATAACAGTAAGAATTAAAGTACAATAAATAAAAATAATCTTATTTTTGTAAAAGATACATCAAGGTATGTCCCCATGCGTTCGGAATTACGAAATCCCAAAATTCGGAAACTGTTCTATTGTCTATGATATAAATGAGTCTATTGTAGGTCTACAAACCTCAAAATTTATTTCTGGTTTTGTCAAAATAAAGTTATAGTAATGGCAATGTTTTCTTTTTTAAAATGCTTATCCTTGTTTCTAAATCGTATCTCTTGAACTAAATTGTGGTACACATTGCCTGTTGAGATCTTTTCTTGTGGCGGTTGTAATAAAAGAAAATCAATGCTATTTTTCGTAATAAATTATTATTATCACTACAACTTATAAGATTATAATTCTCTACAAATTGCGAAACATTTCCATACGAAGTTCAGATGTATGGAAACGTAATAATTTTCCAAACGAATTTTTTCTGCAAATCGCAATTCACATTTTGCAGTTCGTACGCATGGGGACAAACCTTCATTCGTTTCTATGTTAAAAGAAAGAAATTAAATTAAATATATATTAAAACGTTCAAAATAAATAAAAATAATATATTACATGTTTAGCAATATTTATAGTTATAATTATTTAAAAAAAATAAACAAAAAACATTGATTTATATTTCATCACATAATTGAATAACTGCTAGATAACTGCTTAAGTTAAATTATGTTTACATAACTTGTGTATCTACAGGCAAAATAATATGTAATGGTATGGGTGTATTAACAATACCATTTACATGTTTCAAATAACGATTTAATTAATTTATTTTGTAATTAAGTTTAAAAATAAAAAACAATAAATCAAAATTATGATTTATTAAATTGTAAATAATTTATTTTTAGGTAAGCAAGTATAAAACTGCGTTCTAAATACCAAATTAATTGTAATTCTAATCTTATTTTTGTATTGTTTGTTCTAAATTTACTTGTTATTGTTATAACAATTTTATTAATGTTTTTAATACTTTTTATCAAAGTTTTAATTGTCTGAAATTATGTTTATAGTAATTATAATTATTATTCACTTAATTAATTTAGTTTATATGTTTCTGATTGTTAACATTTCATATTTGTTGTTACAAAAATAGCTAGTTGGTATGTAATTAAAAAAACACACAAAATTACAAAATCTCTTTGAAAACTAAAAATACAAAAAAATATACTAGTATATAAATATATTTTACCAAAAAATATATTTTTGTCAAATTAAATAATTAATTTTATTATTATATGTAATTTAATTTACTGTTTTTGTCTTATTCTATTAAATTTATTTGCATAATGCAACACTTTTATTAATAAGAACAATGGATTGCATTAACGTTTTTGTTTTATGATTTAAACAGAAGAGCGTTTTTTCATTAAATGAGATTAATTATTTTTACCTATAGATGGATAAACAATTAACAATATAAATAATTATAATTAAATTATAAAATAAATTGACATAAGATACAATCCACGGCAACGTTTTATTTACAAACAAATGTTAATGTTAAATAAATTTAAGTCTTTGAGTTATACAAAAAAAGTCACATTAAAACAATACTAAAAAGATATTCTCTGTTTTTACGTTGTGTTTGTTATTTACGTTATTATAAAACTGTTTAAAACGTTTGATTTTGTTTGAGTCTACCAATATTTAAAATATTCATATATTTTACAATATGTACACTCAACTAAACAAAAAACGGGACATTTTGATTAGTTATTAGCGAATGTGATCGGCAATAATTCGTGGCCGTTTGCGATACAATTTAAGAAATTCAAGTTAGACAAATAATAAATATTGACAATACGAAGTCGAAAATCTAAAAAATGAATTTATTCTGATTTTTGAATGATTTGCAACAGTAAACTGCGTTTTATTTTGATACGAAATATTTTCGATATAAATAAAATTTCTGTATTGAAACACTACTCTATAAATTATATTAAATCTACACACATTTTATATTACATTTATATAACATCATAATATACCGAAATCTAACCAAGAACCTTTCAATAGATAGGTAATCAACTTGTAAACCAGATTTTAAACTCCATAGAATTCTATGTTAAGGTTAAACTGAAAAAAAAAATTCAAAAATTTATTTACAAAAATACATAGCCTTATTCCTACATATGAACATATTTTCTAGAATTAAAAAATACTTAAAAACCCCAAAAAGATGCACACTGTACCACACTCAATACAAATGCAAACCATTAAACTGCATGAGAAAGGAAATGCTGTTTCTTCGATCTTTTGTAATATCAGGTAGAATCATGTAGATATTATCGATGTTGACTGTCAGAACAAATGAAAAACGCTTTTCTTCCTTAGAAACGTAACTTCAACTTTATCTTGATTTATACTAATTTTTTTCATTACTCCAAAGTAACTCTGCACTATTTTGTTTTGCGTCACATAGTTGATAGTCTGGGTTTCTCAAATTCTCTTTCGAATAAAATATTTTATTTATCTTCTTCAACTTTTAAGGGTGTTTTTTATTATCACTGTCTAATGAAAAGTACTTGGCATTTTTGTTTGTTTGAAGATACATATTGGTGCAACTTTTGAAAATTTCCCGATGCCTTTGTTTTCTGGTTTTTCTAAGTTTTTATGGTTTCTAAATAATCCTGTCGGCTAACTACGTTTGCAAACTGATTTGCTCTAATTTTTTGCAGTTGGTTGTAACACCTACTGAACGATTACAACCTATATTTTTAAGAAACAGTTGCTCTAGAGATTTATGATCTGGCTTGTTTGCGGAAAGTTGTAAATTACATTTACTTTTTGATGAACTTAGCATGCAGAAATCAGTGTTTGTTGTTACTTGTAATTCAGGTAGCTCTGAAATTAGCACAATAAAGTTTTAATACTATTAACAGTTAGTAAATTATTATGATCGGTTTAGGTACATACTTTTAAACTCGTCAAATTTTATAGTTTCTTCTACATGATTCTCCCTATTGGTTTAAATATGGTTTCTTTGATATAACTTCTATCAACTAGGTTTTGTGCGCTATTATGATTAAACAAATCGGTTCATTGGAATGACTTTGTCAGTTTATTTTTGGGAAAATCCATCTACACTTTACTTATTAAAAAATGGAAAATTGCGCATTTGAAAAAACATGTCCAAAATTTTTTCTTTGTCAGTTTGCAATCTACTGATTCCACTTTTTTGTAAACACCAAATACTAATTTGTCTAAGTTTTTTAAGAAGTGATTTTTAAACCAGTTGTATAATGCTATTTCAGTCATCTAACTTTGTGGAGTAGTTACATAACCAGTATTGGGATATGCTGTTTCCGGCTTCATACATCTTATAGATTTTTTGCTTTGTATAAAATAAAAGGAAGCAATTCAGAGCCGCTGGCAAATATGCAGAATAATATTAATGTGTTACTTCTGCCCGTGTCCTTGGTATGTCGAAACACGGTTTGGTTTTTTGTGCAGTTACTTCTAATTCGATGAATGAAAACATAAAAATGTTTAACCTAAATTAAAAAATTGTACTGGTTTATTAATTAAGTTAAAAAAAGTTTTTTTAATATAAATCAAAAAATGCATAAATAATATCTCGTTTTGTGTTATCTGTCCTTATAGTTTGTCTTTTAATAAGCGTTTTGCAAGACAATTGTGTTTTTTAAAGAAACCAAATGTGTATGAGTGTTGTTGTTCTCAACATATCTTCCCACAAGAGTTGTAATTTCTTGTCGAAAAAACCCGAATCTTTATTTATTCATGGTTTTTATATGAGGAGCTAATTGATGTTCAGAGTTTCTTTAAAAGCTAAAGAGCGTCCAGGTTTATCTTAATTCAAGTGCTGACAATTTTTCCAGCCTTTTACTCGTGCAATAAAGGATGATTAAGGTATGCCATATACTAAAGAAGCTCTTCTAACAGTATGCCTTCACAATAAATTCTTGAGAGTATTTTTTTGTTTTTGTTCCCTAGCCATTGTTGCTTGATGCTTTAAAATGTAAAAACACAAAATACGGCAGTCAGAATTTTATGGGAAGTGTAGTAGGAAACGTACTTTTCACCCGCAATATTGATTTCCGATTTGCGCTACGTATTCTCAAAATTAATACTGTTGTCAAAATTAGCTTCCTGTCACAATTAGCCGAGTGCAGTGTGGTACATAGCCTTTATTACAAGAGATTTTCGGTTTCTAAGATACGTTTGCTCGGCACACCGCTTATGTTGCTTCGATTAGGTTGAAACTTGCAAGCATTTACTGCAAAGGTACAAAAAAACATACTATTTTTGCATGGAATTAATGAAAAACCTACAGAAACACATACAAAAATACTGAAGACTTACGGAGCAGACGATACTCCGATTAAAATTACAGAAAATTGTTCTACTAATCGATATTTTTGAAAGCAGTGTTCAGGAAATCGTGTCTGTATCAGGTTATCAAGAAGAGATGATTACCAAGAATGTTGACCGACTAACACAAAATGCAAAGAATGGCGGCGGCAATAGAACTTTTAACATACCATCGCCAGTAAAATGAATTTTTAGAATTTATAGCTACAGAAGACAAAACCTAGGTCCACTACGATATCCCCGAATCAAAAAAGACTCGATGACGTGGAAGCATCTTATTTAACCAACACCAAAAAAATTCAAAGTTCAGCAGCCAGTTCTGAGGTATGGAAAGTTAACCAAACGTATCAGATTGTTGCAAAACCGCAGACTTTAAATAAGTCACTTTTTATTAAAATCTTAAGTTTTCAAATTGACAATTATTTTTCTTTTGTTTTTTTTTCTATCAGCACTCTGTGATAGTATAACTGTAAGATATTTAGATTTATATATTTTGTTACAAGTTTTAGCTGGTTACGAACCTGCACGGCCAACTCTCAACAGTCGGAGAGAGGGGTAGGTTTTCCAAGGACTATATAAAAGATAATTAAGGGCGCCAGAGCTTATCCAAAAGTACGTCTGTCTGCTCACAACAGAAATGGTAATAAACTTGTAACTAGTTCTTAAGTTCGTAACTGCTAAAAGAAACGACTAAAAGGAAAAGAAACTCGATCGTTAACAACAATGGTACTTTAATTCCTCTATAAAAATAAATCTAGTAACAATTAAGTAGTTCAATATACGTCCGTACTGTAGAGAATATAGAACAGAGAATAGCAGCAGGATCGGCAACTTACACTACACGTCAAACACGAGTGTAATTACCATAACAGATATAAAACTTTATCAATAAGTAACATTAACAATGATAATTGATTGTGGATATAAGCAGCAAGCGATAAGTAATTTATCTAAATTAATTTAGTAACAAACACAAGTAACAAATCAATTAGCACGTACAATTAGCAAATATAATAAGTCGTGAGTTTACACCGTAGCGACCACGTATAAATAAGTAAAAATTGACTTACCAAGTTCCAGAGTGCTTTCAGAAAAACGTTTTTCCTACGGCCTCCTGCAATTAAACTTCCTGAAAAACATAGACGTGTCTACCTGGCGATTCACAAACTACAAATAAAGACACGTTTAAAGGACAGTAAACGAACCGACACTTATCGTATGCTGTTACATTACGGTTACGCCTATGATGGTATTAAGCAATTTCCTCCGAATAGAATTCACTCATATCCAATAATTAGGATCTTCCGAATAAGGTGATAGTCATCAAGGTTAAGTTACGGCCTTCGACTCGAATTCCCTCGTATCCAATAATTAGGATCTCCCGAATAAGGTGATCGTCATCAAGGTTAAGTTACGGCCTTCGAATATTTGTTTGAAGAAATAGTTATTCGAAACGGACTCCTCATTAACAAGTAACAATTAGGACTAAGTATGCGCACGTGGCGGAATGGCTGTCAAAATACAGGAAATTACCACAAAGTTTTAATAAATGAGAGTTACAATCTTACCCGGTGATGACGCAAACGAATTTTAATGGTATTGCACTTATAGATTGGTCACCATGATAGTGTATAATTTTAGAAAATGTTTACTTGTCACTCCGCCGGCCATTTCAAGTAGTTTCCAAGTTGAAGAGCTCGTCGTAAAGACAGTCACGCGTAAGCGATCGTTAGGGGGCGTCCAAAACGTAAATTAATTTTTCGTCGAAACCCATAGGCGTGCGCCAAAGAAATTTCGACCGTAACGACAAAGGCGTGCATAAAGAAAATTACCGTAACAATTTGATTCACATTTTATTTTATTTTTTCCTATTTGTTTACAATTTTTTTTTATATTTTAATTTTATTTTTGTTTATTGTTAAACCCATCATTGCCTCTTTATTTATTATGTTCATTAAACTTCTGTTTTTTGTTAGCAAAACTATGTCGTCAGCACATGAAATTATTACACATACGACATATTCTAATGCTAGATTCAATTATATTATTGATAGTGTCTTTTTGTTTACCGCTTTTCTAACTTCTTGGTACTACTTACAATCTAGTATCTTTTTTATTTTTAACCACTTTAATCTACGCGCCTTATTTTCTTGTATCATTTCTTTGCAGTTTTCATCAAACCATTCCTTAATATTTTCTACGCTTTTTCCCCTACTGTCTTATTTGCGGCACACGCAATACATCTTTTTAGATTACTCCGTTCTTCTTCTATGTTTCCGTCTTCTGAATTATCTGCTAACTATTTTTTGACATCTTCTTCTTATAATGACTTCTTTTCTGTTATTATCTAAATTTTGCATCTCCTTCTGTTTCTTTTTACATTTATTTACGCTGCCGTTCCATCAACCATTCTTAACTTAAGCTGTGTTATAACTAATACGCGTCTGCTCTTTACTTCATGTGTCATTTTTTGGCGTTTCTTGTCTATCAGGATATGGTCAATCTAGTACTCTGTTGACTAGTCATGTTACCTTGTGTTGTGGTCTATGTTAGTATTTGGTGCTGACTATATACATTTTCATTTCTATTGCCAAATTTCCCAGTCTCGTTCCATTGTTGTTTGTTTTGTTATATAGAGTTTCTTTTCTATGTACTGTTCTGCAGTATTCTTCTTTTACTCTGTTGGTGTATAGACATTTATGATGATAATATTAGTTATATTCTTTTTTAGCCTAATATATGAAACTTTTCCATTTATTTTCATGAGTTATATCAAATCATCTATTGACTTTTTACTTATCGAGAAATCTGTTTGATTCTGTCCCTGTTTTTCTTTCCCTCCATTGCATTGTTTCTACTTTGTATTCTAACATTTGTCTGCGAACTTCTTTCATTTTTCTTTCAGCGGACTAAGTTGTGACATTTCAAGATCCTATTCGTATTACCGCACCTTCCCTCTTTCTTTTCCTTTTTTCCCTTTTATTTGTTTCTTGTAAATTTTCTCAGTTGTTTATTGAGGATCTCGCCATCTAGTGACCTTTCGTTCACGGTGCGTTTGTTGTCGTTTTTAATTTTCGTTTTCATTATCTACTGAATTTCCCAGCTTTTCTATTCCATACAATTTTTTTTATTTCCTTTATATCTACCTTTGAATTAATTTTAATTTTTGTTTCCTATTTTTTCTTTTACTTGCGCCTGTTCTTCTCTGTCTGTATCATTTAATCCTTGCACTACAATATTATTTCTTGTTTTTTTCTTCTCGGCTTTTTCTAATCTTTCTTCTTCATCTTTAACTGTCTGTTTTAATTTTTGGTTTCCTTGTTTTAGCTCATTTATTGTCTCCGTGCTTTTATCTAGTTTTTCTTGCATTGCTGCTAATTGTACGCTTATTTTTGCAAATATAATTTTTATTTTTTCTATATTTCTGCTTTCTAATTTTATTTTATTTTGTTAATTTATGCTTCCTTTGATTCTTAGTAAAATTTAGAATTGTATTTAATTAACAAATGAATTTAGTACCACCTCTTTTTATTTACTATTAAGTCGCCTTAGAACCTAGCTACTTCTTATCTTTATACTGCGGAAAAAAGTCGGCTCCGGTCAGCCAGTCGTAGACCGGCCTCTTATGAATGGTACATGTTAAGAATATCGAATGTTAATTTAAGCTACTATTTCCTATTCCTACGTTTAAATGTTTGTATCTAGATTGATTTCTTCTTCTAGATGAAGTTATTTCTTGTTTATTCGGAAATAAATTTAAAATATTTTTCTACGTTCTAACAGCGTGTATGCGTGCATACGTCCGACCAAGAAATTCGAGTTAATAACAAATTAATTACAAAAAAAACAAACGTAAAAGACCATCACTAAAAAAAGTGCATGAAAAAGGAAGGGCAGTGATTCCTGGCCCTGTGGAGAAACAACTGGATGACCTATTGGTTTAGTAGTTTTAAATGCATTTTCTTTTATATTTATAAATTTCTTTTCTAAAATGCCAAAACTTCAGATTATTAAAAAAATAAATACAGTCTCCAAATACATTCTTGGTAATAATATCCATACTTCCTCAGCTTGTAAATTCCACAAATAGTTAAAAATGTTGACAAAATATCGTTTTCAGTTTTGTCCAAAGTCGCCTTAAAAACCAGTCACTCCATATTACGGTAACTAAATTATTTAACAAATGTATTTATATCAAATCATAATTAAAGATATTCTAAAATTTATTTTTTATTACACAAACACATTTTGTGTTTAAGTTTGTAATTTCTTTTAAGGCAATACACATGTTAAATAAAAACTTAATTATATTTTTTGAATAACAGTACTAATATGATGAACATTTGAGCATTAAATTTACAGAGTTGTATCTTCATTAATAATTATGTAAAATAATATCTCGAGAAGAAGAAACTATGAATAAGCAATTAAGTTCTCTAGTAGCTAGCAGTTGGATAAAAGCAAAACTACGTATATTTATAAAAACCTGTCGTCTTTTTGAAAGAAATACTGAACTGTATCACGAATTTTAGTCGTTACAGCAGGCATTTATGCCTAGAAACTACAACTAATCAAGTTGGAAATAAAGATACTACGTTGTTAAAAAAAACAATTAAGCGTATTTTTTCTAAAATATTTATTACGTGGTGGTGTAATATAGAATTCGTGTGTTTGGTAAAATATATGCCTTGAAAAGATAACATCTGTATAAATACGTTAAGGTGAATGGAATCGTTTAAAGACAACACCAAATACTGACAAGAAACTAATACTGACCATCATTTAACTTGACTTTATTAAAAATTATCCGGATTTAACCGAACAAATGGGGAAGATTCTTATATAAAATTCTAGCGAGAATAAAATGAATGAAGACGTCAGCAGGATTGAAGACTGTTTAATCATGTTTAAAATATGATAATATATGTAAATATGTTTAGACTTAACACTTAAAACGATATACCTGTGTGTATTAGTTTATATATCTAATTTATCTTCTTGTATCTCGATAGAAATATCACAGATATAATAAGATAAATAATTTTGGCAATTAATATTATTTTTTTAATAATTACAGTTTAATGTTGAGCATTTATATTTGATTGTATAATAATGGAATAACTCGGTAGCTGAAATTTAATAATTTCGGCTTAAATAAGTGGTTACTTTAAACGGTCAATAGCATCTAATCCCTTATGATAAAAGTTCGATAATTTATCAACCACCTCTTAATTGCTTCTACTTAAATTTTTAAATCATTCGAGCATTTGTTAAGAATGTTTGAATTTAACGTTTTTATTAATGACGAATTAAGCCACACAGAATCTCCTAATGTTGTAAATAGTTAAGATTAATTTTACTTAAGCATTTTGGATTTTCCTAATGTATAAAAACGTTTTAATTTGTTTTAAAAATTGATTTTTATTGTTAAAATAACTTTACATTTTTCAAACAATTTAAAACTCATAAATTAGCATATTTAAATGTTTTTCATTTTTTGCAATACTTGAATACATTTTTTTTAAATATTATAATATACTTTGTCTCAACATCTTAATTAGTAGTATTACAAACATACTTAGAATCAGCTCTATAATATTCAAATTTAACATTTAAATTACAAAAATCATGATCACTTTTAACGCAATTTTCTATTCAAAAAACTAAAATAAAACGCATAGTGCTTCAAGTTTTGATGTTTACTCATATATAAAGGGCGGAATATATGCAAGAAAGCATTGCCAAAATATATATGCATTATTTTTGCTAAAAATATGCCGCTATTTTTTCTAAATTTGGCTAAATATGCAAATGCATATTTAATAAAAATACTCAAAAATAAAACAAAATATTAAGTATACACTTTTATGCTTAATACATATTTATTTTTTACATAAAAACAAATGACACACAAAAACTGATAGTATAATTAATTAATTGGACCCCGTTATGCAATAAGGAACCAACCGACAAAAAATTAATTCCGAGTAGAATTAGAAAACACTAGTCAAGTGATTATTGAAAATAATCTATTTAAAAAAAGATATTTATAATTGTCTTATTTTTATTGAATTATAACCTTAGGAAACAAACTAAAAAAAATTAAATAGAAATTTTAAATGAAACAGAAAATAAAGTCACTTGGGTCTTTTTTGCAAAAATGAATTTTAAATAATTATTCATCTTCCACTTGGAAATCCAACTTTGTATTATAACCCTCTATGTCTTCTTCGATTGCAGCATCGCTTATAAGATTTACATAAAATGGATGGTCCGCCGATGGAATTAAATGTAAATAGCTTTTTATATCTTGTAGTTTCGCACCTACTACTGGTTTACCATTGGGCCATAGCGGTGTTAGATGCCTAAAAAATAATGATTCTGGTTGCCTTTCTTTTCTATTCTTAATATTGATCTCAGTATACTCGACATTTTCGTAAGTTATTGTAAAGATGCTTTAAGGTTTCTCTTTCAAAATCTTTATTTCTTTCATTTTCAGCCAGTTAATTTTTTCTTTTCCACAGCTTACTGTCCTATTTGTTATTTGTTTTTTTAATATTTTTATATCGTCATAATTGTCCTCACGGTTCCCTTCTTCTTTCATTACATCCTCAACTGGTTAAAAATCGGGTTCGCCTATTGTTTTTGCAATGTTACGGAGTACAACACAGGCAACAATTATTTTTGAAACATTTTCCAGTTTCACGCGACAAACGTATTGTAAGATAGGCAATCATCGTTTGAGTTGGCCAAAACATCGTTCTATTATTACTCTATCTTTTTTTCAACAAATTACTATAATTTTGCTTAGCACCAGGAGCAAGATTTTTAAATGAAGTCATGGGGCATGGCTCTATCCCATATCCATCATCTCCAAGTAGCACAACATTTGCTTTATTTTTCATATTCTTGACCAATATCTTTTTGATAACCGGGATCTCTTAGATAACGCTAAATAAATCACTGATAAGTGTATGCAAGCCGGGCTTGTGATGTTTAACTTCCCTGAGGTGCACAACATTTGCCATCGCAAGATAGATTTGACGAATAGCAAAAAACAGACTTTTACTATTGAGTTTGCCACTGACCACACTCACAATTTTTGAAGGATATGCTTCTAATTTAAAACAAGCGCCAAACATTATGAATACCTATTTACTTATACGCGAGTATAAGGAGGATATGCTTACAATCTAAAAGTGTAAGATTTTGTTTGAAATTATTATGAATATAACCTGAAAGATTTTCTCTAAAATTTGCAAGTATAAGCATATCCTTTCTTTTATAAAAGACCTTTGTAAATTACTTTATACGACCTGTCTGCAAAAAGATTGTAGATCTTGTTATAATCTGATCGATTCATAATAATAGTAGCGTTCATTTTCTCAGCTTTAAGATTATGATGGAAAAAATTCCGATTTTGGAATGTTACTTTGAGAAATTCTTGACTTACGAGAAATTTTTGTAGTTTCAAAACGGATTTCTTCTGCAAAAAGATGGGGAACTGCTTTGAATTTTTCGCAATAAAATCTTTTAAACATGATAAACCTAGTCATTTTTAAAGCTGACAAAAGAAACGCCACTATTATTATGAATCGATCAGATTATGATAACAAGATCTACAATCTTCTCGCAGACGTGTCGCATAAAGTAATTTCCAAAAATATTTCTTCATTTATTGAAAGAGCACTTTTCAAACTTGTAACAGAGAAGCCGATAAAAAACTGTTAATACCTAAAGATTTTAAACCTCTTTTGTAAGTAGTCTAAAGTTCAAAATAGCCTCAATTTGACATATTAATATACACATTTCGTCGCAAGTCAGTGAAGCTGTACCTGCTACTCGTTTTAAATGTTTAGCTAATTTAACGGCAGCCTCTCAAATACCACCAAAATGAAGCAAGTTGGAAGGAATGAAATGCCAATTAATGAAACTTTCTAAACCTTCTACGATTGAGTTATGGTTATCTTTTAAGAGTTTTTGACAAGCCCTTACAAAGATCGTTCCGTTGTCCGAGTACAAATGTGAAATTTTTTCCCTTCGCGCAATAAAACGTTTAAGCGAAGCAATGAAGGCATCACTTCTGAAGTAAGATACAACTTCTATATCTACGGCACGTGTAGAAAAACAAACAAAATATTGGGACGTACGCCTATATTGTTTCGAGCGTTTAAAGACCAATAATTCGTTCGCACACAAGCTAAAGTAGTGCCGTTACCAGCATGAAAATTATTTAAATGTTCTTGTCTTATAACAATGTTGGTGAAATCATGTTTAGCAGGCAGAAGTATGGGATGACAAGCGTCGTAATGAATCCCTATTGGGTTTTTTACTCTACCACCGAGTCGGAGTAGTTCGTTTTGATCTAAAAATGGACTTAAAGATAACAGACGACTGGATTTGCTGATTTATTTGTACGCCTTTAGTGCCTGCCCGCAGTACTTAAGATGCTGACAATTTATTTCCTGATTTTATTCACGTTATCTACTGTGTCAGCCTTGTCAGTAAATCATCAACGTTAAAATCCTGCGTGATTATACGCAAACCTAAAAGGTACCTTTTGATGTCGTCTATAGCAGCTTGCTGAAGGCCTTAATAGCTGGAAATGAAGCCGGTTCTGTACCATATGTGACTGTTGATAACTCATGAGCTTTAATTTTATCTGATGGTACAAACCGCCACAGTAGGCGCTGAAACCTAGTTTCTTCAGAATTTAGTAAGACTTGCCTATACATTTTTGCAATGTCGGCATTTAAAACATATTTATGCGTTCTAAATTGCGTTAATATAGAAACAAGTGACTTTTGTATAATTGGCCCTACCATTAAAATGTCATTTAACAATTTACTACTAGTTGACTTAGCGGAACTATCAAACACTACTCGCAACTTTGTAGTCGGACTTTCGTTTTTTATAACACAATGATGTGGCAAATAAAAATTTTCCAAATCCTAGCAATTAGAAATCTTTTTCATGTGACCTAAGTTTAAGTACTCTTTATTAAACGTATCATATTTATGCTTTACGTCAGGTGTGCAAGCTGGTTTTTTCTTTAAATTTAAGAAACGTTTTAGTACTATATCCCTAGAATTACCTAGCTGACCTGGCTTTGTCTTGAATGGTAGTTTTACGAGAAACCGTCTATCGCTTGCGCGTGAGTAATTATCTAAAAATGTTTTTTCACACCGTTGATCTTCGACTATATGTCGTTTATCCTAATATTTTCTATTTGCCAAAATATTTCAAATATCTGGTGTAAGCTATTCGCGACAAAGTTGCAACTAGCACTACATTGAAAATTTTTGACCCCAATCTTGCCTCGAATAACTCATCCTAATTTGGTTTTTTGAAAACATATCCATATTATTTGTGGATCCCCATGGTTTTTCACGTCCAATAGCCCATTCAAGAGCTTTTGTCCTGCGACATCTTCAAAAATTTGGTTTATTAGCGCACAAACTTTCTTTATTTGGTTTTTTATACCTTCCAATTCCATTCTTCCTTTCTACTGTAATAGTGGAAAATTATCGTCCTCAGTCTATCATTAATAAGTGGTGTTTTTTTTGGATAAGTTTTAGCCTCACATTTTCTCATTCTCTATAATTCAATAACAACATTTCTCAAATAAACTTTCTTCAGTTCAACAAAAATATCTGCACCTTCAAAAGCTACCATTTTTTTTAAAGTTTTTTTCGACAATTTAACTTTAACTCGTTTGAATCACATTTAGTTCAATCGGTTGCACTAAGAAAGGTACATTTGGCGTCAAAACCATTAAATTTTTATCTACAGAGCATGGCTTCAAGGTGTCCTGGAGCAGTCCTTTAGCTGTTGCATCTTTTCTCGCACTGCTAGAACAAAATCTATGTAATGCCTTATATATGTCCTTGGTACATCACCGGCAGTGGTTTATTTTTAAAAACTCGTGTGGCGGGGGAATGGGGTTACAGCAGGGCATAAATGTAATTAGTTTCTTGCTCATTTTTCTACCTGGGGCTGATTTCCGCTTGGCGAGCAAATATTTTTTAAATGTAATTAATTAAATGCTTAACACATACATAACAAATTCTTTATTACAACAACTAAAAAATATTTAAATGTACCAGCAATTGAACAATGGTCAATACAAACTATAAATGAAAATTAACAACACAACGTTGTTGTAACATAACATTTCACACAAAAAGTAGAAGTTTTTAATCCACAGAATAGTTTCTTACACCTTTGGCGTTTTTATTTTTTGACAGGAAAGTGGCTCACGCTCTCCGCACATCAACCTGGGAAAAAGGTAGAGTTGCATTTTTCTATTTTTGATATTCTCTTTCAATGATCCCACCACTACTAGGTTTATCTCTCCTTCTTGTGTTTCTTATCATTTTTCCCTTCAAAGAAAGTCCATCAGCTATTTCTGCTCTGAATTAAAATGAATCGAATCATTCTTTGATCATGTTTTGCCTATACCTCAACCATGCATTTACCATTACTAAGTCTATGAAATGGAAAAATAGTATCATTTTTTACTATTGAGGCATATTCTGTAGTAAGATATCAAGCCATCCAATAAATCCACTCCCACCATAAATTTGTTATACTGCTTTATCATCTGGGGCGAGTAACTTGTATTCTGGTATTGGTTTTACGATCAAATTGTTCTACTATATCAGCTGGTTTAGGGCCACTTCAATGCACGAATTTCGATGTTTCTTATAATAGTCTTGTATCTCTTATAACTGCCTCTACTTTCTTTTTTTATTAACTTATCACATTTGTACTGCAGTTCAGGAAGTCAGTCTTTCCTAGCGGTTCCTAAGCTAGCTATACCATCTTTATAGACGCTTGTCATTAAGTTTAGAGAAGTAAACAAATTATTTGATGGTTAGGTATTGAAGACGCTAAACGAAGACAATACTACCACTAGAGCCAATATCATCTCTTTCGGGCACTAGAAGAATTTTCCCGGTATATATTTTAAAATCGTGCGTAAGGCTATTACTATCACACAAAACAAATATCTTGTACCTCTACTTGTTGGGTTTCTTACGGTTATTCTTTCAAAGCGGATTTGTTTTTGTACGGTACGATCTGTTCGTCTACACATAACATTTGCGGTTTGACGTGGTCAACAAGTTTTTATTTCATATGTGTAATTATTGGCCTAAATTTAAACAATTTGTCACGATCAGGATCATTGTGGTTGTTGAAATGTATATATTTTTTAATGTCTTTCCATCTATTTCTTGACATATCATCGGCAACTTGGGACACTCTACACGAGGACCTCCAGTACATTCTTTACCCATATTATTTCTAATTCTAAACGACTAAGTTGGAGTGGTTTGTTGGGGTTTGCTGGGGAGAAAAAGTTGGCAGAAAATAGAGAATCTCATCGTCGCCTAATTTTGCCCACGTAGGATTTGTTTTGTTTTTTTCCCAAAGATGCAAGATGAGCCAAGGAGATTTCATCATCATCTGAGTATTCTAAGTCACTCTCAGATGATGATTCATCTGGTAGCATGTTCTCATGGTAGTTTGGGTCGTCATCTGAATCACTCAGATGTTCATCTTTGCTGTCGCTCGAAAAATCTGCATTTACTGTCTGATTTCGTTCAACTAAAAAAAACCGCAGTCACTTACTAGACACTAATTACATGACCAGTGTTCCACATATGGAACAAATGAAATATCTATAATTATACTACGTGTCCAAGATAAGAATGCACAGCATGAGGATCATGAAAACGGTAGAAGATACAGAGTGGCTTAAATTAGAAAAAAGTTGCGCTATTTAAAGTATGTTCACATGCTGGCCGCAAAAGTTCATTATTGTTTATCGTTTTCAAAATTCTCAAAAAAATGTGATTTTTTGGATTTTCGTTTCTTTTCATTTTTTTATTTATTTTAAATGATATTAAAAAACTACCGGCATTTTCTTATTGCCACTTTTTAAGCTCTACAAAATGGCGTGTTCAAATTTTTAATCCGACGTTTCGTATCCGAGAAACCATCATAAACTTTATTTTTTTATAAGGCCACAAACAAAGAGACACTATGTATTTGGTAGCATTATTCATTACAAATTCAACGATGTATCACACATTATGGTTTTGAAACCAAAAAAGGGGAAAAACGTGAGTTATAAGGTTTTTTATTTTTTAAATTAGTAGGCATTGGAATAATCGCAAGATTAATGTTTTATCTGTCACATTATTGTTGAAAACGCAATTTGGTGTTGTGTAAGTTGTTTTTACGGGAATTTGAAGTGTTTTAACTTTTGTTCTTATTAAAGTTACTTATTCGTTGGTTTGTTGCTTCGTGCTTTTATGAATGAATGAATACGCCATTTTGTAGAGCTTAAAAAATGGCAATGAGAAAGTGCCGGTAGTTTTTTAATATCATTTAAAATAAATAAAACAATGAAAAGAAACGAAAATCCAAAAAATTACATTTTTTTGAGAATTTTGAAAACGATAAACAATAATGAACTTTTGCGGCCAGCATGTGAACATACTTTAAATAGCGCAACTTTTTTCTATTTTAAGCCACCCTGTATCTTCTACCGTTTTTAAGATCCCCATGCTGTGCATTCTTATCTTGGACAGGGTGTATATAACCATAAGCGGAACGAATAAAAAAAAATTATGATTACATATGACGCCTTGGAAAATATTCTATCCTAGATTGATAAGACTTGTCTAAGGGTATCCAAAGTTAGTATAATAATCCTTATCAGAAATATGCAAAAAACACAAAACTTGACGCACGTAAGTAATCAACAGTTCACTTGATTACTGATTTTGACACTTGTGCAGAACAACAATAGATGGTGCTATCTGTATTATTTCTGTATTTATAACGCGTTCCTGTATTGAACCAACGGGCTATTATCCCTTTCGTCGGCGGTGGGAAGCCAATTTCCCACCAGCAAATATTCTCGCTACGGACCACGGGTCAAAATATTTCCTAAATGTATTGGTGCTGCCATCTCCTTGAAACATAAACAGACACTTATGAATTGCAAATTATCGCATCTACAGATCCCTTTTCAGTAGGGTTTGACCTTTTCTACAGACAACCACGTTTTTAGCACTTTTTTAACGCAGGTTTTGTGTATTTTTCGAAAATCCGCAAACATCTTCGTAATTAGGTAAGACCTAAGAGTTTTTTTTTTATAATTTAGGTAGATTTATTACTTAGTTACAGATATTTTTGTATATTTTTGTTTTTTGAGTGGTTATGTTGATAGGAAGACGATATTTATAGGTGGGAAGAATACTTCCCACGACCCATAATATTTCTTACGTGGGAAATATTCTTCTCAGTGCCCATTGGGACGATGTATTACCTAAATGTATTTTTCTAGTCATGTAGATTTAGAGAATCCTCTTCATCGACAAAATGCGCTTGAATACCTCTACAGTCTTCCGAATGATGAGGAGAACTCAGATGAAGAACCGGATAATGATGCAAACGAAGAAATGAACATTCCGGAATCCATAGATTCCAGTACAAGTAATTCTCCTTCCACCAGTGGACGTATCACCCCTAGACCTCTCAGTCCGACAAACCAGTTCTTAAATTCGCCATCTCTAGGTGTATTAACTATCCTCGAAAAAATTGATGAAGGTAATGATAGTAAAGACAGTGAAGAGCCATCCACCTGGACAAAAAATTGCGAGCACCTACATGACAAGAATATCGACTTTCATAAACCGGCAGAAACCGCGATCCAGTTTTCCCCACATGCTAAGGAAGTAGATTATCTTAATGCAATATTTAGTGATGACATCTTGGAGCTCATTGTTGAACAAACCAATTTATATGCATCACAAGACCTGTCAAAAAAATCCAACAAGAAAGAAGGTTTGGGGACATCAAAAAATTTGCAAGACACTTCTAAAGAAGAAATCAAGGCTCTTCTTGGAGTAATGATTATGATGGGAATTCACCAACTTCCACACTTGGCAAACTATTGGTCAAGTGATTCTATTCTAGCAGTTCCTTCGGTAGCTCAAGTCATGTCATCTAAAAGGTATAAAAAACTTGTGGAAAATATTTATACAAATGATAACACTAAGGCCGTTCCAAAAGGTCAGACGGGATATGATAAATTACATAAAGTAAGGCCTCTCGTCATGATGCTCAACGATTCTATTCGCAAGTCATGCAAACACTCGACTTCCCTGGCTGTCGACGAGTCAATGATCGCCTTCAAAGACGCTCATCGATAAAGCAGTACATGCCGATGAAACCCGTGAAAAGAGGTTACAAAGTGTGGTGCTTGGCAGACTCTGCTACAGGATATATTTGCAAGTTTGATATATACACCGGTAACACTACTGATTCAGCAAAGAACAGTTACGGTTTAGGTGAAAGAGTTGTCATAAGTCTTACTTCTTTGCTAAAGGACAAGAATTGTGTCGTAGCTTTCGATAATTTTTTTAGCTCAGTCGTTCTCATGGAGAAACTACTGAAAGATTGGATATTTGCCGTTGGTACTGTGCGGACAAACAGAAAGAACTTACCAGATATCTATAAGGATAAAATCAAAATGCAACGGTGAGAATTCATGTTTGAAACCAAAGGAAACATATCCGCTGTCAAATGGATGGACAGTAAATTTGTTCATGTTATTTCAAACTACTTTTGTTCAAAGGAAACAACGACTATATTGAGAACAAAAAATAAGACGGGTGTAAGAGAAACCGTTTATTGCCTCATTGTTATAGCCGAATATAATAAAATTATGGGTGGCGTCCATAAGTTTGACCAGCTTCACGAAAGATATGCCATTGGTCGACGATCTACGAAATGGTGGCACCGTATATTTTATTATCTAGTAGATATGGCTATTGTCGATTCATTTATACTTATGAATACAGCTAGAAAGAGATCACGTGATCAGTTGACATTTAGAATCAATTTGGCAAGACAACTTGTAGATGGTTATCGTTCCAGAAAACGACGAAATAAACCTATATTATTTCTATCAAATAAACGCACCGTTACAGATGAGATACGCCTATATGAAGTTGGAAAACATCTTCCCATTCAAAATCCAACATACAAAAGATGTAGACCCTGCAGCACAAAAGTTGCTGAGAAAAGGACAAAATACACGTGTTCTTCCTGCCAAGTACCCCTTTGCATTCAGCTTTGTTTTAATAAGTTCCACGGGAAATGATAAAAAAACATTTCTCAGAAGCACTGATTATATCTAAATGCTTTAAATATTTCATTTTCTTACCAAAGTATGTTTTAAGAATGTATTTTTTAGTTTTTTGAATATAAATTTAAACAAAAAATTGTCGATTCTATATAGGCAGTGGGAATTATACTTCCACCTGAAATATTTAAAAGTGGGGGTAGTTTTTCCAAAATCTGTTTAGAACCTTTCGAAAAAGACTTATTCATGTACCTACTCCTACAAAAAGATTTTTAAGTTTTTTTGTTGTTTTATCATGCCCACGAAAGGGTTATAGAATATAAACAAGTTACAGTATTTCACTGGTTTTATAACTAAAAACTTCGTATGTTCCAAATATAGTACACTAGACGTAAGAAGTTAAGAAAATACATTTCAGAAAAGTCCACTTTTGTCGGCATTGTAAACTTGATCTGGACACCACTGTATTTTCGCTATTTTTGTTTTTATTGTTGCTGTTTGTTTTTAAATTTATCGAGCCATCTGGAGCTAAATTGTCATTCTTGTGAGTCTGGCCATAAACGATAGTGTCTTTTTACACTAAATTTCTCCCGATATGGGCATACCAAAAATAATTTAATATTGTGTTAAAAAATCATACATATGCACATAGTCAATCTTTTTACCTTTAAATCCTTGCTGTAAAAACCAAGTATAAACCGTTTTATCAACTCTGGGATACTCACTTATTTTCAGCGTTTATTGTTCATTGGTTGAAATTACGTTGCTGTTCGGATTAACGAAGCGTTGTTCGGATTTTGGTTCCGAGTTGTTGCTGTTCGGATTACTAGATGTTCGGATTAAAAATATCATATTGTATTTAAACATTTTTCATTAGTGATTCTGTTTTTTAATTTTTTATAATTACGGGAAATATTGTAACAATATAAATTTGTCTACAGCTATTTTTCGTAAAAATAAAGATTGATCTTCAACTTTCTTTAAAAGAAATGACATAATTTTCTCTAAAGTTTTAATCGCAGTTTATTTTAAAGTTTTAAACTTGATTCAATTTCGTACAATTATTTCTTTGTAATTCACTAATGTAATATTTTAATTATGCAATGTGCAAATAAAAAAAAGTAAAGTTGTTTTCCCAAAAAAACGTCTATAGATCCAATTTACAAAAATGTAGTCACTATTAGTCAAAACAATTAATTAAAGTAAATTTTTGCAATACTTGATATATAAATTAAAATAAAATTCCTGTCTAATAATAAAAACAAAATTTAAACAGAATTATGTTCGTAGGTTGTTGTAACAAATGCTTCTGTCGTGTAATCTAATTCACTGGTAGAAAACAAATTTAAAAAAATTTTAGAGTAATTGAAAACGTTTATTTATATTAATTTGATAGATTAATTTTGTTAACAAAGAAATAAGGAAGTAAATTACTCGTCTAGAAGTGGCGCGTCCAATAACACTAAAACGAGTTGAGGAGATAACAAATGTATCAAAAATATACATCATAATCAAGAAGAATAGTAGGTATATAATAAGATATTTATATGAATATTATGAAGGGACTAAGAATGCTACATAACAATGACTTACGAACGGACTAAACGGATTCTGGAAATTAATTTCAGTGGTTCAGGTGCCGCATGCAACGTAGGTGTACTGATAAATAGTGAGATAAGCTGCGGGGTACAATATGGTCGAATAAAATATTACACAGGTTGAAATAAGATATGTACTCAAGATATATAAGAATGAAGTTGTCACAGGCAAGCATTAAAGGATAATTTTTTATTGTAACGTTATATACGCAGTCACATTCAATTTCTCTTTAACAAATTACATTAGGTAATTCAAAAATGTAAAACGATACACTTTGGTTTGTTTTTTTTTAACATTGATTTTACGTCCGCGCTTTGCAACGATCATAAAATATTTATAACTTATAATGGTTTTTTTATTTTAATTTTTACATATGCGAGTGGGATCAGGTGTCTCGTCTTAAGAAGGCTCACTTGAATTTTGTTATAAGAATGAAGGACTATAATATTTTATTGTTCGCATCTATTGGATATTATTAAAACGTAAACGATGTGACGATGCCTACATTATAAAATCAAAGCGTCTCCGTTTATTACTGTAAACTTTATAACCTTTACACAATGATATCAAAATTATTTTTGTTTGACATAAGACCGACGATCTACAGTATACTTACATTAATATAATTTTTTTAAATTACAAAGTTAAATCTAAATAATTTTTGTAATGTAAGATATTATGCATACTTCAAATATATAATTTTTGTTTATCTCTCGTAAGTATACAACAGTACATGCATGTTTACAAAAAACTATTAACAACAGTTTTCTTGTTGCTTAACACGTTTTTGTTGGGGTATGTGTGCTCGAGTTTTCTACATAGATTTACTGTGTACACTCGTTTTGAAAAAAATCGAGACAAATTTTATGTTACGAACAAAAGTTTTAATGGTGTAAACGGGGTTTGACCGTAGGAAGCGCCTGTTTTGTTGTAGGTAATCCTACCCAACGCAGCAGGTGTCAATACCTGTAACCAATAACATTGAAATGAAAACACAAAAACTAATTTTATTAAATTGAATTGAATGCTCCATTAATTGTTAATTTTCGTATTGTTTATGATGTGAGGGTTTCGCACATACATCTTTATGTAAATAAACGCCTTAAAAATAATTAAAAATTGATAATGAATTTACAGTAAATAGTAGTAGTATCTGTTGATAAGTGAAAGAAAAGTTTTTGTTTTAATTGTAAAACTAATAATTTTCTCTAAATATCTTTACACAAAGAATACTGTAATTATGATATGACAATATAAAGGCGTCCGGATTATCCGTTTTAATTTAATTTAATTGAAATAAGCCGATAGAACTAATGTTAGCAAAGTAAATTCCATAATTTCTTAATACGTAATGAGCAAAAGCCTTTGAAGAAGAATTCTGGAAATCATTGGATCAAATTTTATTTGTTAATCGAAATATGAAATGTTTATTTATCTGTCGGTTCTACTAGACTCGTTTGGCGCAAATAAGAATTAAAATCCTTTTGAAATAAATTGAATCTAATTTTTCGTAAGAAAACGACTACCGATAAAAATACCCAAACTGTTTAGAAAATTGATGACTTATTTAGAAATAGAGCAAATAGAGCAAAGAGAAAGTTACTAACAAAAATATATAGTATATAACTAATAATGCGTATGACACCTCTGGTTGTTAATATATTCTTGTAATCGCGTGGGTATAGATGCTACCAATGCCTCAATGAAATCTTCATTTATGGCATCCCACGCATGTTGAATTGCATCAACAAACCAAGAGCGGCGTTGAGAGATGAAATTTGGCACTTGTTGGATTTGATTTAATTGCATGACTTCAGCCCAAACGTTTTTAATGATGTTAAAATCAGGTTGTTTTCCTGAATTCAAATCTGCATGATGCTTAATAAATGTATCAGGTCATTATCCTTAGAAAAACAAAAAATAATAGATTAATATTACCGTAATAATTCAAAAGAAGCTGTTATTTAGTATGCTATAGTAGTGGAGATGTTAGGATAATAATGTAACAATAAAAACACTTACTGGTTGTATATAGTTACCCTTCAGATACTGAATTTGCACCTATAGTATCCAGGCGCCCTTTCAACAGCCCAACAAACTCCTGGACCGCGGGAGCTTACTCATCCCCAAGTATTCAATGAGGAACGGTCGCTGTAGTTACAAGGACACTAAGTACTTTTTCATTGTTTGATTTATTCGTTAAACCATGCTATCAAATTGAGGATGAAAAGGCGTAGTCTTAGTTTTCTTAATTTCCAATAATCGGTAAACTTCTTGAAACAGTGTACACTCAAAGTTGCGGCTTTGGTCAGAATGTAATTCCAACGGAACTCCAAACTGGCAGAACTTCTTTACTAAAACTTTGCTAAAACGTTTGCTCCCGTTCATTTTGTGAAATAATCCATCGCTACCAGGGTGTATTTTGTTACGTGCGAAATTTTTATAACGTAATACCCTGTATATCGAGTTAAAATTAGATTCCGGTTTTGACGCCCTCTGCCGATCTTTCTGGTTACTGACAGGTTGCGGATTCATTTTGAACCTGTCAACTACGTGAGACAGTCTGTGTCGTGATTTGACCTAATTTCAAAGATTTTAAGTACATCCACTGTGATAAACAGGAAATTATAAGTTAATTACGAATTTATTGTAATTTATTCGGCACAGGGTAAGATATTTGCATCCGGTTTGTTAAGATTCTTTTGTAATTTCTTTATTAATTTGATAACAACGATATTTATTACGAAATTTTCTTTGCTATTTGCTTCGACTTAACCTATGTATTGTGTGTTGCCGATACTTCTGGCATGTATACTCTTGTTAATATTCTACGTTACTAAATTAAAGTTTTTATACCTGTTAATCTTTCTTTTATGGTAACATATCTTTCTCTTTTAATTGTGGTTACCCGAACACCAGAGTAACAAGGATTACAAATCTAAAAATTCGTTACAAGTTTGGACCGTCTGTCTTGATCGAGGCAGAAGTGTTCATTATAAATGATCTGGCGCCCTTAATTATTATTCACTTGAACCTCCCTTATCTCCGACTGTGTGAGTTGGCCGTGCAAGGTTTTGTAAGACCTAAAGCTTGTAATAATTTGTTTCTTAAATCAGATTTTGGAAACGGCCCTGCTACGTCAATGGCTAGTTTTTCTAAAGAGGTTCCCACGTTATACTGTTTCCTTTGTGTTTTGCGTTTTTTTGATGGATCATGTCTTAATGCGCAGACCGTGCACGTACGGAATCATTCCGTGACGTTCTCTTTGCAATTAACCCAATAGAATCTTTCTCGTACTTTTCTTAATGTCTTCTTTACGCCATAGTGTTCTTTTGGTATACCATCGTGTAGATACTGCAATATCTGTGACACTTGTCTTTTGGTATTATCAACTGCAGTGTGTTTTCCGAGCTTTTGACACTCTCTAGGGATCGCTTAAAAAGACCGTCTTCCACTTTTAAAGAGTCCCACTGCGCCCAGTAAGTTTTGATTTTTCTGCGCATAGTAATCTTATTTCGAGAACATTTTCTTATTCTCGGCTCAACTGCTTAGGTTCCTACTCGTCATTAACCATAGCAGTTCTTTGGAGACATTTGATCTTTTCTTTAAGTAGCAAACAATAACTGAAGTCTGCCGGATATGATCTTCTAGACTGGTCATTCGATGACTGCTTCCGGCACGGTGTTCTGAGTCATGGTCATACTTTTGCAGTTTCTCGATCCATTTTGCTACTTGTCCTTCCGGATTACGGAACTGAAAAAGTTATTTTAAGGCGGCGTACTCCGATCTTAGTAAAAATTTTCGTACATACAAATATTTGTAGAAGTGTTCTATAAAGTTTACGATTGCTAACAGCTTTCTCCTAGTCACGTAGTAACTCCTCTCTGACCTGAACAAAACGTTGTTAAATGCACAACGGCTTTTGCTCGTTCATCTTGCACCTGTTAAAGAACTGCATCTATAGCCTGATTACTTACATTGGTATCCAAAGCAAATTTTCCATTTTTTCTTGGATAACTTAAAATCGGCGATGTGACTACGGCCTATTTTAGTTGATGCGTTTTTTAGTCTCCATTACACTTCAATTCTGCTCTGTCTTTAGTCAATTTCGTCAAAGGTTTAACAATATCGGCAAATCTGGGTACAAATCGTCTATAGTAGGTGCACAACCCAAAGAAACTGTGAACTTGATGCTTGTTGATTGGTCTTGGTCATGCTTGCATTTTGTCTCGGTCAGCTTTGACTCCATCTTTAGACACAACGTGGCCAAGGTATTCTACTTCCTTTTTAAATACGTGGTACTTCTTTGAGACCAGTTTTGGATTTGCCTCACGTAGTTGTTGAAACACTTCCTTCAAATTGTTTGAATGTTCTTCAAACAACTTGTTAACCACGATCACATGGTCTAGATAACGTCTTCTAAAGCAGTTTGCGCAATATATTCTTCATAAAACACTCAAACGTCTCAAGACCGTTACACAGGCCAAAGGACATCACAATGAACTCTCACAATCGTGAAAGCTGTGTTTTCACAATCCTTGAGTTCTAATTCTACCTGCTAGTAACCACTCTTCAAATCCAACGTGAAAAACGATTGGGATGCTGACGAAGTGTCTAAAGTGTCGTTAATTCTCGATAAAGGGTCACCTCATTCAGCTGTCTGTAGTCTACGCAAAACCTTGCTTATCCAACTTTCTTCTTTACTAGCACCGCTGGGGACGTTCATGGACTATTTGAAGGTTTAGTCACACTCTCTTTTTTTATATCCGTAATTATTTGTTCAGCTTCTTTTAATTTTGCTAAAGAAGCTCAGTGTAGATGTTATCCTATCGGCCGAGCGTCTTCGGATTAATTTATTGTTTTACCACGTCAGTGCTTCTTTTGGAACACTCTGCAGTGCAAACACTTCTTGTTATTGCTGGATCAAGGCTTTTACTTTAACGAGTTGGTCTTGACTGAGGTTTTGGCACTTGGTGGTAAAAATGTCTAATAGATGTTGTAGGCACTTCTTTGGCGACGCAGCTTCACTAGGATCTACGCATTCCACAACTGCGGATACTGGTATACATTTGCCTACCACAGTCTTTCAACGTTACTGGATCTAAGTTAACATTCAAGATCCTTACTAACATCATGTTTTTCACTCGTAGTAATCTTCTTCTAACTAGTAGTCCTTTTTTAACCAAGTCGTCTTCCATTGGTTCAATAACGCGAATGTAGCCTTTACAAAGATTTTCATTCAGACGTGCCATCACAACACTTTCAGTTCTTTCATACAGAGGCACGTCTTTACTCAATAAGATTCGCACTGTTGGCTTCTCTGACAAATGAAAAAGAATTTCTTTACCGTCTATCATCAAGATATCGTTCTTTATATTGAAATGGTACCCATACTTCTTTGTAACGCACATTTCCAAGATAACTTCCGTGATGTCGGCTACCAGTACTTGGTGGTCGAGTACTCCATTTCCCAAATAATGGTTACTTTTACTTGTCCATGAGTAGGTATTTGTTAGTTCGTCACCGTTCGAAGTCGTATTGTTATTGGTAACGTCTTTTCATTTTCCAATAACATGTCAGAACTAATAATGGTCTTTGTCGCTCCCGTGTCAACCAGTAACTGAACACTTTATCCATTGAAATTGCCATTGAGATAAATGCTGTGCAATTGCTTCATAGGCAATGTCAATTGAATGGTTTCGGTGTAATGCTTGTTTTGCTGCTGCAAATTCTAAGACATGCATTAAAGCGTCATCCAACGTCTTAAGGTTAAGGAATGTGTCTGGTGCTGTAGGATACGCAAGCCGTGTCAATCTGGTGATGTCAGCCTCGAACTGTTGAAGACTGTTCGCGGCTTTCTGAACACGACTTTTTATTTGGGCGTAGTACACTTGTTGAAGATGAGCATTTCTATATTTCATTTCTAAACGTGAAAGTTTGTAGTTTCTTGGGAGGTGGCCAAGAACAGTCTTTTACAACGTATTTATTTAGTCCGATTCCTCACACTTCCGATTTTTCACTAGAATAATATTTCAAAATTCTTTCGGACATCTTTTATATAAACGCTTTATCGGCTTTCAGAGCATTCCGGTAATCACATCGAATCAATTTGAACGAAGCTTTTATGCGTTTCAATAATTACACTATTCTTTGTGTAAAGGTATTCAGAAAAAATTATTGGTTTTACGATAAAAACAGGTTACAGGTATTGAAACCTGCTGCGTTGGGTAGGACCACCCATAGAAAAACGGGCGAAACCCCCGTTTACACTATTAAAATTTTTGTTCGTCACAAAAAGTTTGTCTCGATTTTTTTCAAAACGAGTGTACTTGCATAATCCCTAGATTATTTTACACAAGTATATATTTTAAATTACTGATTAGATGACTCACGAATTTTTATTTTCTGAAAACTGAGAGTAATTGATTACATATATTCATATAATATATTAAAAATTATTTAATCATAATTTGAAAAAAATTTAATTAGTATTTTAGTTAATTTACAATAGTGCTTTAAATTATCTATATTTTTTAAATATTAAATTCTATGAAAATAATTCAAGGTACAAATAAAAAAAAATAAATCGTTTTTCTACTTTTTAATAAAAAACAAATTCTAAAAAATTAAAATAAGTTTTTTTTGTCATTTGGTAGACGATTACAATCTTTTATCAAAACGGGATCTCAACTACCCTAATATCGTTTTTCCATTTGTGAAATATCTTGATGAGATCTTTCTCCTGTTCATCACTCATCTTTACTAAATTAACAGATAAGAAATCTAAATGTGACTGCAAAAAATGAACTTTGAGCGACATTCGGCAACCTAAATTTTTATAGTGTTTTAGCAAATTAGTCGCAATATCTTGGCAGTTTTCATCCTTTTGATTTTCCAAAAAATATTTGCAAACATTTTTGAACAACATACATGTTTCCAGCTCTAAATCAATCGTGCTACGTTCAAATTTTTTATTTTTGAAAAACTTTCTAATTTCTGTAATAATAAGCCTACGCAAACAAATTCTTATAAACAAATAAAATTTATCAATATGTGGAATTTGCGTGGACTTACTCCAGAACAGGTATTACAGTACATACAGTTACGCTGGTGAACATCCATTAACAAAATATAACAATTTCTCTACATCTGATACTGTTACAGTCAATCTTAGTCTTCAACGATCCACTTTCACAAAGACTGTAAGAGGTAGAAGAAAACAAAAAACCGCTAGAAACTGCGTATCTCTAGAAATAAGAAGCAAACAAACTACGAAAAGTGGGGATATGTGGACAGTTATAGATTGTAATAAGCATAATGTTGGATGTGCACAACCGAAATATAATTTGTGATATTCTTGAAGCTTCTTTTGTTGGCAAAACGGAGTGTAACAAGCTCCCCACTTAGTGCATTCCGATTATTCATAGTCAATTATATTCTAAAGCATATTCAAAACGACGGCCAATCGAGTTCACAAAATCAACAAATTTAAAAATGTAAAGGAAACAAAACAAAAGAAACGTGTGTAATAAGCAACAAATACGTTTATGAAAAGTGTGTCGAAACTGTGAAAAAATCTTTCACTTGCTTCAATTGCACAAATTAGTATTTTTTAAAATAAAGTTTATTTCCGACTTTAAACTTTTAAATTATAGAAAGGGTCAATTTGACGATTTGTGACGTAATTTGTTGTTTCACAACAAATTATCGGCCTTTGTAACGGGACGGAATTCTTGTTTTTGTTGTGAATTTGGCATGTAGTACTCATGTTTCGTTTTGATTTTTAATTTTGAAAGGGAAATATTTTTCATAAAATCTTTGAATTAATTCACTTAAATATTTGTTTTCCGATTTTGTAACATATAATCCACAAACATAACCAAAATTGCCCGCAGAACTTTGATAGCTTCTTGCACCATCATTCTAAACCGTTCTGCATAATTGTTGATGTTACTTTCGGTATAACCAAAAGTAATACGTTCTTGAATATATTTTAAATATAAAACCAATAGCCATGTACCTATTCTTAAAAAAAATCAAAATTAAATTATGATTGGAAGTATGAAAACTTTTAACGAACGGGTTACGTGAAAAACCATGTACAATAATTATAAGAACTCAAGAAAGTTATTACGAAAAGCTATTAGAAGAGAAATAGATGTTTCTTGAAAACATTTAAACGAACTTAATAAAGACGTTTTGCAAAATCTATTATTATTGTCCTATTAATTCAAAGTATTTACTTATAAAGGTATAAAGAGATAATTTTGTATGAAATTTTCGGTTAACAAATAAATTTCAATATGTCAAAGTGTAAGTGTTGCCGATTCAATAAAATTCAGAAAATTTCCAATGTTGTTTCAAAATTAAAATTATACAAAAAATAATAAAATTGAATCAAAATAAAGAAGATAGTATAAAACACACTTCATATAATAAGTTTCAATCACTCTACTGTTTCATAAACTTGCCGCTGCGCGGCTCGTAAATGAATTTCGGTCTCGTGATTGAAGCGCGTTCATTCTGTAACTTGTGTTTTAATATACTATTCTGATAATTTTGGTTTTCCGTCACTTAATACAGAGAAGAACGTGTCTAAATTAACCCTATACAAAAGCTTCAAGATTGGACAATATTCTTCAGAGTGAATTAAGAAAACATTTAATTTTTTTCTAAAATTTATATTGTAATGATTTATATAATTTTTGTTTTAAAAAAATGTTACCGTAAGCTTTGGAAAACTTAAAAATTAAAAAAATAAATTTAAACTTGGGTATTTGTTTAATAAAATACTTGTCAAATTGGTTGAAGAATTGTATTAAATAGATTAATTAAAATAATCAATATTTCTGAAAAGCAATTCTGATTTGTTAAAAATAAAAATTCAATTCACGCATTAAAAATAAAATATTTGAAAAAATAATAAATTAATTTTTTTTAATTATACCTATAATAAATAGAATTATGATTTATAATTTTGATAATGTTCTTAAGAAAAGTATAGTATCCAGAGGTATACTACAAAGTTTAGTTTTGGGTCGAACACATTTAATGAAATTCTTATAGCGGGTTGCACAAAAGATAATTGACCGTTAATTGGAGTTTAATCTTTGATTAAAGTATGATTATCTTTTAATTGTAGTTTAACGGGCCATTAACGGTCAATTAAATATTTAATTGAAGTCGACGTTAATCAGAGATTAACGGTCAATTAACTATATTTTGCGTTGCACAAAACTTTAATCTCCGATTAAACTCTTGTTAACAAAAGATTATCTAATTGGAGATATTTGGCTGATTAACCTACAATTAAAGTTTTTCAATAATAAAAAGTTCATGATTTACAGTCAAAACTAAGTAATAAATGATAGCTACGTTTAATTCAAGTTTCGTTTAATACAAAATTATTAAAAAAATAATTATTAAACAAAAATAATTATGTTGTTCCATTTGTCGTCTTCTTCCTCGAGTAGCTTTGAAGACAGCTTCGCAGCATAAGGTTTATACGAGATAAAGAAAATCCTTTTGAATTTTTAGGCGACATTGATTTCAAGAAGAGGTTTCGATTAAATAAGGCCCCCATAATAAACGTGGTACATGCAACTAAAGATAGAATCGAACCAACAAGCTATCGAAACTAATCGTTTGATGCAAGAGTACAAATATTAGCATATCATAAATGAAATGGTCAGGCTCTCCCATCAATATATAAAGTTGTCTAGAACTACCAAAAAGTTCATGGAAATAAAATAATGGTTCTTTCGCATTTCTGGTTTTTTATGTGTTGTGGGAGCTGTTGATTGCACACGTGCATATACAATCACCCGATAGACTAAATGCTGAATCGTATCACAACAGAAAAGGATATTTTAGCATTAATGTTCAAGCGATTTGCAATGCTGACTTAAATTTAATGCATTTTATTGTTTATTAGCCAGGATCAGTATACAACAGTATTATTTTCAATAAATCTCTTCTTCCGGTTGAATTTTGCATCGGAAGATATGGCAACGGTTACCTATTAGGTGATAGTGAATCCATGTAATCCTCATCTGCTTACATTTAGCAAATACCAGTGAAGTAGCATAAAGCATAGCACATATTATGACAAGTAATACCATAGAAAGGTTCTTTGGAAGTTTGCAGAGAAGATTTCCTTGCTTGCAATATGGTTGCAGACTCTTAATTAGCACAACATTAATTGCAACAGTTCTTCACATGCAAAATGTATAAAAACAACATAATTTATTGTAATTTTTTATTTATAAAATTAATACTGTGCTTTATATTTTCTTAAAACTTGATTAAATAGTATTACTTCTTTCAGTAATTCACAGATTATAATTTTTTGCTTTTGAAATTTTTCTTATAAATAACTCGGGAGGAGTTGACAAAGGTTCTGCAGTAAATAGCCGTGTGCGAAAGACAAGAATACGAGATAATACAGCTTGAAGTTCAGCCACATATAATGATTCTCATTTGCCCATTTTTACTAAGGATACAAATTAATAATAGATTTCATTGTAATTATCTCCCAATTTACCAAAATAGTAAGCTGTAAAGCAATTCAAAGCAATTTCTAAGTGGCTCACTTTGGTATGCAATGTTCGCCAGCAAAACCTCCTGATCGGCAGTTATTAAGAGGTTGAAAACTCCATGAGAAACAGATTTTTTCATCATACATAGTACAACTTTTAAGTCCTATCTTACATGTCCTGCTTCACAGATCTGTTTTATCTTCAGTTTCATATATACAAACAAAGTTTCAGGTACTTTGCTGTTCGGAAGCCTATTTTAGTCGATGCATTATATTCGTTGGTGATGCTTGTTGACACCGAACATTTCTTTTCAACTATAAATCCTTTAGCCAGTTACTCCTTTATATTGTTATCTAAAGTAAAGGATAAAAGGAATTAAGCAAGAAATTTTATAGAATTAGAAATTTGTTATCGGTAAACTTAGCTATCGATACAGAAGCAATATTTTCCATAATGATAATATAACTATTTATAAGAAAACGTAAATAATGTAGTAATACCATTGTAATACTCACTTTACTACAATATTTATTAACGTTTCTTTCTTGATTTAAGTAAATATTTGTAAATAACCTCCTTTTTGGTAGTCATTTTTGTTTCATAAACTGACATTAAAACGCGCGGTTGTCAAGTTGACTAGCAGTTAATCGTCGATTAACTAATGGACCGTTAATCATAGATGAAATTGTTTTGTGCAACGCAATCGAATGTTAATCAACCATTATCTTTAATCGACGATTAGTAAATCGCCAATTAACCAGACTTTTGTGCAACCGGCTATTAGTTTACAATTATTTTTAGGAATAGAAATATTTGCATTTGCTTCGTCGACTTTAGTCGGAACTAATGATAAAATGAAAAAAATGTAACTAATAATAAGAATTTTTTTCTTTGTATAATCAACAACTGGTTAAAATAAAAATCAAAAATAATAAAATCAAGTTATGTTTTATAACTGCCACAAAAAAACAAGTATATATTAATAATTTTAATGTTAATATAGAAGTTATATTTATAGGGTTTTTGCGACCAGAACGCGGTTCAAAACCCAAAAATATTTTTATTTTAGAATATAGAAATTAAGAAGAATTAAAAGTTTAGGTATCATTTTTATAAGAAGTGTGAATTTATAAATTATTTAAAATATGTTATAAAAAGATTAGTCTGCTTACTTCCAAAAATAAATAGTACAAAATACAGTAAAAGACGTGTATGTATTCAAATTGATTTTTCTGTACAAAATATAATTCTTTTCAAATCCTAAATTTGGAACAATTGTTTAAAATGGAAAAAAAATCTAAAGATTTCAAAAATTTATAGCAATCAAAGTTTATAAAACTTTTGGTACACAGAAAATGTTAATACAGTGCACTTCGCTTTTGAAATGATAAATAATGTTATCAATCGGACAGTGTTATCATTTATTAAAAAACGGGCCGGACGTATGCTACTGCATAGAAAAAATATTCTTATAGTAATCATAATTTTGGTTTATGTTATCAATTTTCTTCTCAGATTGGTTTTTATACATGAACAATAACCTATTTTGTATGAGTTTTTTAGTTAAATTTTTACAATACACTTGTAAAGTGAGTAAAAAAATTAATCATTGTACTCTAAAAGTAGGGGAAAGTAAGGCAAAGTAGAATAGTGAAGTGAAACAATATACAACGTTTTAAAATACGCGCCATTGTCCTATCTCTGATTTGCCTGATTTGCAAATGATACTTACGAGCACTGTACTGCAGTCAGTATTGTAGGGTAAGTGCGGAGCATCGCATGTGAGTTTTAACGTTTTTCTTGTGGTTTCTGTGGGTGTCGTTGTAAAATATTGAGGTGAATAGTGATGAGTTATTTCTTAGTATGATATTTCAATCTACATGATTATTGTTTCCAGAAAATGTCACGGTATTGACAACTTATTTATTTCTTTATGTTCAATATAGGTTAGCTTTAACAATTTGAAGTTGGCTTAATATTTCTTTTATGAACTATTGGTCAAAGTGGAATTTTAGTATTGGGGCAAAGTGATATAGAATTTTATTTTACCCCATATCATAGCAACTTTGTCCTATATTATTTCACTTTACTCCCTTACTGTTGCAGATCCAACAATACAAAAGAAAATCCACTCAAAATTTCTGGTCGGAAAAATCGATGAAAGCAATCGATGAGATCAGTAACCGCAAAGGAGATTTCTCAAAATTCCGTTACAAGGCAATACAGTGTTCTGGTGGCTGCATTAAATCGAAGAATTAAAGCAGGTAAAGGAGAACAGGAAGGAAGCAAAAAGAAACGGAAGATTTAACACAATTTTGACAATAGAGCAAGGGAACAAATTAAGTGAACATATTTTAAAAACCTTTTTTGCTACATTCCCCCGCTATTAGTTATTCCTCGTGTGCGACAAAATCGTATATATGAAATTGGATTACCGCCTGAGTCAAATATTTTCAGTAACATTTGGTTTCTTCACTTTGTACATCATACCCATCCTCGTGTAGATAATCCCGTTCTCCTCACCCTAGATAGACATGAAACCCATGTTAAAATTGTGAAGCAGGGTCGAAAAAACCATGTCACTATATTGTGAATTCCGCCACACACTTCCCATCTTCTCCAACCTTTGGGCGTAACTTTTAGGTGCTCCCTAAATAATTACATATTTTGCATAGGAACTAAAAATCTGAAAAGAAAGAAATAAGTCAAATAATATCGTAGAATTGGCAGTTGACCAAATATTTTCAAAACCTTATGTTAGAGCTACTACATTATCTAACGCCCATAATAGTTTTGCAAACACTAAAATTTGACCATTTGATTCTAATAAGTTTTCTACGATTCTTTTGTACCTTCTGAACTAACAGAACGAGTAGTTTGCTTAGATAAGAAGATCGTGCAAAAAAATTATCCGAAGTTAATAATGTTCCTGACAACAAGAACCATTTAGCAACTAATTCCTTATCAAACTTAAACAGTTTTTTTCAGAATGATATCTCTGGATGTTCCCACTGGAATTAGAAAAATGTTAGTGAAGAGAAAATCAATCTTCAAAAGGAATAAAAAAAAACCTCTTCGAAAACATCTCGTCGAGCAGCCGAACTTGCAGTTAGATGGAGGTTACTTGTTAAATGGTATTTTCTTTAAATCTTTGATGTCACCAAAAAATATAATACCAGTTCCCAAGGTCATTTTAAATCAATTTCAAACGGCCTTAAAAGCTAAGGCAAAACAGCTAAGTATAGTCAACAAAAGCAAGTAACGCCAAAACAAACTTTTTTCTCCTTCCAACAAGCCACCGAAAAGAGTAAAAAAGAAAGTAGTTGAATCATCTGATTCAGAAATCATTTGGGCAGATGAATCCGACAATTCTGATTTTGTTAGGAATTCGGATGACAAAAATGTAAATGAAAAACAAGTTTTCAGTTTTCAATAAGCGAAATTATAGCCACTTTTCGATATAGAAAAATTAGATTTGACTAAGTTAACTACTAGAAGTTTGATATTACTCTATTCCATAAGTTAAAAAATATGTTTTTAAGATTTTCATTATTTATAACTTGGAGAATATAGTTTACATTCAAGTCACCTCCTTGCAAGCAATCTGAGTTAGATTGCAGGAATTTACTTTTGTAACTCCTTTGTATAAAGCATTTTTAAAATAGTTTATCTGGTTTTATTTTACACACAAAATAATTATTAAATTACAAGCACTTTTCTTATGTGACTTTGCCTCGTGACAAATTCGTTTTTGCCCCAAGCTTTAGGATAAAGTGAAATTTTAATACTACGTCAATTTATTTGAATAACAACCTATTGTGTTAACATTATTTTGTATTTATTTTATTTTTAGTGCCAGCAAATTACTGAGAATAAATAGGTAGTTCTTAGAACAGTGAATTAAACATCATAACATTGTTTTTGATTTCTTTTTGTTGACGGTGTTAACAAACTATTTAATGCGACAGGGGATTTTTGCTTGTATTGATTCTATAATGTCATCTTCTAAATTTATAACCTGTTAATCAGATACACACTGTATGTATTTACTGATTTCTAACCAATTAATATTTATTTTTTGAATGTTGGATATTGTTATCATTCCGTTATTGTTATCAAAAACCCCAAGTCCAAATGTGATTCTGTTAAGCGGCGTGCACTGTAACAACACATTTAGTTTCTTAAGATTTATTAATACAAGAAATAGCAAAATTAATTGATAGTAATATAACTATTAATAAATGATCTTACACACAGGGAGAAAATAACGGTTGAACTCAAATGTTAATTGATGATTTCGCTAAATAGAAATTTGGCTGAAATTGATTCCATTATATACTTAAATGTATCTTTTATTATTATCATCTATTTAGCTTCCAACTCCAATGCGTTTAAATTATTTTGCAAATTCCACAAACGCGAACAATATAAGCGATGTTTTGAATTTTCCAGCAATTTGACGTATGTTCCTTCTAACGAACCACATCTCATTAGTCAATCAAATCTCAATGACTTGATACGAAACTGGAATTCAACCAAAGAAAAATCTTTGTGGTAAAGAAACGTTACAAAAAATTCAGTTTTTTACAGTACAAATCTCAACGCCCCTTTACTAGAACTAGAAAACATCACTTGCATTGGCTTATTCTACAAACACAAAAAAGACGTATGATAGTATCTTAACTATATTAATTCTTATTTTATAGTCAAATCATCTTTGGCAAATCTGTAGTGATCTCAAAGGTTACTTCCTTGTTACTTGGACTACAAGGAGGGTTTGTTGTTTTTATCCCTTTGGGATAACCAAACAGTTTAGCAATATTACCAATTAAAAGAATGGCATCCACGAATCAACATTTCGTATAAAATTTGAGCTGTTAGTGGATTCTAATTTGGTGATTCAACCCCTTCTACACATTAAATTAGAATGACTAAAACAGTTTGTAAAAGCACTAGAAAAAGACGGCAACTATCTTAAAAACTAAAGAAATAAGTTTTCAAAGCTGTCCAATGCAAAAGTTTGCGAAGGAATATTTGTTAATCCACAAATTACGAAGCTTTTCAAAGATGAAAATTTTAAACATACTACTGAAGTAGAGTTGGTAGCATGCACTTATTTTAGTAAATATTTTCTGGAAAATCAAGAGTGAAAACTACTAAAATATCATGGTTTATTTGCTAGAAAACTATAAATGTATTGAGTGCCAAATATTGCTCAAATTTTATTTTATGCAGTCACATTTGGATTTCTTTTTCGCTAATTTAGGTAAGATAAGTAATAAACAGAAGGAAAGATCCCATCAAGATATTTCAAAAATAGAAAAACGATATCAGGGCCGGTGAGATTCCATCATGGTAGGAAGTTATTGCTAGTTTCTTATTAGAAAAAGCAACAACCAACATAAAAGAAAAAAACAAATGTATTTATGCAAAACTTTGATATGTTAGAATTTTTCGTTTAGATAAAGTTAAGTGTTTTTGTATTCCTGATACTAATTAAACATTCTAGTACTGTTATGTCAAGACTTTTGTATCTTTTTATTTTACGTGGTGGAAAAATTTTGGGCAGAATAGACATCAAAAGCAGGTTAAATGCGTATTTGCAAAGAAGAAAAAAATTGACGCAATAACATAATGAACAAAATTAATAAAATCAACTTTTATTAAACATTGTAGTTAACCTATAATCAGACTCTCATTTTTATCAGATTATCATTTTCTTAGAAACATCCTCTGCTTTTTCAAAATAAGATTCGTCTTTGTCAACTTTAAATAATTTTCTAGTTTTGTACCCTATTTTATAGAAAACTACCTGTCCATATGAATCACAGCTTCTATTTCTCTTAAATTCGTTTTTTAAGCTTAAAAGCAGAATGCTGGTGGACTATGTTCAGCTCATAGTAAAGAAAATGTTTCTAACTGCATAATCACATCACGAGGATAAATCTGTATCGACTTTTTCAAGTATAAAGTCTTAAGGTTTCGCCGTTGTTATGTTTATGATTATAAGCGACAGTGACATTTACCACTCTGAAGATGCAAGCGGCAATTTCTTGCAAAACGTCAGTTTGTTTGGGTTCACGAACAACAATACGGCAAAGGCTAAGTTCTACTTCTTATTTTGGTTTTCAAGTAGCCGAAAGTCGCTTATAATCATACTTTTTCAAATATTTAGTCACCTTTCTTGTTTATGCGTTTTCGGATCAGTTATGTTGGTGGACACGGATTTTCACTTCCTGTAGACAATTTAAATACTAATATCAAATTATTTAGGCATTCTCGGGAAAGACAGTGTTCGTTATACCTATTGCAACTAATTATATGAAGCAGATTTTGATGCTTTGATATAGATATAACTTTGACTTGAAATAGAGCCGTAAGAACCAGATCCATACTTGGATTCATATTAGCGTGCGTAACACACGGACAAGTGTCATGTTGGTCGCATTTCGATTGTACTATCCAAGATGGTTTTAGGCGATCGAATAAAGAATATGAGATCGTGATATTGCACTTCTTCATAAAGGGTTTGTTGAGATTTCTTAGATATACAAAAAAACTCTTTTTTTTGCGGTCTCTTCTCTTCGTCGTATAATTTTTTTTGACCGCACATAACCTCCTATTAAAGTCATCAAGAATATTTATAATTTTCTTCATAATTATTTCATAACTTGCTTTGGATTTCCTTTTTTTTTCTATTAATCGTACCAAATTTTCTCACAGGATTCATATTTTTCTTTTTTTGTAGTATACCATATTTTTCCCCAGTTTTGCCGATTATCATTCTTTAAAAAAATTTTTTTTTGTTTCGTTTGAGAGAACAAAATAATTTTCTTTTCATTGTTGATTGAGCACTTCTGCAAACAGCTAATTTTTCTTCACTATGTCTCTAGCAATTCGTTGCCTACGCTCTCTGGCTTTCTTTTCCATATCTTTTGTGCCTTACGTTGCTCTCTAGGAGTCATTTGATCGATAGTTTTTATAATGCCTTTCTCTATCTTTTTTAAATATTTTTTCTTTTCATTTTGCAATTCATACTTTTCTGGATCATTTTTAATCTTTCTGCTTTGCGTTTCCTTTGTAATCTTTCTTTACGTGTTAACTTTTTCCGTGGTGCCATAATCTGTAACAATATTACACAATAATACAATAACAATATAAACCTTCTTTATTTCTTTATTATAAGAATTTTCATTTGCCATAATTATTGAAATCATATAAAACTAACTTTGATAGAAGTTAGCTATATCTGAGTTAATTTGCACAAACATTTTATTGTGCAAAACGACTCTACTTTGCCGTATTTCCCATGGCAAGATAACTGCCAGGGGAAATACGGCAGGAGATAGACGTTTTCATGACAAATTCAATTGTTTTAATTGACATAAGAAATTTTTGGGTTAATTATGTATTACACAATTATTCCAGTATTATTAAGTTAAGACAGTAAACGCAAATAAATTAAATGAATATTATAATTTTTATAAGTGGAAAGACACAATCACTGCACTGTCGCGTCGCAACAACTAACAAATGGCGGCGTTTTAACGGTTCATGCTAACTTCACGTCGATAGATGATTTTGAGCGCTATTTCGAATAAGGCTATCTTATATTGACAGGTATGTAGTAACGGAACAAATTTGCCAGGGTAGATACAATAAAAAAACGGGACAAAAGTTAAGTTAAAAAATTGTTAAAAATAAATGTTTATTGTTGTATATTTCCGTAATAATACTTAAATATATATGTTTTAATTTAATAAGGTATGTACTGTTTGAAACCGGCAATGGAACAACTTTTTTAAACTTTATAAGGAATTTTAGCAAAATGTGCTTTAATTAGTAATGCAATCGTGATGTTATTAATAAAGTACATTAAAATGCTATTTATTGCAAAAAATAGCAACATATAGAATAAAAAAATTATTTTGTTCAATCCTGCTCTTGAAACACGGTGTTTCATCCTTAGATACGTAGCTAGAAACCCTTTGTTTTGTCCACTCAAAATGTTGCTATGGAAGCGGGTGGGTGAAAATGTGGGGTAAAGAATTTTCACCGACCACTCAATTTAATATTACTGACAACGCAAATTGACTACGGTGATTTTATATTATTATATAAACAGATATTTGAAACAGCCTTATAAAATAGAAAGAATAAGATTTATCGAAAAATATTTAAATTTACCAAACCAAAACATATCCAACAATATTTTGAAACAATACTTATAAATATTTATTTACTTATTGTTATGTTTTATAATAAAATATTTAAGTTACTAACCATAGCAACGGAGTGTTTTGTTGATTTATACTTCATGTAACTAAATATTTTTATATTATTATAAATTATAATGTTTAATATTTCAAGATCAGGATTGAACAAAATCCTATACAGCACTCGTGAGAAACTAACATTCGTGAGCGAAACTCGTAGTTTCTTCACTCGTACTGTAATATACTATTAAACTAATTGCCGCGCTAGTTACCTCTTATCGTAGAATACAATATTTCATGTTCGACTGGATTTTACCTAAATAATACTGGTATATATTTTCTTCTTTTTTCATATTCTTTATAAGAGTGTTGGATTAGATTTCTTCTGATACCCACTTTTTCCATCCCGTTCGGTTCCGTGCTAGATTTTTCATTTCTGTTATCGTCTTCTTTCTTCCTTTTTTTCGTATTTCTTCTATTGTAACCAATTCTTTTTAGGTCTTCTTACTTTTCTTTTACCTACTCTGTCCATCTCTACTATCTTTTTACCAATCTATTTTGATTTATCCGTGTTATGTGTCCATACCATTTAAGCTGCTTCATTTCTATTTTTGTTGTTATTGTTTCTTTTTGTGTCGTTTGTCCATTTCTAGCTTTTCTATTTTTTTCACTCCATATTTTCGTCAACTGTTTCATCCTTTTGTAGGTATCTGATACTAATACTATATCGTCTGCAATAGATTTTTCTTGGTACTAGATTATCATACCTTATCTCTGTCTGGTTTTGTTTGGTTTTTGTTCCAGTATTTTTTTACAATCTGTCAATAAGTATAAAGAGTAATGGGCTTAGATTATCTCCCTGTTTTATTCCTACTTCCATCTGGCAAATGTCTGATTCCTCTCCATTTATTTTAACTATTCCATCTACTGTTTTATAGATAATTCTTATCACCCTTACTAATTTCATTGGTACTTTTACTTGTTTTAGACAATCCCATATTATTTTCCTCTGTATTAAGTCGAAAGCTCCTTTTGGGTCAATGAATGTTCTTTGTTTTTATTATACTTCCTAATATGTGGATATTATCGCGCGTTTGTCTTCCTGTTCTAAATGCTGCTGTTCTTTATCAAGTCTATTGTCAATGTATTTTCTCAGTCTTTTTTCTACTGTTTTGATGTATAATTTAAAGTTGGCGAAGGAGAGAAATATAACTCTTTAGTTTTTACAGTCTGCATACACTCCCCTTTCTTGTAAATTGGAATGATAATGTTATTTTTTACTTTTGTGGGATTTCTTTTGTCTCCCATATTTTCTTGAATGTATTTAGTAGCCATTCTCTTTCTTTCTCTCCTAGGAATTTTATTATATCTGGTTCTATTTCGTCTTCCGCTTGTCTTTCCTAGTTTGATAGTTTTCATCATTTTTGTTTTGGGGTGATCTTTCGCTAAGTTTTTTAGTTTTCTGCCTTTTTTTAGGGTTGTTATTTTCTATTTCTAGTTTTATATTTTGTGTAGCCATTATCTTCTTAATTTCTTCGTTCTCTTTCTTTAGTTTTTTTATTTTATATTTTAATTTGTTGATTTTCTTTACTTATGTTGTCTAATTTCATATTTATGTTTTCGGTTTTCATGTCTAGATTATTTATTTTTGTGTTTATTTTTTCTTCTATTTTTCTACAAGCATAGGTAATACCTTAAATACAATAATTATCTAAATGAGTTAATGATTGTATACCTTTAAATAAGCGTTCTAAGACCTATTTCTGTTTGAAAATAAGTCAAATATGCATGTACAATAAAAACATCCCAAATCTTCATCTGTAACCAGAAAAGCCTAATAATAACTCACTTGTCAAAATGTTTAATTCAAGTTTTTTAATTAAAAGTGAGTTAAAAATACTGTTGATTGTTTTCTAGTTTCAAATTTTTTTCATATTAGTGTTCGTAAAATTATTAAGGGATTTCTTAAATTAATAATAATGATTATTAGTAGTTACTTTTATTTAATTTATATGTATTAATCTTTTATTAATTTGCAAATAATGTATTACAATTTGTTTTATAAATTAGTACATACATCAATATACCATCTGCAGAGAATAAATATACGTGCTATGAACACAGTAAAAACGTAGGCGTTAGATTATGCTGCCTCTGTACTTAATTACAAATTCCCCCTAGAAAAATAATTTGCTTCTAATCCTTAGTTAAATATTTAAATATTTATTTTAAAAATATGTTACCACACATAACATCTTAAAGCATTTATAACAAACCATTTTAAATAAATGAGTTTACCTTAAATAGTAAGAAACATTTAAATACTTCCAAAGGCAGTAGCTCTCTTAATAATAATTTTTTTATATGACCAATACAAAAAAAATCTTACCAAGATTATTATTTGTATGTGGAACGCAATCAACTCGATTATGTTGTTATTTATTACACAAAGTTTAATTGGTTTTAAATTGCATGTACTCATGGATTCTATTAACCGTTCATAAATTTTTAAATCAATTTTCTATTAGTTAATGCAAGACGTGTTTACATTTTTTTGTTTGAGTTTAAACGACTTTAAAATTTTTATAAACATAATGGTAACAAATTAATTAGAATTATAAGCTTCTTAAAATAACATTTTTTCTGTACAAAGTGCGGCACAGAATATTGATTTTTGTAAGTTTTAATAAAGTAAAGTTGAGTCAAAAAATACATTTTTTAAAATGTATTATTTTTTTTCAATTATAAGTTTATAACTAAACTGTGTAAATTTTTATGAAATAAAAACAAATATTCGTTAGTTTTTGGTTTAAATAGTTATTTAATTTTTAATATTTCTTTATATAAAAAAATTAAAAATTTATTAACACACTATCAGTTTATTATTTTTTTTAAGAAAAAATATGTTTGTTTTTTAACTTCGACGTGCATAATTTTTACTCGTAAAATTTTAACGACTTTTAGTATTCAACATCAAATAAATCGTTGTTCGGTAAATCATAAACATCTACTTAAATTCTATGTAACATGACGTGTATGACTAATATAACATGACAAATTTTTAAATATTTATTGTCACATAACAACATAATTTATCTGTAGTAACAAAATAACTATTTTAATGTACCTACTACAAATTTTATCTATATTTAATAACCTCTGCATCTTATTATCTTGGACATGCTTGAGTGTTGCACTTATTATGGTTTTTATTTAAGTTTAAGTAACGTTGACAGTTTTAACTTTGAGTTCAATTTTCTGTTTAATAATCTAGAACTATAAACAATAATTAGATAATACATAAATGTAGTATACAGGGTGTACACATAACTGTTCCCCCCTTAAGCGTGTTGGCTGTCCTCAGTCAACAAAGGATATAATTTTGAGGCATCTTGTAACTTGTAATTTTCTCTACCTTATTAAAAACGTAAAACATATTATTAATATTAATATGATAAAAGTTGAGGCATAATGTACATAACGAACTATAGGATTAATAATTGTAATATCTTCATCAAATTTTTTAGCATCTATTTATTTAGCTGTCCTTTTAATAAAATCTCACAGTTTGATTTTATTAAGTTTGTCCCTTGTATTTTCTTCTGGACTATTTGATGGGAACACTTTTCAATAATTTCTTCAGGTAGTTATTATTCCTTGATTTGTAACTGAGGGTGTTTATGTTACATTTACTTTGGACATCTTTATAACAAATGGTGTAATATACTTTTATTGTGAATTGTTTCATCCATCTTGTTGTACTCCCTTGGAGATACCATGATGTGGATAAGACGACTACTTGATAATTGTAATTTGGAAGAGGATAAGCTCGATAAATTTGGTAGGAATCAGGATGTAAGACAGGTATTTTCGAGATCATTGCTCTGATATTGTCTTTTGTAATAAACAAAAAAAGATGTGTTTGTCGTTTATAAGATTATTAACATCGTACAGCTTCAATTAATGATTGCAGATTAGTTTTAAATCTGATAAACTTATAATTTCTAAATTAGACACTTCTAACTAGATTAATTGTTCTTTTAATTATTCTAATTTGAGACAAAAGATTAACGAAAATTTTATTTTTTTAATTCCATTATGTAATTGATCTGGATTTGTTGTAGGAAATTATTTAAATAATTAATAGTATTATTTTGCCATTCTTCAAGAGTTACTAGTTGTTTATTAAATTTTTTTGTTAATTGTTTGGCAAATGCAGTAAAAGAAGAGAGTTTGTTAGTAGTTTGTTTGTGATTATCAAATAAAATTTGTAGGTTTTTATTTATATTTTGTAGATCATCATCTAGATTTCCGGTAATGAATTTAATAGCTACTTCTAGAAGATTAAACAAAGCTTGTTTTTGATAGGAGTAAGTTTATTAAATTAGTTTTCTAATTTTTGATTTGTTTGGTTTAATTTTTCAAAATTTTTTGTTTCTAAATTGTTACTTACTTTTTTCTGCAGAATTGAACTGGTTTATTTTAGAATTTTAGAATCTCCCATTTCTTTAAAAAAGTACCCATTATTTTGTATTGGTTGAACTTGAAAGTGAAGGGCTGGAGATATTCTGCAAATATTCAGAAAATAAGTTTCGTATTTGTTTTGACTTTCTAAAATTACAGTCTTTTATTTTATTGTTTTTTTTTAATGCTATTATTTCATTTGGGGTTGTGTCTATAATTTGAATTTTTTGATAAATAGGGCCAGTTTTCCCTGGTTTTTGTCGTTTTATATAAATTTCATCTAAACCTAAGACGGGATTTTCCTCTTTTGTTTCGTTTAATTTATCTGATTCTTTTGATTCTGTAGTAAGAGCTTTTTTATAAATTTGAAAGGCATTAATTAATTCTTCTTTTTATTATTATATTCTTGACAAATTGTCATGTCTAATTTTATTTCAATTTCATTTTCATAAGAATCCTAAAGAACTGAAACAACTAAAGTTGAATAAAACCGTTCAATTGGTGAATTTGAATTTGGGTTATTTGTCGCAAAATTCTAAAAATACTTTACTATTAAATTCGGTTCCATTGTCGCAGACAATTTTTCTTGTATAATTATGACGTAAAAAGTTTGAGCATATTTGGAAAACGAATCAGTTATAGTTAAAAATTTGTGATTGTCATCCCTGTTGAAAATGACCATTAGAGATCATTAAAAAAAAACAATGAAAAATTCTAATGGTTTTTTTATGGATTTAATAGGTGTATTTGTTATGGAAATTTCCTTATTTAAACCATTGATTTCTATATGGAAATTCCACGTTTCAAACCAAAGTTTTGATTTTGGGGGATTGTTGTTTTCGGTGGCAATTAAGAAATATCGGGTACCGTGATGTAGTTGAGTGGTCGGGGTACTTTTACCCTATCGTGATGTAATACCGCGGAAGTTAGATGGAACCGTGAAAATTAAGCGTAGTGGTGGAAAAGTTTGATTCTCCAAATTTCGTAATTTACGGTTTAAGTAGTCTTCATAGTTTCCAAAAATAAAACTCACGTTTCAAGTTGGATATGCAATCGATGGGTTGTGCTAAATCCAGTCTTCGCATTTATGCGGATTTTATTTAAGTGTTAAAAAGAAAATTCTTCCGCCGTCATTGCAATTGTTTGGGGTACCTTTCAACGTTTATCTACCTGTAGACAACTGACTACCTAGAACCAACCACCGGTTCCTTCCTGATGTTACGACAAATTCAAGGTATTTATTTTGCACCATATATTTAATCGTGAAGTTATTATTTACGTGATTGAGTGTTAAAGGCTTTGAATTTCAAATAAAAGTTTTAAGTGTCTCGAATTGATTTAACGTTAATGTAACTAATTATTGTCTGTATTTATCGGAACTGTGACATAATCCCGAGTTAAAAATTTATTAAACGGGACCGAATTTTCGATTCAAGATATATATATTAGTTTTATATTAAATAAGTTTATTTTTTTTTGTAACTGAGTAATTTCGACGCGCACACGGCCGTGATAAATTAAGATTGACTAATTTGTGCTTGGTTTTATTCAATTCTGTATTTTGTATTGTATTATTTTGTTGTTGTGCATTTATTCTAATAATTTTAAATTTTGTTTTTTTGTTCTTTATATCAAACGTTCATTTACGTACCTTTTGTTGTTTTGTTTCGGTTAATTTTTGTTGATTACTATACTTTATTTTTGTTTCATTATTATTTTTTTTTGTTTGTGTGTTCAAATAGAGAGCTTTTAATTCCGTCGGCCTCCGCGTGTGTAACTTTATTAATTTATTACAGATTTTAGTGTGATACACTCTAACAAGGTAAGTCCGTTGAGGGTGTATCCTTCAGGAGCGGACTTGTGGTTGGCAAGGGCCAGAAGTCCATTAAGCTTTACTCCTTCCTGGCGCCCTTTGATTTCGACATTATTACTTTTCGATTTTGTGTTTTTCGTCAAGTTATCCAAATCAATCACGAAACTTTTAAATATAACCCACCCCGTCTCCACTGAGCAGCGGCACAACATCGTTTATGTTACCTCATTTCAGGCAGTAACTTTGTTTTAACTTTGGCATGTAACAAATTCCCTTTTAGAATGAAATTAAAGCATATTTCTAAGCTGTGATTTTCCATAAAGAAACTCTATAAAATTTTTATGTGGGTATATCCATAAAGAAATATTACATTATGATTATGATGTGGTAATTTCCGTTAAAGCCATAAATTGTTAGCTAATTTAGGAGTTTTCCATATTCAAACCGTAAAGTAATGTAGTTACGAAAAATTCCATTAAAAACCAAACAAAAGTTCTATAATACACCATTAGCGTCCATATTCAAACCGTAAAGTAATGTGGTAACAGAAATTTCCGTTAAAAACCATACAAAAGTTTTATGATACACCATTAGCGTCCACGTTGGTCCACCAAAAACCATAAAAAACACTAAAAAAATCTAATGGTATTAATATGATCGTTAATGGTGATTTTTAACAGGGATACGAGAAGGTATCAATGAATAAGGTATCTAAAGGTTTTTGAGCTAAAAGTGTGCCTTGAAATTTTATATAGTAAGGTTTTCGTTCATATTTAGATTGTAGACAAAGATCGCATTGATTTATGTGGTTACTTATCGTAAGTTTTAAATTTGGCCAAAAATCTTTAAGTTTTAATCGATGTTTTATTTATTCCAGTATAGGTATCATTATGATATTTTTGAGCTATTTCCAATTGCTCTTCTTTATTAACGATGTATATTTTTAATTGATTAGAAAATATTAGCTTAAAGAAATTGCTGAAATTATTTTGTGCTATTTCTCTTATGATATTTTTAATTGAATCTTCTTTATTAAAAATATAATATGTTAAGTATGGTTTAACTATTTCATTTATAGAGATAAAAGATCATTTTGCATTTTTCTTTTCTTATAAAGGTTGTTGTAGTTTCTGAAAAGGTTTTTTAAATTTATATCATACTTATTTCCTAAACTTATAATTATTTGATTTTGAAAATGGTTAGTAGGTGATTTTCATGTCTGTTTGGTAAAATATCGTCTAAGTCACTAATTTTTCCTAAATCAATTGTTTGTGTTGTTACGGATACTTTGATCTTCTTCGTTATTATTTATTTCTTTTCGGGATAGAGCATCAGCTACCACGTTTTCTTTACCTTTTTTTATAAATTATGTCAAAGTCAAATTCTTCTAATTTGAGCTTCGATCTGACTAATCGTAAGTTTAGTTCTTTATTTTGTATAACCACATTAAAGGATTATGGTCAGTTTCTACTATGAATGGTTTCCCTATAAGATAATGTCTAAAATGCTTTATACAATCTAATATCGCTAATAGCTCCTTTTCAATCAAATAGTTTTTTCTGCTGAACTTAATGTACGCGAATAGTATCCAACAGGTTGATTATTTTGATTTAATACTTCTCCATTAGCTATATGCTATATTAGAGGCATCTGTTGTTAATTTAAATAGTTTGTGAATTCTCATATATTAAAGTAATTGATGATACTTTAATATATGAGAATTCATCAACAGTTCTTTACAATTATTAAAACCTTATATGTATTCTTTGTCTTTTATTTTAATTATTTAGTTTTTTAGGCATTTTGTCATGAGGTAAACTAACAACGCAAAGTTATTAATACATTTTCTATAGTATCCTACTAAATCTAAGAATGATAGTAGTTCTTTAATGTTTCTGGAAATAGGAAATTTTTTATAGATTTATATTATATTCTGAAATTATTAGCTTATGCCTTGCTGAAGGCGTTGAGCTCGTAAAATGGTGTAGTTACTCAAAACCTTTGTTAAATCACATTAATTCACAAAACAAACTTTTAAGCCCAATTTTGTTTGATGATGGTTTAAAAGTCTTAGGTTGTAACGTCCCGTTAGAGTTCATTACATATAAAATTCTATTTTGCATTCACATATTAATTTGCATTTAAATTTATTCAGTTTGACAACGTCGCGTCGTATTTCGAATCGACCGACCAATCGATTTTTGTTCGCACTTCCGTTTGAGCCATCTTTAGGCCTTACACGTCATAGTGGTGTAAAGAAGACAAATTTTCTTAATTATAGCGTAAAAACGCATACAAATTAGTTTTTATTCATTCCAAGTAATTGCTGGTACGTTTATCTTTGGTCCAACATAATTTTTCTATTGAATTCAACATTTTTAGTGATTTCATAATGTTACGCAATACAATTACACAAAGGAATTGATTACAAGACCGTTGTATCTAAAGCAACGTAAGTGATTTCATGTCGATTAAAACCATTCTAATTATTTATATTTAGGCTCTTTTCCTTTTCTTTTTATTTACTGGATCTTTTTCTTTATGGAGTTTTTATTTACTGGATTTATATCCTTTGGTTTTATGCCTGCTGTTTTGCTTTCCAATCTACATTTGGTTGATTCTTTGTTTTGTGCTGGAAAAAGCTTTTTAATTTCATTAAAGAATGTGCTAAAAATAGAAGATACCAGATAACGTCATATCATATATGGTGAGTCAACTGGAATTTATGCTACTACTTATTACATTTTAAATTCAAATTAATTAAATTGTGCTATCAAAAACTTTTCGGAATACTTACTCCGTAACAAATTAAACGTTTATTACTTTTGAATTGATATTGATTAATAGTTAGTTATAAGATTTTATGCTTTTTATTAATCACCAATTTCAAGGTGATTAGCGCCCAAATATTGTTTTATTCCAAATATTGTTTTATTCCAAATATTGTTTTATTCCAAATATTGTTTTATTCCAAATATTGTTTTATTCCAAATATTGTTTTATTCCAAATATTGATTTATTCCAAATATTGTTTTATTCCAAATATTGTTTTATTCCAAACATTGTTTTATTCCAAATATTGTTTTATTCCAAATATTGTTTTATTCCAAATATTGTTTTATTCCAAATATTGTTTTAATCCAAATATTGTTCATTTTACTTTAATGTAAATAGTTAGTGTAATATGTTATAATTGCAAATAAATAAATAATATTTGTAGTAAACGAACGATTCTTTATACGATAGCACGTTTACTTGATCCGTTAGGTATAGTTGCTCCAATAATACTTGTAGCAAAATTAATTATCGAAAAAATTTGGATATTAAATCTATCATGGGACGAAACTCCTCCATCTCACATAACCCAATAGTGGAATAAATTTACATATGAGCTGTTACTCATATCAGGCTTGAAAAATCCACGTCATGTAGGTATGGTATCAAGTAGTTCGAATAGTTTGGATTTTTAGACGCTTCTGAGAAGGTGAACGGTGCTGTACTTTAATCCGCACGGTTATTGACAACAATGTTAAACTGATTTTATTATGTCAAAAGATTCTCTACCTCGCTTAGAATTGTGCGCAGCGTATTTACTTTTACAGGTCATTAACTTAGTTTATATTGAGCATCAACATCGCATCCATATTGCAAATATAATTTGTTTGTCGGACTCCACAGTTGCACTGTCATGGATAAATTCTTCTCTTTACCAGTGGAAAACTTTTGTTGCCAATCGTGTTACTAAAATTCAAAGCTTTTACCATTCGTTGAGTGGTTTCATGTAAATAGCATTATGAGTTCAGCTGATTTTGTTTTACAGGGACAAACTCCTTTACAGTTATTAAAAATTCCTTGTGGTTTTAAGGTCCCAATTGGTTAAAATTAGATGTTGAGAGATGGCCAGTTCTGTCGTTTGCCAAATTAAATACCACTACTCATCTTAATGAGAGAGTGGTTTCTTTTATAGCAACTGAAGATAAACAATCTAATTTATTATACAGATTGATAGAATGATCCTCTAATTGGCTTAAATTACTTCAAACTACAGTTTATGTACTGCGTTTTTGTAAAATTCTGGAAAGCAGTTTTTATATAGTTTCTTCTGATTTACAAAAAGCAGAAGAATATTTAATATTTTTGATTCAACAATTTCATTTTTCTGATGTGTTTAATTCCTTAGCTAAAGGTAATAGTAGATTACATACCGAGGCGGAAAATATTCCATTTTGGTCGAGAGAACTATAGTTTACCGAGAGGCATAGCCTCGAGGTGAACTAGTTCTCGAGACAAATGGAACATTTTTGCCAAGGGTTGTATAAAATTTTATTCACAATCAGCCATTAAATAAAATAAATAACATAAAACTAATAAAAAATGAATGAAAACCTACTTCCAAAATATTATCGTTTATTTCGGTAAAAAATTAAAACGTAGTAGGCAATTGACATATACGTATTTAATTTATGATTGTCATTTTATCAAATTAGTTAAAACATAACACACACGAATTACAGGTTCGGAAAGTGTACATTACTGACCGCGAGGTTTCATTACATACTCGTTTTTAACCATGGAAACCGCTCACTTACCAACCTTTAAGAGGTTCGGGAAACTGTACGTTACTAACTGAGTGTGAATAAAGAATTTTTCTACATCACAAGTTGTTACGAGTAGGTGGCAGATTGTCTAACTCAAATTTAAAGTTTAATCAGCAACATTCTTTACTACTTCCAAGAAAGGATCACTTTGTTAATTTGCTAGTAGACGTCCACGCGAACAACTTTCACACAGGTACTACGCTTGTTTTACCTTTGCTAAAACAAAGGTACTGGATTTTAGGAGCCATAGGTTTAGTAAGAACCGTTTTCAAGCTTGTAATGTATACTTTAAACTTCGTCCAAAACCTACATTGCCGCTTATGCTGATTTTGTCGGGTTAGAGAAACAAAACCATTTCGTCACACGGGAGCCGATTATTATACTGGTTTCATATACAGTGTGTCCGAAAAGTATGGAATATATTTTACAGGTCCATAAATATGCACTTTACACGAAAAAGTTGTAAATAAAAGTTGTTTATCACTTAGTTATCTACCACCTGAAAGATATCAATTTAAATTTTTGCTGTAAACAAAATCGCAACGAATAACACTTACATTTTTTTAAATGGCAAGGCACGTCTTTATTATACTCATTTGATAGAGTCTTTTTTTCTCTTTTCAACCATATGAAACTTGAATACCTTTACGTCAAAAAATTTTCAAGAAAAACAAGGACATGTCTAACAAATTTATTTTACTGAGCAGTATTAATCAGGTACGCAATATGTAGTATTGAAACAATTGAATGCACTGTCACAATAGCAAATATTAAACTTTAAATATCTTTACATAAAATTGTTATAACAAAAAAATGTATTTAAACTAAACTTACAATAAATGTTCAAAATGTAAACCATTCATAAGTTGACAGTGGTAAATTCGATTTTTAAAACCACCGATTGCTTTTGAAATCATATCTCGAGTTATAGCTCTTATCTCAACTCTAATGCGATTTTTAAAAGCTTCAACATTATCAGGTCTATTTACATAAATTTTGCTTTTAATATAACCCCACAGAAAAAAAATCTAGTGGACTTAAATCCGGCGAGCGAGCAGACCATTCTATCGTACCTCTTCTGCCTATCCATGTGTTTTGAAAAGTATTATTAAGAAAGTGGCGGACATTAATTCCAAAATGTGGAGGTGCCCCGTCTTGTTGAAGCCATATTCTGTTATGAGGTATATCTGGATCTACTTCATGTGGAAATAACTCGGCCAAAGCAGGAACTAACTCAAATCTTAAGAAATCGAGATAAATATTCGCCGTTAAACTACCTTCAAAAAATATGGCCCCAAAATTTGACTTCCAATCATTCCTACCCAGACGTTGACTTTCTGCTGGTATTGGGTGTGTCCTTCTAGATACCAGTGAGGATTTTGTGAAGACCAGTAACGTGTGTTTAAACAAAACGTGGCCTCATCAGTAAAAGGATATTTTTATGAAAATGTGCATCTCGTTCAAGTTTGTTTGTTATTGTTTCACAAAACTCCAGCCTTCTGTCCAAATCGTCTTCAAATAATTCTTGAACTACACAAGCTTTATAAGGATGAAATTTTTCTTTTTTTAAAACGTCATGTACAGCCGATTTATTCAAATTATGGTCTCTAGAAATTTGCCGAACAGAAATTTGTGGATTTTTCTCAACAGACAAGAACACATTTTCTCGTTCCACATTACTTAATGACAAAGGTCTACCAGTTCTACTCGCATCTTTCACCGAACCTGTCTCTTAAAATTTCCGCCAAATTTTGCTTACCGTGGACTACGAAATGTTTAATTCTGGATGCAAGTTATTAAATAAATTACATACTTCGTCTTGGGTTCTTCTTCTATCTCCATATCCCAGAATCATTAAAATTTCAATTCTATGTTTTTCAGATAATTGAGCCATATTTCAAGCACTAACAAATAGCAAAGTGTGACAGTGTTCTAAAGTGCATTCAATTGTTTCAATGCTACATATTACGTACCTGATTAATACTGTTCAGCAAAATAAGTGTGTTAGACATGTCCTTGTTTTTATTGAAAATTTTTTGATGTAAAGGTATTCAAGTTTCATATGGTTGAAAAGAGAAAAAAAGACTCTATCAAATGAGTATAATAAAGACGTGCCTTGCCATTAAAAAAAATGTAAGTGTTATTCGTTGCGATTTTGTTTACAGCAAAAATTTAAATTGATATCTCCCAGGTGCTAGATAACTAAGTGATAAACAACTTTTATTTACAACTTTTTCGTGTAAAGTGCATATTTATCGACCTGTATAATATATTCCATACTTTTCGGACACACTGTATATTTCAATTAGTCGACGTAAAGGCTTCAAGACTCAAAATGCCTGCATATGTATTTTCGTATGTTTGGTTACTAAAGCCTTACTGGAAGCTGTGTCTACTCTCAGTACAAATTCCTTTTTATTGGCTTTCAAACGATTTTTAAGTTGTCGTGGACCATGTTCAATATTTTATTGTTTGTGGTACTAACTATATTGTAGCTAAATCTCGTTTAGACGATATATACAAATTACTAAACTCAAGCGAATATCTGGATCTTTTTCATTGTAAACTTTCGGAAAGAAAAATTGAATGGAGTTTTAATCCGCTCTCTAGTCCCCATTTTGGTGGTATATGGGAGGCCAACATAAAAGCTATTAAAACACACTTATATAAGTCGATCGGTACACAAATTCTTATTTTTGAAGAATTGTAAACTGTTCATTGCGCTATCGAAGCACTTTTAAATTCTCGAGCGCTTTGTGTCTTAAGCAACGATCTAAACGATCTTCAGACTTTGACGCCCGCTCATTTTCTCAATTTGACTCCTTTAAAATTTATGCCGGTTAAAAATTAGATAACGTTCCCATTGGTCGGCTAGATAGATATCAATTAATTAATCTAATGATTCAAACATTTTGGAGTCGTTGGCGTATAGAATATCTTTTTTCTCTTCAAAGCAGGGAAAAATTGAATACAAAACCTGACAATATAGTTCCGGGAACGTTCAACCTCTTCAATAGCCGCTAGGTACTAATGAAACAATATATCCAGCTACTAATGGCATAGTTCGAGTAGTTTCAGTCCGAACTCGTCACGGACTGTGGAAAAGACCGGTAGTTAAAGTATGTCCTCTTCCCACCCAATAAAGACTTTATTTTCAATTTTTTTTTCGTTTGTTTTAGTAGGTAGTTATTTTCATGTTTTATGTTTAATGTAGTATGGTACTATTATAAGTAACGCACCTGTTTTTTTTTTAATTTTTATTATTAGTTTTGATTTTGTAGTCAATTTCATTTTACTAGATAGTAGAAAATTAGTTTTATGCCTGTGAACGTCGTTCCTAGTGAAAGGTTACGATCCTTTGTATTCTTTCCCCTTAACGTATAGCCACACGCCGAAACGACGACTATACGTGGTATGTACTGCTTTTTTGGTCTTGATTTTTATTGTAATTTCAAACCAAGATTAGTTAGTTTTTTCATACAGTCCACATACATTAAAGTTTTTTAATATTTAGAAAACGTCTGATAGCTCTTTTACATTTTATGCATAAATACTATATTGTAGTCACATGACTCAAAAAAGTTTTTTTAAATTATTTATGATGTTTTGACATCGCTGATATTGTCATTTGGACTACGACGAAATTGATTTACGATTTTCTAAAACTACGCAAAATACTTTCTATTACATATCTTAATATTTTAAGTTCGTTTTACGAGTTTAAAAAAATTATTTAAAAAAACTATAAAAAATAATATCTTTAATTTACAATATAAAAATAATTAATAAAAATATAAGCATATTAAAATATTTTTAGGGTAAATGGTGTATTATTTATTTAGAAAAATATAAATACAAGCTTTCGTCTAAGTTCTTGGGCAGACAAAATTAAATTAATTTGACAATTGTAAAACTAAGGTAACTAAAAACAATAACCATAAGGGAACTAGATAATAAGCGCAAGTTTATTTAGCTACAGTATTTGCTCGAAGGTCTCAAGAAAAACCACCATAAAAACTCACGACGTAACTTAGGTGTCAATGGTGGACAAATTAAAATTAAGAAATAACAGGTAACCATGTGTCAGAAAGTTTGTAACCACTGTCTCTATTGAAATTGTTAGGATGTTTAATAATTTCAATAGTTTCTCTAATCTTTCTTGATTTCCAGTTCTTTATTTTAAAAATTGTTTTAGTTTTCTCAAAGTTGATATCATGAAGAGTGTCAAGTGCATGTTTGGCAATGGCAGACTTAGTAGGTTGGAGTAAACGAAGATGTCTTCTATGTTCTTTTAATCTCGTATCTATAGTTCGACCAGTTTCGCCAATATACACCTTGCCACAGGTGCATGAGATTTGGTACACTCCACAGGTATTGAAGGTATTTTATCTTTTATAAGATTCAACAAATTTTAGTTGTAGTGTTACAAGCAACTTTTATTTTATGTTTTCTTAGTATTCTTCCAATTTTGTCACTTACGTTGGAAACAAAGGGAACAAAGTTTTGGTTAATAGAATCATGTGTTAAAGTAGGTAATCTCTTTGGTCGAAGAAACTTTTTAATTTGTTTTTTATTAAAACCATTTCTTATAAAAACTTTCTTAAGGTGTTCTAATCCTTTTTGTAATTTATCTTGGTGACAATTTATTGTGGCACGATTATATAATGTGCAAATCGTCCCAAGTTTCTGAGCTGGGTGATGATGAGAATTTGCGTTTATGTATTGATCTGTATGTGTTGGTTTTCGATAAACTGAATGTATTAAAGTACCATATGGTTTTCTTTCAATTTATACATCAAGAAAAGGTAAGGTACCATTAATTTTTTTTTCAATACGAAATTTTATGTTAGGATGTCGATTGTTAAGGTATTAAAGAAACATTTGTAGTTCATCTACACCATGAGACCAAATCGCAAAAATATCATCTACATATCTAAGCCATAATTTTGGTTTTTTAGATACAGATTTTAAGGCTTTTTCTTCAAAATGTACCATATAATAATAATAACACCATCTATCTGTTTGTAGTATTCACCATTAAACAAAAAGTATAATTTGGTAAAGATTCTTTCTCCTCCTCTGTATGTTTACTAATTGATTCAGACTTCTTCGTTTAGGAGGGGCATGTAAAACCGCTTTAATTTATTTTTGTGGCAACGTTTCGTGCTGAAAGTGAGCACTTTATCAGGCCAAAGAATAAAATCAAGTGAATCAATTCACCGACCAAGGACATCAGCAACTTTACGAGCTAGTATTTAATTAAAAATAACTAAAACATTAAACATAAAATGGTCAATTAATTTTTTTTATATAACGCAGGACATAAACGTTCAACAAACAATTGACATTAATTAATTAATGAAATACTAGCTCGTAAAGTTGCCGATGTCTTTGGTCGGTGGATTGATCCACTTGATTTTATTCTTTGGCCTGATGAAGTGCTTGCCTTCAGCACGAAACGTTGCCACAAAAATAAATTAAAGTGGTTTTACATGCCCCTCTTAAACGAAGAAATCTGAAATAATTAGTAAAAAGAATCATGTTGTCAAACAATGTTCAAATAACTTGATGGTATTTATTATCCAACTGTCGTTGTAAAAGATGTAAAGTATCAAGTATTGGTACTTTAGTGAAGAACGAAGAAACATCAAAACTAACCATTAAATCATTTGAATATAATTTCCGTTTACTAATTACTTCAATAAAATGTTTTGTGTTTTTTATAAATGAACTACTCAAGCGAATATAAGGTTACAGTATAGCATTTAAATACTTAGATAGTTCATAAGTTGTCGATCCAATACAGCTAACAAATGGTCGAAGAGGTGTATTTGGCTTATGTATTTTTGTTAATCCATAGAACCTTGGAATAAAAGGATCTTCTGGTGTTAATTTCTTTATGATTTCCGTTGATAAATTACTTTCTTTCAATAACTTTGTTGTTAATAATTTGAACTTGTTATTTGGATTTTGAAGAAGTTTTATGTAAGTGGTAGGATTATTAAGTTAGTTGTTAGTTGTTAGCTTTGATCCTCTTATTTCAAGGTTCTATGGATTACCAAAAATACATAAGCCAAATACACCTCTTTGACCTATTGTTAGCTGTATTGGATCGACAACTTATGAACTATCTAAGTATTTAAATGCTATACTGAAACCTTATATTGGCTTGAGTAGTTCATTTATAAAGAACACAAAACATTTTATTGAAGTAATTAGTAAACAGAAATTATCTTCAAATGATTTAATGGTTAGTTTTGATGTTTCCTCGTTGTTCACTAAAGTACCAATACTTGATACTTTACGTCTTTTACAACGACAGTTTGATAATAATACCATCAAGTTATTTGAATATTGTTTGACAACATCATTCTTTTTGTTTAATGGTGAATACTACAAACAGATAGCTGGTGTAGTCATGGGATCGCCAATTTCTCCATCTATTGCTAATTATTATATGAAACATTTTGAAGAAGAAGCCTTAGAATCTGTATCTAAAAAACCAAAATTATGGCTTAGTAGTAGTCTAGATGAACTACAAATGTTTCTTCAATACTTTAACAATCGACATCCTAACAAAATTTAGTATTGAAAAAGAAATTAATGGTACCTTACCTTTTCTTGATGTAAAAATAGAAAGAAAATCAGATGGTACTTTAATACATTCAGTTTATCAAAAACCAACACATACAGATCAATGCATAAGCGCAAATTCTCATCATCACCCAGCTCAGAAACTTGGGACGATTCGCACATTATATAATCGTGCAACAATAATTTGTCACCAAGATAAATTACAAGAAAAATTAGAACACCTTAAGAAAGTTTTTATAAGAACTGATTTTAATAAAGGACAAATTAAAAAGTTTCTTAGACCAAAGACAAGACCTACCCCAAGCAACATTTTGTAACCGTGGTTACGTTGTAACCAGTTGCAAACTAGTAACATTAGCACCATGGTAAATAAACCGTTGCAGCAACGTAGCACCAACTTTCGTAATTTACTGAGGTTTCAAATCTATTACAGAAATGACCATTTTACAACTATGGTTATAAGTAAGTTTTTCTTAAACCCTTATGTAACTAGAGTGTCAATTTAGTGACATTAAAACTTTCATTTCGGTTTCGAGTGTAACAGTCTTGAAACTATGGTTACAAGTGTGAATTTCTAAAACTACACTACAGTGTTAATCTATACTTTCAAACAGCAACAGAAGAAGTGCATTTTACGAGATTTTTATAAGACACATAGTCCATTATCATTATCCAATAAACAGTACCGAAAGTGTTTCTAATTCCAAACTACGTAAGTACAATTATTGGTATATTATATTACTATAATTTTAATCGTGCATTACAACTACTGTTTCTAATTTAATCAACGTTAAAGAATTAGTTGCCAATTATAAGTAAGCAAATTTTAAATTGATTTTATTTTCTTCTAGGATAAAATAGAATTTGATTGCAAGGACATTACAATATTACACACAGTGATCAGAACGTGTAAATCAAATCGCCATAGCGAACACCTATAATCTTTAAAAAAGCAGTCGAGATAATGATCATTGAACCGATTATAATTGCACATGTGCATTTGTAGCCTAATACAAATATTTAACTAAGAATTACGTAGACGCATTAAACTATAACATGTGAGGAATATCTTAATCCGCCATGGTCTTTTAACACAAAAACATTTTTCTCTTAACAAAATTTATGCATTTACTATTTACAAAATTTATAAATAATAGACATAATCCGCTTTTCTTGAAAATTTGCCGTAAAAACCTGTTTACTGGTACCTACTTGCAACAGATGTAAAAATTCTTTTATTATATCTTTTTTGTTTGAATTTAGTTCTATAAGAAACTATAAACATTTAAATAATGTTCATTTATTATAACTTTTTATATATCTGTATCTTTTTATTAATATATTTTTATCTCTACTTTTGTTTTAATCTTTATGATGCAGTTAGTAACTAAAATCTTGGATAAGTTGCTTAACAAAAGCGGTTATAAAGTAGTTTCAAATAATGGTAATAAGCATGTTTTCAAAACAGTTACATAGCAGTTGCTGCAAACGGTAACTACAATGTTACAAATCAATTACAAAACCGTGATAATAAAACATTACAGAAACGATTCAGAATAGGTAAACATGATTTGTAAAAAACCGTTATAGCAACGCTGCAAAACAGTTACAAAGTAGTAATTGCAACGGTTTCAGACACGTTGTAAAACGGTTATAATATTGCTGCAGTTGCCTTGCAACTGACCAAATCCGGTATTGACAACGTATCAGGAAAGACTCAGCAACTATTCTGTAACTAAATACCTTACTGAAACCATAGTTGCAAGAGAGTTTTACAACCGTTTTGTAACTGATTTTTGCTACTTGGGACTGTTACAGATGATTCAACTATTAACCAAAACTTACCAAGTCCCATGCACCTGTGACAAGGTATATATTGGCGAAACTGGTAGAACTATAGATACGAGATTAAAAGAACATAAAAGACATCTTCGTTTACTCCAACCTACTAGGTCTGCCATTGCCGAATATGGACTTGACACTCTTCATGATATAAACTTTGAGAAAACTAAAACAATTTTTAAAATAAAGAACTGAAAATCAAGAAAGATTAGAGAAGCTATTGAAATTATTAAACATCCTAACAATTTCAATAGACATCGTGGTTACGAACTTTCTGACACATGGTTACCTGTTATTTCTTAATTTCAATTTGTCCGCCATTGGCACTTAAGCTACGTCTACAGTTTTTTTTGTGGTTTTCCTTTAGACCTTCAAGCAAATGCTGTAGCTAAATAAACTTGCGCTTATTATCTAGTTCCCTTATAGTTATTGTTTTTAGTTACCTTAGTTTTATAATTGTCAAATTAATTTAATTTTGCCTGACGAAGAACTTAGACCAAGTTCGAAAGCTCTCATTTATATTTTTCTAAATAAATAATACACCATTTACCCTAAAAATATTTTAATATGTTTTATGGTGAAAGTTTTATGTCTAAAAAAATATAAGCAGTTTTCTGTAATGCTAACGTAGAATTAAGAAGCATACTGATTATGGCTAATAAAAACTAACGATCTGTAATAATTTGCTAGATACCAATATACGTATGTACATCAACGTTTATTTTTAGTTGGTATTCTTTTCATAACAAGAAAATTATTATAATTTTCAAAACGTTGCATTTCATACTTAATAACTAGTTATAATTAAATGTAGTCAACAGTTTTGTATTAAAAAACTTTATTTTAGGAAGGAGTGCAATAAGCTAAAACTTACTTTTATAAGATTTAAAATTAAGTAGAATTTTAATAAATGCAAATATAAACGTTTTTTCTTAGAATTTAAAGTATCTACTATATCAAAAACCAAGAAATGTTTATGTAAGCTTGCAAATTTTACAAAAAAAAGTAAGTTTAAGTTAAATTATCTTGATAAAAATCCAATTAGTATAGCAAATTAGCGACTAAAAGTAATACCAAGTAATACAGGTTTTAAAAAAGAGGTACCAAATTTGTTTGGCAAATAAAACACATTTTTTTTTATTCGACAATTTACTTTTTACTAAAATACGTTGCACTTCGACCGGAACTAAAGCAGACATTCAACCTTATAAACATTACAATTTGGCAGTTCTAGATGCGGTTCTCATTACATATCCAAAAACGCATTTAACCAGAATACTTTCTTAAAAACGGTATCTTATATTTATGATTGCAGCATTTTCTTGCGTATTCACAAATAGTATAAAAACTCGTTTCCAGCAACGTTTGAGATGAACTTTTTGTTTTAAAAGCATGTTTTTGTATAATAGAATTAAATCGCTGCGGGGTAGAAAACAACAATCAAATTTATGAAAACGTAACGTAATAAAGTATATGCGCAAGTACGTGTTGTAAAATTTATATTAAGAATAATAAACAAAAATGGTCAGGTAGTAATTCAGACGCAGTGAATATAGTTACTGTAAATAAGAGCTCCTAAATACCCCATTCAACAATTTCCAGACGGGCAAAGCCCATTACATATTAACAAGGTATTCTCGTGTATATTAACGTTAAAGCTGTCAGAGAAGACACCGTATAATTGGTTAGTTAGACCAGCAGGTAATAAACTAAAACTTCGTTGCACTCAGGTTCACTGGAATGAAATCTTTTATCCTTCTTGCTGTCAATTTACATTTCCAAACACTATACGCCTTTTGCATTACCATAATAATTCAAAAATATTCTCAGAATGTGTACCTCATTATTTATAAATATATAAACATATCACAGTCTAAGTGACAATGTAAAATTAAACAAATACCGTTTTAAAAAACCAAATTAAAAGTCGACAGTTAAAAGGCTAAAGTATCTTTTAGATGAGCTTCATTATCACCTGGACTCCATTTCATTCCACATTTGTTTCAAAAATAATAATCACGGCCATAAAGATGTCTTTTAAATTGTCGTTATATTTTGCATTTTAATGATTCGTTATTGCTAACTTGAGCCTTTCTGTTTGTCACGTAATTAAAATTTATTGAATCTCATTATCGTCGTCACTTTTAAACAATTAAATTAATAATTTCAAATAAATCGCTCATTTTTAATAACAAGATAAACTCCTTATTGCCAACACAAAAAAAATCTACAATCTGATACAACCATAATATTAAAATTAAAACAAACTATAATGTTCCAGCAAAAACTATATTTAATTTATTTTAAATATTAATCACTTATTTATTATGTTTAAATAATTTATGAAGCATTAAGTTAATTAACAAATATTTATTAATTTCGAACCGTTTCGGTTGATATTCAGTCATGATCAAGACTATTAAGTAATATTAGATATATATAACTGTAACCAATTGACAATTTTTTTAACTAAATAATTATTAATAAAGCTTTTAATAATAGTGTATCAGTGTATTATATACCAAGCAAAAAGATTATTTCGCAAAGCGTCGAGAAACATAAGCGAAAGCTATAATAATATTTTTAACCGAGATTTGCAACAATATTTTCAAGTTGATTATTTTATCATGTTCTGAGAACAATTAATTGTTCACAAGCTTTTTTTACTTTCCCATAAGGAAAGTATAGCGATCGCAATCTTTTTTCAAAATTTCTTTTTGCATAATTTTACGTTTCAAAAATGTATTTTTGACAAAGTGTCTGTGTATGTGCTTGTGTGTCTGTGTGTGTGTAACGATGTACCCACGATAACTCTCGAACTAAAAATCCTAGCAACTTGAAATTTGGTATGGAGCTGGTTTTTCATATTCTCTCGGTTATCAAAAGATGGATCTAATCAAAAAACCGAAAAGGAATGTATCTGCCATTTTTAACAGTTTTTTTTATATAAATTGGTACGTATGTAAATTATTGGAATTATTTTTACAGTTTCTTATAGAGATAATTCTTCCTAACAATTTATTCAAATAAAAAAATTTCTAACATTAACAGTTTATTAGATATTTTACTTATAATCTTTACTTAAATCATTCTTCCATATATTAAAGAAAAGCAAGATACATTAAAAATAATAATATTTACTAATTTACTAAATGGGAAAGCAATATCGAGGCGCACAAATATAGGGGTTAGTCGATATGACTACATAAGCTCAATTTGCCAATCAAGGAGAAAAATTTCAACAAAATTATAGCATGCTAGGAAGTCAATAATTTAATATAGAACTAATCAACATCTAAAAAAAATAATTTTTATCATTATAAATTTGAGAAAAAAAATAAGTAAATAAAAAATTAATAAAAACAAAACGTTTTTTATTATTAAATTATAATTAAATGTTTATGAAATGATAAAATAATACATTAAATTAAGATTTTCTATGTCAGTTCTATAATTTACTGCATTAGGACTTTTTTAAATTTCTATCATCTCATAAATTGGTCTCATTTTTAAATTTTTTTCCTTATGTAAGATTTTAGTATAAAATGATCAAAGAGAGCAGTATTAGGATAATGTTGTGTTTCTTTTTTTATTTTTTATTAAGTTTTTATGTTGGTTTATTCTAATTTTCAGTAGTTTTGTTTTTTAGGTTTTTAAACAAAATTTTTCCATGTGTAGAATAATTTTTGAAAGCAATAATAAAATTGTATTATTTTAATTCTTTTTCTAAAGTATAAGATAAATTAGGTATCCATGGTAATGATATAAATTTGTTTTTTTCTTCATTATTATTAATAATATTTTCTTTTTTTGTGACGTATTAGCTGAATTTTAATTTTAAAATTTCTATTCTTTTTTAAATATTAGTATTTATGAAATGTTAAGGAAAGCTATTTTGGATCAAAATATTTTTAATTATATTAATATTTTCAGAATGAAATTTAGGTGAAGATAAAATGATTGCTCTGTCAATTAAATTATTAATTATACTTTTCTTATATTTAATGGAAGTAAATAAATTAAAATTTATGTATCTACTAGTTTTTACATTTTTTCTTAAATTTTTATTTCACACAATGGATTACTATCTAAATTATATGGATTACCTAAATTACATAAACAAAATAAACCTATTAGACCTATTATCGCCTCATATATGAGCCCTATTTACAAACTTTTAAAATAACTACAAATCAATAAATTTTTTAGATATGACACTTATTAGAAATTCAAATAATAAAATTGACACAAATTGGTATAGAAAAAATATAAAAACTAGTAGATATATAAATTTTAATTCATTTACTTCCACTAAATATAAGAAAAGTATAATTAATAATTTAATTGCTAGAAGAATCATTTTATCTTCACCTAAATTTCATTCTGAAAATATTAATATAATTACAAATATTTTAATCAAAATAGTTGTTTTCAACATTTCATAAATACTAATATTTAAAAAAGAATAGAAATTTTAAAACAAAAATAAAAATATTATAAGCTCAAATTGAGCTAAAACGTTACAAAAAAAAATATTATTATTAATAAAGAAAAAAACAAATTTGTACCATTATCATTTATACCTAATTTATCTTATACTTTAGAAAAAGAATTAAAAAAATAAAATTTTATTATTGCTTTCAAAAATTATTCTACACTTGGAAAAACATTTTTAAAAACCTAAAAGACAAAACTAACATTTTTTATGATTCTAATGTTGTTTATCAATTGAATTGCCTAAATTGCAATTGTAGTTATATTGGGCAAACAAAACAATACTTGAAAATTAGAATAAACCAACATGAAAATTTAATAAAAATTAAATATTTATTAGTTTTATTTATCTAGTTTTAGAACGTTTGCGCATTAGTGAAACTTTTATTTAATAATTGTCATTCGAATAACCTTCACTGCATAATGAAGTTGTAATTATTATTGTAAATTATTTATTTTAGTATTGAAATGTTGTTATTTAAAATAAAAAATTGTAGGTAAGTTTAAGAAAATATTATCTTTTTACTAACTTAAATAATTATTATGTATTTTCTTTTTAGATTTTAAAATGTAGTATTATTGAACCTATGAATAAGCTTAAACGCGAGACGTACGTAAGGTCAAATTTTAATCATTTATGTGAACAATACTTAATAAACGGAATTACTAAAGAAAAAATTTACTGTTTTTAAAATTTCCATTGATTTCAAAGTGTATACGTTTTTAACAGCTTATATAAAAAATTTATTTATTTTTAATTTTTAAGTTTAAGTTTAAGCCTTTTCAACTCTAAATTTGAAATAGATCAGGTAAAACCAAGCGATAAACAGGACAGAAAATAGAACACAAAAAATGGAACAAACGTAAAACAAACAAGTTGTAACTAGTTTGTAGAGACAGGTTTATTTAATTAATAAGCAAAATAATTTTTTGTTTTTATTTGTACTTTTTTTCAAAGTACAATGATATCACTGCAAGTATAAAATATTGTCATAACAAGTTGTAAGTTAATTTTTAGTGTTTCAATTGCAAATTTTATTAGCATTTCTATAAATTTTAAACGTTGCCATGACAACGTATTGTAACATTTTTGCAAATTTAATCTTGTCATGCAAGAGGTAATAATATTGCTGCAAGTGTTAATGTTTGCTCTGACAAAGTACAAAAGTCTTTCAGTTTTAACCGTTGCACTAGCAAGGTACGATAATATTTGTGCAAGTTTGCAGGTACAAGGTTGTCACAAGTTTGTTATTTTTTCCTTGGTCAAGCTACAGCAGACTTGCTGTGAGCTTTCAGCCTAGTCATAACAAAATTTTGCAAGGTTTTACAGTTGTCACGATAAGTTTGCTGCAGTCTTGATTCAAGTTTACATTGCTGTTTGGGATGCGATTTCTTATGATACTTCTTTCGTCGGAACGAGTGTTAGTTTATATAAGACGACGTGGTTTGTTACAGTATAAATTTATAAAGTATTGTTTGGGTTGCCTACACTAATTTTTGATTTATTCTTGAAATTTAAGTATATCATAATTGATAAGTAAACACGTAAATTTTATCTTGTTTGGTGTCGGTATTCTTGTATTTTCTTCCAGTGAGAGAGGACGGTTTGGGCTTTTGTGTAAGCCGAAATTTTAGTAGTTACCTCTGGATTTAGCAAAAAGACCGTAAAAAATTACTGCAATTAGAAAATTAATAGAAGTAATATTTATGCATTAATCAAATCATTTAGTGGGATTTATTTACCGTTCTAATTAGAAAAAAAGGCAGACCAACGGAAATGTTAAAAAATATTAAATTGTTCAAGTTCTTAATTTTAACTTTTAATAGTTAATTTTAGCCTTTCTCGTTTACCAATTTTTAATTATTTTTGTTGTTGCATTGTAGATGTTTGGTTTATGCAATTTATTAAAATGGTTAAGTTTAGTTGTACATGGATTTTCAACAGTTAGTGGAAATTCAAACTAGAACCTAACTTTTAATTACTCGAGTAAGTTTTTTGCCTTGTTCAAGACTGGATTTACCGTCTAGCTTCTAGGTCTAGCCACCTGCAACTTTCATTTTTATCTAATTGGAGATATTTGGCTGATTAACCTAAAATTTAAGTTTTTCAATAATAAAGTTTATGATTTACAGTCCAAACTAATTAATAAATTATAGCTACGTTTAATTCAAGTTTCGTTTAATACAAATTTATTAAGAAATAAATTATTAAACAAAAATACTTATGTTGTTCAACTTGTCTTCTTCCTCGAGTAGCTTTGAAGACAGCTTTGTATCATAAGGTTTATATAAGATAGAGAAAACTCTTTTCAATTGTTAAAAATTGATTTCAAGAAGAAGTTTCTTTTAAATAGAACCACCATATTATAAACTTGATACATGCAATTAAAAATAAAATCAAACCAAGAAGCTATCGAAACAAATCCTTTGATGCAAAAGTACAAATATTAATGCTCTATCCAGCTTATAACAAATTAAATTGTCAGGCTCTTCCATCAATATATAAAAATGCCTAGAACTACCGAACAATTAATGGAAACAAAACAATGCTTTTTTGCATTTTTGGTTTTTTACGTGTTGCGGGAGCTGTATATTGCACAAATGTGCATATACAATCACCCGATGGTCTAAATGCTGAATTGTATCACAACAAAAAAGAATATTTTAGCATTCATGTTTAAGCGGCGCCGACTTAAAACGAATCTATTTTATTGTTTGTTTGCCAGGATCAGTATATGACAGTATTATTTATAATCATTCTCCTCTTCCGGTTGAACTTTGCAATGGTATATAAGGCAATGGTTACTTATTAGATGATAGTGGATATCTATGTAAACCTCATCTGCTTACATCTAACAAATGCCAGTAAAGTAGCATTCAACAGAGCACATATTTTAACAAATATGTAATACCATAGAAAAGTTCTTTGGAGTTTTGCCTAGAGGATTTCATTGCTTGCAATATGGTTGCTGACTCAAAAATAGCACATCAATTGCAACAGTTCTTAATATGTAAAATGTATAAAAACAAAATCATGTATTGTAATTTTTTATTTAGAAAACTACTACTGTGCTTTATATTTGCTTAAACTTTATTAAAAATATTGCTTCTTTGAGTAATTAACAGTTTATAATTTTTTGCTTTTGAAAATTTTCTTTTAAATAACTCGAGGGGTTGCCACAGGTTCTGCAGGAAACAGGAGTGTGCAAATGACAAGAATACGAAATGATACAAGTTGACGTTCAGCCACAACAAATTATTCCTATTTGTCTTTTAAAAAAATACAAACTAAGATTAGCTTTCATTGTAATTATCTCACAATTTACTAAAATAGTAAGCCGTACTTCAAAGAAATTTTCAGGTGGTTCAGTTTGATGTCCAATGTTCACCAGCAAAACCTCCTGATCGGCAGTTAATAAGAGGTTGACAACTCCACGGGAAACAAATGTTTTTGTCGTAGACAATATAACTTTTAATTTTATGTTCTTGCCTACATATCCTGTTTCACAGATCTATTTTACATATCTTCAGTTTCATATATACAAACAAAATTTCATGTTTTTGCTGTTCGGAGGCCTGTTTTAACCAATGCATTACATTCGTTGCTGATTGTCCACACCGAACATTTTTTTTTATCAACTATAAATCTTTTAGTGAGTTTATTCTCCTTTATATTGTTATCTAAAGCAATAAAAGGAATTAACAAAGAAAATTATAGAATTAAGAATTTTTCATCGATAAAATAAAACTTAGCTATCTATACAAAAGCATCATTTTCTATAATGATAATTAAAGAGCGCATAGCAAAGCAAGAAAAAATACCAAAAAAATGGCATAAAAGGCATATTAAACTTGCCAAAAAAGCAATAAAAAAGATACAAATATCTATTAAAATTTACAGTTAATTTTTTTGTTTTACAATGTTTATTAAGTGCTATTATTTTCCCAAGCACAAATCAAATATTTTTCAATATTTTGACCAAGAAGCTGTTGCCTTTTATCATTTAAAATATTTTTATAGAAGGAAAAAGTTCTTTCGACATTACAACATGTTAGTGGAGCAAATTTTAATGCCGATGTTTCCGTTATTGTTAAAGATATTTTCTGTTGATGCTTCATGACCTCCCCTTTTTGAATTTCAGTCAGTTGTTTAAAGAGGTCAAAAAAAGAGTTTTTTGATGTGACGGAATCCAATTTTTGATTAATTTTTCTTCTTATAGTACCTGGACATGCTCTGATAATTGCTCTTATTCTTTCGAATGTAGCGAAAGATCCGATCATTGCAGTTTTGCTTTTTTCTAGCATCTTTAATTCGTCAGGAATGCCGGAAAATTGTGTTTTTATAAAAACTAGTCCTCTCTTAACAGCTTCGTCATTAAAAGCTTTTTAAGATTTAGCAATTGCTGCAGAGACCGTCTCGTCAAATAATTCAATCACCTGAAGTAAGATCATTCAATTAATGTATAAGACAATATCAGATTATAGTATGAACTGTACCTCTTTAATTTTTTCAAAATGTGCGGCATAAAAAATGCAAGCAGATAATGAAGTTTAACATCTGGAAGTTTTTCTTTATATGCCCTTACCCGTAATGATGCTTTCACAAAAACCTAAAACAAGATCTAATAATCAAAAAGAGAATCTTTACCTTTTTGGTGGCAGAAATTAACTTGTTTACTATTGCAAACTCGTCTCTAATGAATTCACACACCCTATGTATTCCATGTGCTAGACAAATTAAATGTTTTAAATTCAGATAAAATATTTCTAATGCCTGAGCGGATTTGATCATATAAGGTGCTACATCGGTTACGAATAAGAGAACCTTTTTTTTACGCTATTGGGATACAGAAGTCATACAAACATAAAATTATATAATTGTAATTAATAGATTGGATTATATTAATCAATCATTAAAAAAAACTTACGAAAACATTGAAAAAATTTGCAACTGTTTTGTGATTGGTCTGTGGAATTTCTTTGGATGCTAGCAAATGAGCTTTTCCTAGTTCTAGTTCAGACAATTTATCAACTACAAAATTTGCTATATATCGACCTCTGCAATCGGTTGTTTCATCAACCGCAGTTCAAATGTAATGGTCCCCAATGTCATTCCTTATTGTCTGTATTTTCTATAAAAGGTAAACCAGCATTTTGAAAACTATTAATACTTTAATTAAACTGCTTACCGATTGGTAACATATATCTTAATAATTTTTTCTCAAAGTTGATTCATCTGGAATAACTTATTTGGTGTATTTTGCGAGGTAATTCCGAAAATTGATATTATCAAGTTTTTTAAGAGGAATTTGAGCCGACACCAATGCTTCGCACAAATCTAGAGCAAAAGTTGTTTTTGATGGGCTAGGTTTATTCTGTTGATCTTCTATAACGTTTTTTAACAATGGTTGTTTCATAGTTTTTTTAAATAATTTTTAAATGTAAACCACTACCCAAGTGTTGTTTTACATGGTACTTTTTAGTAGCACCGATCTAAAATAATACATATACTAGTAATTAAAAGCATTTAAATTAAGATAAAACAAATTTACTGATTTTGAACAAACTTGACAAAAAAGGTTTTCCCCATCGGTTGTTAAATTATTGTCCAATTTACTCCACTTGTAATAATTGTCAAATTTTTATTGTTTATTAGGTGGAATTTTTTTAAACTTACTCACAGCACAACAGCAATAGACTATCACAGTGTGACAACGGCACAGGTATTTATAACAAACAAAGAATATTTTAGTCATGTGTTTCAGTCATTAAAAGAATCCCACCAGACAGAATTAAAATTATCTATATTTGTTTGCTTTACTTAGGTACGGAATAGACCTATATTGCCCTTCTAAAACAAAAGGTCCTATCTGAATATATGTAGAACTGAGATAAATGATGTTTTATTTTTTTTTTCTCCAAAAAATTTGTTATATTGCAACAATAATTTGGAAATTTAGAACCAATAATTGAAAAGGAATTTACAGGACATGGGCTAATATAATTTTAATATAGATAGCTGACACACTTGAATTTTGATTTTTTTATTACATAGGACAATTTTATTCTGTAACACTAACTATTAACTAACTATTAGGAAAGTCCTAAATATAATAATCGGTTACTACACTTTATCTATTTTATAATAATAATGCAAAATAAAACGTTTATTCTTTGAAAAATAATAATGCCTCACTGCATCTGATGACTAATCACTAGTATCACTATTCTTGTCAACGTCATCAATGTTGTCATTATTTACGTGAAGTTCTTCCCAGAACTGCATTCTATTATCTGGAATGTGTGACTTTAATGTTGAAATTAGGGTGTTTTTTCTCTGTAAGGTTATTCCTTTTTTGTATGGCATGGAATAGGCTTGTTTAATCTATTTTTATATTTGCTTAAAAAGATATCATTTACTTCCATAAAATTATTTAAAAAATCTTTTTTATATGAAAAAATCGTACTGCCTCTTTTGAAAAAAAATGCAACTATATCTTTTACATAAATTTTTGACGTTAATTTTCGTAGTTTGTATTTTGATGTATAATCAATAAATTCATAAAAATTATTAAGTTCCATTACATGAACATCGACTTTAGTTGAGTTTGCTGCTTTAACAGTTGCAATAAAATCATTAAAATCACACAATCTCTTTTTGCGCTTCAGTGACAGCTGAACCTGATGGTAGAACGAGTCTGCTGCCATACCCGTATGTCCTGATACGAAATATTTTACAGTAAGAGTTTCCAGAGCGACTTCTGAACAGTTAACAATTTATATAAAAAACACAATAATGACCAATTTTTGTTTTGGCTGGAGCAATTATCCAACCAAATTGTAACAGATTTAACGTCTCTATTATTACGGAAAAAGGCATAATACGTGGCTATTATGTCGTCCTTAGATCTTTCTCTAAGGCATTCGTGCCATAATACTGCTAAAGGATTAATTTTACTTCTTTTGCCCAGTGCAACAAAACTCTCATTAAAGGCAATAATACGAGGTGTGAAAATGATCTCTTTGAATGTGTCCAAACGAGGTAACATGATAACCTAAAATGTTCATTCGATATTAATAAATTAGGTATTATTTCATCAATTTCAAAATTTACTTTCTGTAGATCCATACACATAAAAAGTTCCTCACGATCAGAGGTTTTCTCTGAATCATTTTGGTATTCATTCCTGGCATCGGTATATTTTTTTTTCTATGAATTTTAGAAGATTGGCATATATCACATCCAATTTGCTCATTTTGATTATCGTGGTTTGCGACTTTTTTATGTAACGTAAATTTTTTACATTCCCAGCATTCCTCGTGTTCTAAATTTGCAAAAGAAATGTTGAGATCATTAACTTATTTTCGGTATAATTTATAAGAGACCGATTCTGAATATTTTTGCTTAAAATCTTTATACATGAAATTGATTGTAATGTCGCTTGGAGCATGCTCCCTTCGATAATGCGAGATTCTTGGTTTGAATGAGTTTATGTGATTTATGATGTCAGTTCTATCAATTTTGTGTGATGATGGATGACGTCCTCTGTTGTCTGGTTTTAGCGTTATTCGTTTTGGATCCGTACATCAAATATTTTTCACTAACTTATCGTTCTCCTTTTCGTACCCCAACGTAGCGAGAAAAAACACCTTACATACACTTACTTCTTCACCTTTTCTTGATTTCAAACTATATTTAAAGGAGTACTTCCGTTTCGTCGTTTCTTTGTTCTTTGTGGTGTTTCTTTTCTTTTCAAATTTTTTCACCAAATTAAAAATAAATAGTTTCTGTTGATTCTTAGATAAATTCCAAAACTGACTGTTTATATCCCTCTGCCTAGTACACGTAATTTTGCTAGGACACTGTAATTTGCAACAACAGTTTTTCTTGACACTGTGTTCTTGTCGATATTTTGCTTTCTTTGCCTCTTTTCTTTTGACGGGAGAATCGTCAAAAATTTTCCGCTTACGTAACTCTCCCTTTTTTCTATAAATTCTACTCTCAGTTTTATTAGCTGCAGCGTTGATCATATCGCCTAAAATACTGCGAATAAAGCAGGCGGAATCATTGTCACTATTGCTAATATCCTGTATGCCTAAAACTTTGTCTAAAAGTATCCCCTGGGATCCTTCAGCAATCTTTATATTAGATATTACTTTAATTTTTTTATTCTTCTCAGTGGCAGTTTGCTCCTTTTCCACTTTACTCTCTGAGTCATTCGAACTGGTACTGCTCTCAGGAATATAATCAAAGTCGTCGTTTCGATTTAGTAGCTTTTGTCTAGACATATTTGTAGTAGTTGTAGTAAACCTTTCCTTTAAACTCTTAAACTGACTGTCCGCTCTTTAATGATAATATAACTATTAAGAAAACGTGAATAATAAAGTAATACTCACTTTATTACAATATTTATTAATGTTTCTTTCTTAATTTGAGTAAATATTTGTAAATAACCTTTTTTTTTGGTAACTATTTTTTTTTAAATTCACATTAAAATGCGCAGTTGCCAAGTTGACTAGCAGCTAATGGTCGATTAACTAATGGACCGTTAATCATGGATTAAATTGTTTTGTGCAACGAAATTGAATGTTAATCAACCATCATTTTTAATCGACGATTAGTAAATCGTTAATTAACCAGGCTTTTGTGCAACCGGCTATAAGTATTTTTCTTTAGTTTTAGAAAGCCAAAATAAAGAAAAAGCGGCAATGTGCCCGCAGAAATAATGTCTGAAGCTACTATAGCGGTTTTAGAAAAAAAATATTTTGTTTAGAAATGCAGCAAACAGATTTAACTTGAAATTCCAAACATTGGTCAGGTACGTTTAAAAGAAGAGGATGGATCCAGAATACAAACAAATAAAACCCAATTACCTACATCGGCGAGTTCTCAGTAGTGATAAAAAAAAATGGCGTAACCAATATAAATTGTTATTTTCTTTTGTTTCTGGTAAAATTCGTGTCTTTAAAAAAAGAGGAAAATCATTTGTAACACCGAGAAAGAGTGAATATTTTGCAGAACGTGCCATAGTCAATTAGTGTTCAGTTAAGTCAGCTTATAGATAATAAATAGCACGAAAACTACAAAATCATTTAATTTATAGTCTACTAAATACATGTTTTTAGTATTTTCGCTTTAAATTAAATTTAAATAATAATGGCATTTTTTTTCATAATCGTCTTTACAACGTACACAAATACTAAATGATTTTATCTATTCTAAAGTATCTTTAAAGTAATGACATTTTGTGAAATAAGCAGCTTTAGAAGGATAATCCAGTAGTACGTTAGGAATCATTCGCAGTCTTTTAGAGTTGCAACGATTGTTAACATTGTGTGCCTACAACACGAAGTTCAATTATCTCTCAAAAACATTTTTAGGTGTGTAACTCCTGTCGATACAAACTTTTTGTGTGTAGGTAGCTCCGATTCTGTATTACTATAAACCGACAGTTTAAAATGTAAAGTGTCTAAGAACAGCGTTTAGAATGTATTTTTTTAACACGTCGAGACATTTATTTCGACGAAAAAAGGACAACAACAACTTTTTTAAGTACTAATGAAGAATTTAAATTGATTTACCAATATAGACAAGATGGTGTTTAAATAATGAAGTGTATACTTTTATATGTGTCGTAAAATAGAAACAAAGTCATAATACGTGGGCAGTCAAAACAATTTGTACACATCTTCTAATTTAGTAATACTCATTTGTATTGACAATATCCACTTGACGTATTAATGAATATGCAGAGTCTAAAGTAACATATTATTAAGGACAATAAATAATCGTAAAGTATTTTTTGAGTTAATAAAAACGTAGTTTAATAATAATCGAAAAGGGGCGCCTAATTTTCTCATTAAATCAGTACTAACTAGCGACAATCCTTCCTCTTCAATTTTCGCTCCCTCATCAAAGTTAATAATGAGTAAAACGATGTGACCTGTAGGTCGAAGCCCCTAGGACCCAAAAGCGACTCCCCGGAGCTCGTTGGCGATGAGAGCGGCGCTTCCAAGAACCCCTGTTTACTGCAAATTGTGGGGTACCGCCACACCTACCGCCCATACTTATCTACCTTCATTTAACCCAATATTTAACCAACGCAGTGCCGTAACTAAATAAACTATAATTTAAATAAAAATTAAATGCATTTTAACAGTTCTACAAAATCCTAATGCGCCGTAACGCGTTGTAAAACGTGGTAGTAATTCGTTTTATAAGAAAAACGTCGTATTTTAATTATATTTTCAAAAAACTGTCTCATAAAAATTTGAGAATTTCACCCCGTTAGTAAGCCGCTGTTAATTTCCGTGGTCTAAAATCGTGTAGATTTACGAGCGGGCGTTACGTTAGTTGTATTTTAACATAATTTTAATGGTTAGAAAACCAAGTCTGTTGTTAAAGAGGCCGTAATATATTAGCTTTTTAATGGTTTTATAATATATATCTATTTGGGTCGCTGTTCACTAAAATGATTGTTAGACTGTTTTATTAACGATTAACTTTTAGGGCTATTAATTTGATGTTTAATTTTTATTTTAAATAGACTTGCGGCCATCTTTCAAATTTAATGCACCTCTATTATGTAAATTAATATTTCAGTTTCAAATTACCATTTTATTAGTGGTTTTTAAAATAACAGTAAAAATTCGACAAAAATGCCATTATTAGCATTTTAATGGGAAACTTTAATCCCCCGTATTTAGTTATTTAAATCAACAAAGAAAATACTAAACACTAAACAGTGTCGTAAATCATGTTTTAAAATGCCGTATTAAACCTTGAAAACACCTAAAGACGAGGTCTATTTAAACCTTTTAAGATTTATTCATCCTTCTTGAGGTATTATAAATGGCATTTAACGAACAAAGATGACAATAAACATAAACTTCAGTATTGGTTTTAACAATAGCCGTGTTAAGTCGTCTTATCTTAAAAGACTTAACTTTAGCCAAAGCTACTAGCTTTGTAATCTGCTAAAAAATCTAATTTAACTCCATGTTAATTAAGAGATTACAATAATACACTATTAACTGACCAGTCTATTGACTTTGTCGGTTTAAATTTATACCTGAAACCTGATTTTTGACAACGATATTACCTTTAAGAAATCCTATCTTGTTAAAGAAATACAAAAGCAGTAGCTACTGGAACTTACTAAAGATTTTTGAAATCATAGTTAAAAAGATTCCGATTTTTTACCGTTAAGAACTTTTACAGCAAAAGCATCTGAAAACGAGAAACGTTTGCGGACAACGCCCTCGATACCAAAAAAGCAGAACTTCGTGTCAACGTTTTATTTATACGTTTTTTATATTTATTTTTATTAATACAACTTGTATATTAGGAATATTAATGACTGTTTAAATTTGTTTATGTTAGTTTAATTAATTTGAAACTATAAAAATCAAGATAAATACACCAGCGCAAATTCTAATAAAAATTACTAAAATTGTTTAATACACGAGTATAGGCAAAACAACAAATACGCACACAGAAAACACATAATTACTTTATTACGCCTTCCTATTTTTTATTGCCACAGTTTATTCTATGTAATTAAATTGCTAGTTAAGAAACAATACAGTGATTTATTGTACATTTTTAGGTTGTACAAATTTATATTCTTAATTGTCAGATTTAATTATCATAATCTATTGATTGTATAATTAAAGCTTGAAATATTCTAATCTTTTTATTACTAAATAATAAAAATTACTAATTAAAATTAATTTAATTATGGATTGACAAAATGAAATTTGCCAATTTATTAATGACAGTGAGAATGATTAAATTTATTTTAAGAACTGGCAATAACAACATTAAGAAATACGATTTATTTTTATTTCTAGTGTACATATGTACACGCATCTTATGTGCTGCTAACAAAACTAAAAAGTTGAGATAAAATACATAATTTAAAACAAAGTTACATACACATCCGCGCCTAGCACTTTTGGCGCCCTTGAGCAAATTTAAAATAACGCTCCAAATTTGTATTACGTTCATATGTGAGTACAGATACGAGTTAAGTTAGATATTATTATCCACTATTGAAAAATAATTTTAAAATGTATTTTTGTGTTGTCAACATCGCAAACGTCAATATTCGTTCGTTAGTGTAGTTACGTAATGAACGAAAAAAGTTCTAGGGTGGCAAAATGAAAACTAGGAATCCACATAAAATTAAGTGTTCAAAGTCAATTAATATATTAAAACGAGTATGCGACAGGTGGAAAATCATTATGAAAATCTTGGAATTTAGTTAAAATTGAAGAAAAACGATGTTAAAGTTAATGTCAAATTTGACAGATTTAGTAACAAATGTAGTACCAACATTATATTTCTGTTGCTTTTTTTTATTTTTTCAAAAAAGATTGTAAATTTATAAAAGGCAACACAAAAAATAATGTACATTACTCTCGTCGAAAGAATCATAGCATAACTCGCTCACATGCAACGCTCGGCCGTTTTCAACTTTTTGACATAATTCTAATAATTTGTTTTCAGAATAACTTTATTATTTATTTATCAATATTCTAGAAAAACGCGAAATTATTAGAGTAAAAAGAAAGTCATTGGAATCTCTCATCTACTGATGTTATGATTACATTTAGAGCATTAAAAAAACAATCAACTTTGAACTTTAAAGTTTCGTTGTGGATCGGTTCATCGTCACATTCATAATCAAAATGTTTTTTTTTTATTTTTTGCGGTCTTAGACCTCTTTGTTTTTTGAATTTAGGTTCTATTCTAAGCTGGATGCTTTTTCTTTAGCATCAATCAATAGATTTTAAAGTTAAATTTGTTACATTAGATAAATTAAATTTCAGAATTGATCAGCGTTTAGTAGAAGCTGAAAAAAATACAAACAGTTCTTGAGCTAAAGAAAAAAAAATTGATGCTCAAAATATTCGATTTTGCGGCATCATTGACGACTAAATTTAGGGTACGATTGGAACAAGGAACAAAGAAAGCTCGCGGATTGAAATCCAATTTTTTTTTGTAGACCATTATGCCTACCACGCATATTTGCCCTATTGTCGTAATCCTGACCTCGCAAATCGTTGATATTTAAGCCTTCTTTCTTTAACGCCGACAAAAGAAATTTTGTCAAGCCTTCACCCGACACATCGTCTATAGGACAAAACAATAAAAAAATGTTTTTCTATACTAATTCCCGTGCTCTTTAAATGAATCAAATCCTATACAAACTAAAATTTGTTCTTAGTGACTAGAGTCAGGAGTGCAGTCTAATAATATGGAATAATATTTTGCCTTTTAAGTTAGTTCTAAAATTGAATTTGATATTTGCACCAATCAAGTTTATTTCATTTTGTATTTTATCCCCAAGATAGTTTTTGTGATCTTTTATTTGAAAAGCGTTTTGTATGTTCTGACACAATCGGGTCAAATTTAGAAATCATTTTTATGCATTTTAAAAAGTTACCATTGTTTTCCTCAAACAACTTATTACTACTTCTACGAAAAGCTAAATTTTCCTGACCTAAAAATTGAATCACGTAAAAAATTCTAACTATAACAGCTTGGCAGTATTTAATTTCTCTGTTTATTAAATTTTGAATTTTATAATCAATTATTTCATTTTTATTAAAACGGTTAGAAAAATCTAGCAATTTTAGAACATTTTCGATATGTAACTTGCTCTTTTCATCAATGTTTAAATGTTCACTTAAATGCTGACAGTCATTGTAACGAGATTCATCACTAAAGCGAACAGATTTCAAATTTCAACAAAAGCAGTAAAGTGAATTTGTTGTTTCGGAATACAACAACCAAAAACGCTCAATTTTTTTCTTTGTTCGGTAAAATTCTAAAAGAGTAAGTATTGGAAAACTTTAGTCCCGACTCCGAGCTATCTCTCGAATAAATATCCTTTTTGTTTTGATAATGAGCAAGGATTTGATTTCTCATTATCAGCGGAACTTGAAGGTGTTGATGGATTGCTTTCTAGAAGATCCGTTTATTTGCAAAATAGATTCGGGTTTTGAAAAAAAATGCGTAATTTTGACATGGTTTAAATAATAATAAAATAAAAAATAAATTTTAGATGAACTCACCTTAATTCACAACACAAAGCACATTACTATAAAGTCTGTAAAACTACGAAAAACTAAAACTTCAAAAACAGATATCTTTTACCCCATGCACCTTTTCACTTCGCTAAGTTAATTATCAATCGGACATCAGGCAACAAATAAAATTGCCACCGATGCCGCGCTTAAATACATAAAGTTTCGTACACTGCAAGCTCAGACAGGAAAAAACGCTTGTTCACTCGTTGCAAGCCAAATTTCAAGCTTAAACATGAATAAAATCAGATTTGTTTGAGTTCACACAATTTATGTTATCATGTTACGTATTACGTATTCGATCGAATAAATGCTATTATTGCGTACTCTATTGCGTACTTGGAAAATATATTATTTTCGAGAAGTAATTAGGTTCCCTCGTCTCAAAAAGTAAAAATAATAAAATACAAACAAATAAAAAACAATGTAATAGCTAGCAATTCCTTACTGGTTTTATTATCACTATAAATTTTGTTTTGACAATGTTATTTGTTGCTTTATCTTTTTTTTTACTTTTGAGTTTTGAGGCTTTTCGGCAACGTCGTGCACCACACGACTTTGCCTTTATGTACGGCGCGGGCCTAGTTATATATAATATTATAAGATATAGAGAAACGAACAAGTGAAACTGATGACAAAACAAGATAATCAACAAGTTTAAAACGTCTATAATGTATCTACGAATTGTGCCTTAAAATAAATGGTCAATCAGATAATAAAGAACTTTTTGTTAAAAACTGTTTAAACATGAACAATCATCTTTGATCATAACATTTAAATTTAATCTGAACCTCTAAATTTTACAAACATAAATTATATTTAAAAATAAAATTCCTAAGTTGCAAACTAAACAACCTAAAAATACAACTTACGAAGTGGTAGAAAAGGTGAGCAACTACAGCCTAAGACTTACGAAGTGGTAGAAGAGGTGGGCAACTACAGCCTAAGAATATAATTTCCAAAGTGGTAGAAGAGGTGGGCAACTACGACTAAATGTTAAGCACGGTGGTGTTTCGTACTTAATAGTTGGACACTTACCCAGATAATCAATATTTGAACAATACCAGATTCTAGAGCAAGTGTCAGTGATGAAACAACTTAATGTTGAATGATAATTTTATCAATAAAATGTTGAGTATTTATACAGTTTAAATTGCTTAGTACTACAATTAATTATTCCATTGTTAGCCTACATTATAAAATATTTGCTTATGTGTTATGACATTGTAAAGAATTTGCTAATATACAATACATGTTATGGCATTGTAAAGAATTTGCTGATATACATTTTATAACGTTGTAAGGAATGTGTCTATCGGATTATATCCCAATGGTAGTATTAAGTTTGCAACTTAGAGGTTCAGATTAAATTTAAGTGTTATGATCAAAGATTATTGTTCGTGTTTGAACAAAGACATTCTGCGCATTTGAGTTAGTGTTCGCAACTTGATGGTCCTTCGAGCCGGATGTTAAACGGTAGTTAAATTAAAATGATAAACCATTAAAAGTTTAAAAGTCTTCTATAAATACTAAATAACTTCGTGCTAACAAGATAAAACAAAATCTAAAAAATTTTGAAAGCAGTGTAAGTATTCGAAGTTGTTAGGGCGCTAACATCGATCATAACTGAAGAAAGCCAGAGCAAGGTTGTATTTTTCAGTTATTTTAAATAAGTATAATTATTAAATTTTTAATTTTTGTACATTAGAATTATTGAAAGTGAAAGCGATTGAATTAAAAACAAAATATTAATAATAAATAAATAAAGTATTAATTAAATTAAAAGAATTTAAAGATTTGTAAATGAGCATAAGTTAGATGCCCCGTCAATTGAATTAAATAAGTAAGAATTTTATTTAGCAAAAATATACTAATTTAACATAAATCGTAACATATTTTAATTAATAGGTACTAATGTTTGCTTAAAAACTATTTTGAACATAATCACTCAGACCCCTTTTAAATTTATAAATTTTTTCTCGTGTTCAATTTTATCTACTAAGTCATTATATAATTTTAAACCTTTTTACAGAAAGGAATTTGGTGACTTTTATTTTAAAAACCTGGGAAATCTGGTCACATCGACTTCTTGTGTTATGTGAATGTATATCATAGTTACGTATCACTAATTTTAAAGCAAATCGTTAATTATTTTGTTAACCAACATTAAGGAATTGAAATATATCCGCTGTTTCACGCTTAACCATTGTAAACAATCTAACCTTATTGTGATTTTAGTATATTTTGAACAATGTAATAATAATTCCTATAGCCCTATTTTGTTGTTTATGTAACCTTTTTAAGTTATCTTCGTAACACATTAAAAAAATACTACTACAAAAATCAAAATATGATGTGATAACTGTTTTATAAACCGTAATTCTAGCATTAATCCTGATTTTATTAGATATCCTTTCTAATAGGCTAATCTTATTTGCTACTTTTTATTACATAATTAACATGGCTTCTAAAAATTAGATTCTGATCTATAACTACTTCTAAATATTTAATTTCAAAAATCATGATTGGCTTTGCACACAAGCAATTTTAGCTCCAAAGAATGATGTCAACAAAATAAACAAATTCAGTTGAAGCTACCTGGTGAAGTTGTCAAATACAAGTCGATTAACACCGTTATAGATGAGGAACAAGCTGCCAATTATCCAATAGAGTTTCTTAGCTTTCTGGAATCATTTGGAATGTCAACAAACATCTTAACTTTAAAAGTTAGTTCCCCGTTGACGCTCATTCGCAACTTAGATCCACAGGAAGAGAATGAGAAGATGTGCTGATGTCACAAATCCCAATGATTTCACCAGATTTGCTTTTCGATTTCAAAGGATTAAAGTTTCTAGTGCGTCCGGCTTTTGCCATAACCATCAACAAGGCTAATCGCTAACAGTTGCTGGTTTGAACTTAGAAAATTTCTGTTTTTTACTCGTCCAAATATACGTTGCTTGCTCCAAAGTTGGAACGCCTTTGTTTACACACCTACAAAAAACACCCAAATTTTGTTTATCCGCTAGCATTAATATAGAAAAACTTAATAAATGAACAAAACTACTTTTTTCCAACAAATAAAATGTATTTATTTTTTAAAGTAGTAGCACACGCCGGGTATCCGCTAGTACTCAATATTGATGGACACAACAATAGATATATTATACGAAGGCTGTGAGAAGTTTTTGACGTTACGATGTGTAACAACTACTAAAGCCGATAGGTTTTTGAAGTTATTAACACAAGTACAAATACCTATCAAAAACTGTATGTCAAATATCATACCAAATCTTGTACTCTCTGATATTATTTGGTTTGTCCCTATCACTATTTTATTCTTTGGACTGCTCGAAAAAGAAAAATGTTTTTGCAATAATTACTAAAGAAGCAACATACGTACACAGACGAAAACCTAGTCTTTAAACTAAAAGTAGCCGAACTAATCCTTAACTAAGAATTTTGGTAAGAGTAAATCCTGGACATTAAAGAATCCCGATTAATCAGAACCAGTCAAATACATCTTTTTGACATTCAATAACAAAGTAAAGAATGATGCTGCAGTTTTTTTCATAAATTTGTTAATTTTGAAACTGTAGTGACGGCAACGATTTTCCTTTAAATATTCAGGATAACACCATTATCTGATTATTAGCAAACACGATGCTTCAATTATGCTCAAGCGTAGAAATTTATTAAGTCAGCTGTGTTAAGACTCAATGCAAAATTGTGTTTAAAAAGCCTGTGCATAGGATAAACTAAAAAAAAATTAATATTATATATAATATTATAGAATCTGAACAAGAAGACATTAAGCTTTCATAATACATGTAACCAAACTACCTACTACAGATGATGATTACTTAACTATGTCTATACTATTTGAAACACTTGTTGCTGGTACATGTCAACTTTTGATTTAGTTGTATAACACTGGCGATGTTCAACGCAAAACTCTTCACTTTCATCAAAAACTTCACCCAACGAGCTTTAAACCGAAGAAACTTCGAAGAAGTATCAAAAGAACTAGAACGTTGTCTTTTAGTTGTCTTCAACTTGTTCTTGTTTGAGACAATTTGAGCAATTCTCTGATTTATGCTACATTCTCACCTTTTTCAGAACTGGTTAACATCCTTAGCATCTTTGGTAGTAACTACTTTGCTCGATTTGTTTTTTATCTAAATCCCAGTTTTGTCAGCATTATAGATTTGCTCAGGTTTGTTAAACAAATTATTATCAGTAAAAAAATTGTTGTAAAGTAAAATAAGCGTATATCTTCTTCTTATTCATACTCTTTGCTTTAGCTGAAGATAAACCTTTGGATTTTCAAATGTGTAATTCTTTATTTCTATAGAAGAATTTCTTGTATCATTCATCTTCAGCGCTTTTCCAAACTTTTGAAAATCAGTGGTTAACGTTTGGTTTTTTTTGCAAATTTTTAAACCACAATTTAAATGCAGTGGTATCGAAAGCAAAACCAATGTTTTCACTATTGAGTTTCTATTTTTTAGATGCTTTCTCAATGTTTTGAAAAAAATTCCGTATTAGCGGCTTGCTTTATTTGCTTCAATCTTGCATAAATTATCTTTGTTCATAGTCTTAGCTAAAGCACTTTGACTGAAACTAGCTCTAGTTGTGTTTTGTACATTAACATTTTCTGCAAATAATAGCACAAGATTTAGTGAGGCATATTATCCTAAGATTTGGGAATCCGTGTTTCTCGATCATCGCTGCAAAACGCCCTACTGTGCTAACAAAACTAATGAGCACAGAGCACATGAAAAGCATAGCAAATTGTAGATTTAAAAAACAAACATATCTCTATTTTAACTGGCAGATGCCAATAAATTTTGTAGATTTTTATTTACAAATGATTGCAGATTTTATTTATTTTCACTAAACTAAACTACAATGCTAGAAAAATACGCACAATGCGTCACACGCAAAACTAACTGACTTATGGTGCCTGCACAAACATCTCGCTAAAAGTACCTCTACTATTACAGATTACAGGTTTTTTTCCAGTTTACCTTACACCAAAGATTTTCATGTCAATCTTTACAGACAAAATTCAAATTCGCTCAAATAGAAATATTTTTAAAGACTTAACTACTTAATCTAAATTTAAAAGTAAATAGCAAAGAACAGTTAAATAAATGGCAAGAGGAGTATGGTTTACGAGTTGATGTTTTTAGAGTTCAAATATTTAATTGCATTATGGATAGAATTAACCAAACGATCGAAAACCGATTAATCAAACTGAAATTTGAATGTAGTTTTGTTTGATCCGAGAAAATATTACCAATTTCAAGAAAGCGAACTCCCAGGAAAAATTTAGTACTCTCAAACACCACTAATGTAAGTATTACTATTTAGCTTATTAAACGCTGTAGAGAAGTATTAATTTGATAGCTGTATACGAGAAACAATCTATGAAAAAAGTTTATCAAAACGCTCGTCATCGAAAATGGCCAACGATTGGAAAAACTCGCTGTTGGTCCAATGACATGACTGAAAAAAACATTTAAATTACTTTCTAATAAAGATTCTGCCTTATATCATTTGATTAATTGTTACATTAACAAAGATTCATAAAAGTGTGAAAACAAAACCTTAAGTTATTTGCAGTAACCATACCTTTGTCTAAATATATATTTTAAAAACATTTAACATATGTTGCTTCTGTAGAAATTCAGGAATTGAAAACTTAGAAGGTGCCAACTATTTTCTTAACTATATTAACGCACAGTTAGAAGAAATAGAAGATTACAATATTGAAGTGCAAAAGGGTTTTTCTTTAAAACGACGAAATAAGAAGAAAATGTGAAAAATCAATCAACTTTGAATGAAACAATAACGGATTCTACCACAGCTTCTAAATTAACGCTCGCAATGTAATTTTCGATACAGTAATCGACAGTATGAATCGGCGTTTGGATAAGATAATAAGGATCTTTTATGCAGATTTTTCTCTCGTCTTTCTTTCCTGGACATAATCTAAAAAAGTTTGTTTTTGAAGAGATAGAGCAAAATGTAAATGTGTAAACAGTTGTGTAAATCGTGCCAAAACAGTAATAGCTCTCATCTACGCAAGTAATGCGAAGCACAATATCTAATAATAATTTAGTATTTTGTAGATTTTCTTTTGTTTGTCCAATTACAGTTGATTACAGTTTTTACAATTAAATTTATATAGGTACATATTCCCGATTTATTTACTTGGTTTTTAAGATTGCCTAACAAACTTTGTCAATTGTCATTAAAGGTTTTGTCTACTCTAAAAATCTAATTTTCAAAAAATTTATAAAAACTTCTAGTATATGCAAAATAAAAATAATTAAAACAAATATTTTAGTAACAATAATTTTCCAGCCATGTTCATTTTAAAAATTTATAATAAATTAAAAAATGTTTTTGTCTCAAGTTTCGATATTTGTAATTTGTATTTATCGTTTTACCGTTGTTTATTAAATACGTTTTTTTTTTGTATATCTAATTAAATATAAAAAATTAGAGCAATTTTCTAAGTTGTTTAATTGTTGTAAATAAATACATATTTCTTAAACATTTCTGTTTAAAATATTGATGTTAAATTAAGTTAAAATTAAAATATTATTTTTTTGTTTATTAAATTATTTTCGAGTTTTAGGTATAAAAATATTTAAAAAGATATTAATTAAAAAAAAGTCAAAATATAACAAATACTATTATTAAATATAAGAATTAGAAAAATTATTATAAACAAAACAAGAATATTAACAAGTATCAAATAATAAAAAATACGTAGATTGACTTAGATATTACTAAAAAAAAAATAGGTTTTTGTAACTTTAATACAGACATTAGGCGTGGTGTTAAGTTATAGCATGTAGGTAATTTAGCATTTCTAAAATATTTTTAATTTATAAAAACAATAATTGATTGTCCTTTTAACTTAAAAAAATTTTTTTGAATTTAAATAAAGTTAACGAACAAGTTGTAGATATTCTAATAATTGATCTATGAATTTAAAAAAAATAAAAATACTTTAAAAAATAATGAAACGCATGTATCACTTTGGTGTTTCTTTTAATTTTACTAAGAGATTATTAGAACCATTCATTAAAATGCGTGTTATTATTCTGACAACCATGAGAAATCTAAAGACGTTAATGTCTAACCAGAATAAGGTAATTACCAACCATTAAGTTAAAACAAGGGTACCAACAAATGCGAACGTTTCAAATACCTGAAAAGTAGTCATAAACTAAAAGAACATCGGGAGTGCGAGAAGTGTAACGTCCATTTGTTCGTGTCGAAACAGAACACAACACAAGCAAACAAAAAAAGGACCTTTTAAACATCCGAACATCGCCTTTCGTCGTTCATGAATCATTGGCATTCCATTCTATAGATATCTCTTTTGGTTTTTTGAAATATCCCATTTTTTGTCTTCGTTGAAAGAGTAATAAATTATCACTAACCAATACAGCCGGTTGAATTATTGTTTTTTTAGCTCATTAAATAAATTTTCAAACTCAATAGGTGTTTTCAGGCTGTGAAAATAGTAAAAAATAATGTGGGTATTTATTTTGTACTCATGAATATATTTGAAATATATCAGTTATGTTTGTGGTAATATACGTTTTAATAAATAAAATATTGTTTCTTTGCATGACTTTTTTTGGTGTAGTTAAGATGAACTTTTTACATCTTGATTTTATCGTTTACTTGTCAAACGTTTACTTTATAAATGTTTATTTAAAAATTATGCACAGCTATTGCTTATCTCTATAAAAACTACTTATATTTTTATTAAATACCACCTAATGTGTTTTATACAATTTACAATTGTTGTTGTATTTTACATACTGATTTTTTACAACAATGTGACAAATTCATTAACACATATAAAAATTCAAATAAAGGAGAAGAAAATTGTACTTTAAATAAATTACTTTTTGAAATTTGTTGTTCTAAATTAATTAATGCTGCAAGAGACATTTTAGTAACTTGCGATTGTTCTACTTGGAGTAATGTCAAGTCCGCACTTTTGAATCGTTTTGGCGATCCTAGAAATGAATACGTTTTAGAGAATGATTTGCTAACGTGTTTTCAAGAAACAAATGAAAATTATGACACATATTACGAAAAAATTAAAGGAAAATTACAATCTTTATTAGAACACATTTTAATTCACGAACAAGATGTTAATTTAAAAATTTATAAAACGAATTTGTATACCCGTAAAGCGCTAGAAACTTTTAAAGCAGGATTATTAGAACCGTACCGTTCCTTTATTTCATACAAAAATGTAGAATCGTTAGAAGATTGTTTATTACAATTTAGAAATTACGATAATCACAAACAACAAGTTAGTTTCTTAAATTTTATTAGACCGAAAACACCTATAAAATCTGCGCATAAAAGTAATACACAAAATCAAAACTTTAGGACCCCTACATCCAGAAACAATGTTTATTTTAATAATACTAACCAATATAACCCAAATTATAATCAATACCGTAATCAAAACATTAACCAAAATTATAACCAAAATCGAAATAATTTTCCTAGTGCACCAATTAATGTTCAAAGTAGGCCAGTATCTACAAGATTTCCCACTAATGCAGAAGTATTTGAGCGAAAACCCAAAATTAAACCTACCCCAATGTCAATTTCAACAAGAAATACAATGAGACCATCTCATAATAATAATTATTTTCGAAATACCGGCCCACGCAATTTCATATCAGAAGAACATCATAATGTTGAAGATCAACCAGAAAATCAATTTCTTCCTTTTGAAGAAAGTGTTAATTTTCAAATTTCTCAAAATAATCATGGCAATATCCAAAATTTTTCAATAATAGCCTCGAAAACACCACCATCGACCTAAATCTTAATACAACTAGACCAAAGCTACCATTTATTACCATACCCAGTTTTAATTTAAAAATTTTGATAGATACCGGTGCTTCGAATTTAATAATGAACTCAGGCCCAGCCTACAACTATTTCAAAAATCACTTTTTTAATAAACCTTTTACTATAAAAAGTTTTAATCAAACTGTAACGTCTGATGTAAATGTAGCATTTCCTATTTTAAAAGAACATGGCATAAATAATAATATTAGTTTTCACGTTATCAATTGGCACGATAGGTTTGACGCATTATTAGGAAGCAATGAATTTAGAAAATTAGGAGTTAAAATAGATTACAATAACCAAACATTACAAATAGGTAATGTCGAAATTCCTTTTTTTATGGAATTAAATCCCTTTAACTATAAACGTTTTAAGCAAAATGTTAGTACTCATTTAAAAGTCCCAGTAAATATTGAAGAAGGTCAAGTCCTTATCCCTGAAACTAAGCTAAATAACTATACTATTCCAGAATCTATAGCCTATTCAAAATATGGCCTCTCTACAATTCCATTTGAAGACAATTCAAATATTGAAATAAACTTCCAGCATCCTTTAAATGTAGAACCAATCACTAATGTTAATTTATTAAATCCAAATTTTAATACGAATTTAAACATTTTAGAAGTCATACGTACTAATCATCTGAACCTAGAAGAAAGTTCAGAAATTATTTCTTTGTGCCGAAAGTATAAACAAATATTTTATGATGAAAATAACGATTTAAGTTTTAGTAACGGTGTTAAACATAAAATTCGTACTACAGACGATAATACAATTTTCCAAAAGTCTTATAGATATCCCTATCATTTAGAAGCTGAAATTAAGAACCAAATAAAAAAACTTCTTGACAACAAAATTATTAGACCCAGTATTTCCCCTTACAGTTCACCAGTTTGGATAGTTCCCAAAAAATCCGATGCAAGTGGTAAAAAGAAATGGCAACTTATTATCGATTGCCGAAAATTAAATGAAAAAACAATAGAAGACAAATATCCCCTTCCTAGAATCGATGAAATTTTAGATAATTTAGAAAAATGTATGTATTTCTCCACTTTAGATCTTGCACAAGGGTTCCATCAAATTGAAAGGGACCCTGAATCAATTGAAAAAACAGCTTTTACTGTAGAAAACGGACGCTTTGAATACGTTAGAATGCCTTTTGGACTTAAAAACGCACCTAGTACGTTTCAAAGAGTCATGGATAATATTTTACGTAACTATCTATATAAATTTTGTTTTGTATATATGGACGATGTTGTAATCTTTTCAAAATCTTTGCACGATCATTTAATACACCTTAAATTAATATTCGAAAAACAGTAATGTAAGGAAGTAGCATTTCTTGGACATGTAATCACACCAGAAGGTATAAAACCCAATCCGTCAAAAGTTAAAGCAGTACAAGAATATCCCCTTTCAAAATTAATCAAAGAAATAAAATCATTTTTAGGGCTTGTTGGTTATTACAGACGCTTCATCCAAAATTTTGCAAAAATAGTTCAACCTTTCACTAAATGTCTCAAGAAACGAGCAAAAATTGGTATCACGGACCCGAATTATTTGCAAGCTTTCGATCATTGTAAAGAATTATTAGTTAATGCTCCTATATTATCTTACCCAGATTTTGATAAAACTTTTCATGTCACGACCGATGCATCCGGAGCTATTGGTGGAGTATTATCCCAAAGTAACAAACCGATTTCATACTTTTCCAGAACTTTAAACAGTGCTGAGAAAAATTATTCAACTATAGAACCCTATATTTATGGAAAACAATTTGTCATAGAAACTGACCACAAACCTCTTGTTTGGCTATTTTCTCTTAAAGATCCAAATTCTAGATTAATTAAATGGCGATTACGACTTGAAGAATTTGATTATAAAGTAATATATAAAAAAGGCAAAGAAAACTCGCAGATGCTTTATCTCGAATCGAAATAAATACTAATGAATCAATAAGTAATGATCCTGACCTAGACCTTTTGTCTATACTCCCAAACGTAGATAATGATTTAGAATTTTCTTTAGATGAACTCGATGAAATCTTAAATACTGATGAATATCGGCAAATCACAAAATCTGACAATAACACACAACACACTTCTTTAGAAAACCCTGTTTTTACTATACCAATATCCGATAATCCTATTGATTATTTTATGTATCGCATAATATTTAAGTTAGGAGATCAATATAACTTAAAGTATACGAGACTATTTGCAAAACATAATTACATCATTACTATTAGACGAGGCAATGAGTTAGAGAATTTAAATACACGTTTTAAAGAAGTAATAAACCCTAATATTTTATATGGAATATATTTTAGCGACAAAGAGCTAGAATCAAAATTTCTCGTGACCTCAAGACATCTGTTCGATAATAAAGTAAAATTTATCAAAAGTAACATTTTGGCTATCGACTTAGAAAAATCTGATGATCAATACTACGCGATTAATCAATACCATTCTCTTAATCATAACGGTGTTACAGAAACGTATAATCATTTGAAATTAAAGTTTTATTGGCCCGATATGAAAACAAAAATTAACAAATTCATAAACGAATGTGAAACATGTTTGATTAATAAATACGAAAGAAACCCTTATAAAATTCAATTCTGTGGACCACTTCTTGCAAAAAGACCTTTCGATATAATACACCTTGATACATTTAGCTTTGAAGGACACAAATTTTTAACAATAATAGATTTATTTTCCCGATACGCTCAAGCTTATTTCATAAATGATGCTACTGGTATTACAATTTTAAACAAACTTCGTCATTTCTTTTCTCATCATAATTTTCCAAGAAAAATTGTGTGTGATGAAGGCAAGGAATTTAAGAATAAAACCTTTCAAGAATACTGCGAATTGTTCAAAATCGAATTACATTTCACGACTAATTACAACAGTAGTTCAAACTCCCCTATAGAACGGTTACATTCAACAATTTTAGAAAAAATTAGAGTTTTTAAATCACAAAATCAAAACGAATCGCCTCATAACTTAATGATTTCCGCAATATTAGTATATAATCAATCGATACATTCAGCTACAGGTTACACCCCATTCACTTTGCTTTATGGACCATACGAAAATCTTAATGCACACGAAATTGATTTTAATAAAACGGTATACGAGGTCTATAACGAAAGAAGAAGAAACGAACTATTACCATTTTACGAAGAGTTATATAAAAAACAACTAGAAAAAGGTACTAACAGATTAATAACAAAAAATAAAGACAAAATTCCAAACCTTGAAATTACTGAACCCCTCGCATATATCACATGCCAAAAAATTAGAAAAACCGATCCCTATTATGATAAACTTAACATTACAAATATTACCAATAATAAAATTTCAGGAATTAGAGAATTGTCAAAAAGACCCACAAATATTCACGCTAGAAAATTAAAGAGAATAAAGAAAAGATTTTCTTTACAGAATCAACCTGCTGTTGGCACAGAACAGGAGCCTTCGAATTGAAGAAATTCGAAGCAATGGATACTTCCCTGAATATTTGGGACACATAAAAATACTGAACCACTATCATAAGTTTTATTTTTATTTTAACATAACTAATTTTGAAATTAGCTATATGAAAATATTGGGTAACGTAGCAATCTTAGAAACAAAAAGTAGGAACCCTATAAACTTACAATTAATTAGTATTTTAAACAATAATTGTGAATGCATAGAAGAACAATTATCAAAGTTTAAATATAGGATAAAAAGAGGTTTGTTTAATGTTTTAGGTAGTACTACCTATATTATATACTCTTTGGTACTACCATTAAATACATAACGGGTAACTTAGATAGCAATGATTTAATAGAAATTAATAAAAATTTAGGCACGCTTTTTAAAAATCAGGACAAAGTAATCAAACAAATGGATAAATACACATCGTTTGCAAATCATATTACAGAACGATATTCATATGACATTCGAATTATTCAAAAAAACATAAATTTAGCTTTTAACGCAATCAACAATATTACCGATATCTTTGAAGTACAATTAAGCATTCAATATAATAATCATATCAGTATGAGATTACTAAACATCCTTCAGCGTATTGAAATGAAATGGCGATGGCATTTTCAGAAACTATCAATTTAGAAATTATTTCAAATTCTGAACTAATTGCGATTATAAAACATTTGTAGTTAACTTATAAACCTAATCAATTAATCGAATTCGACACAGTATGAACTTTAAAATTTCAGAATTCACAAAATTTCGTATTTTGTCAACAGGTGATACAATAACATGTATATTATATATACCTATCCTTAATTCATTATCCTACCAACATACCAGAATTTATCCAACCCCCAATAAACAAGATAAAGTTCTTATTTCCCCATATAAATACCATCTTCAGAGTGCAACAACTAAATTTTGGACTGATGAAAAATGCAAGAAAATTGAAAATCAAGCAGTATGTAATGAATCACCAATAGTGAAAAAGTGTAGTTTATCAGACAGTAAAAGTTGTGTCTACGCCTTAGTCAACAACGACTATAAATTGTATCGACAATTAGATAATGGAAAAATCTTAACTTCTAGTAAATCAAGTTTAGAAATAGTAGAAGAACGTTTGGATAATATTAACCATTTTAAAGTAACAAATAATGCACTGATATCTTCTGAAAATAGTTGTAAAATCATTATAGGTGAACAAATTTTTGAAAATACTTTTAATAATTTCTCATATCAAAGTCCTCTTATAATTAATAGTTATGAAAGTAATATAACTGTAAACTTAAAAATGGAACATTTTCAAAACCCAAAAGATCTAAAAGAAGAAACTAAAGCTTAAGAAAGTAATATCCAATTGCAACCTATATTTCATTTTGTTCATTCTGCTGTGACAATTGTCATTGTAATTGTTCTAATCATAACCTGTTTATTATTGTACATGTTTAGGTATAAATTAAAGTTAGTAAATAAGAAACAAAAGAAAAAGGACATCAAAATAGAAAACGATATAACAAATACCTATCCAAAGAACGAGGACGTTCTGACTTAAGGGAGGAGGAATTATATTAGAATTCAATAACATTTTGTATAAATCATTACTAATTTTCCAACTAATTGACTAATACTTCTTTTTTGCTTATTATTACGTTAAGAAATTTATTGCAATATGTAAGTGACATTATCATCTAGGCTATTGACGAAATCCCTTTATTAACAATTTTTCCCGAGTTAATAAAAAAAACGCAAATTAATTTTGAGATAGAATTGTGCAACATACTGTTCTCCAAACATTAATTTTGTAATTTTTAAATAAATTTATTTTTATTTCTTTAAAGTTGTGTTTGACATATTTATATGCTGGTTTAAAAAAAAATGAGATTTGGTTACCTGCTAACAAGTGTAACAATAGTGAAAAGGCTCAAGATGTCTAAGGAGTTATGTCAAAAATGACGCGGAAAACATTAACATTATTAATTTAGAGAATGAAATAATAGGTGTAAGCAAATCTATTGTTCCTTACTGAAAATTTGTTAATAAGTGTAACTATTTTTTGAATAATTATTCTGACTGATTAAAACCTATTAAAACATTTGAATTGTTCAGAAACCAAGACCAATTCATTCCAACAAAAGGTTTTTAACAAATGCCGATCTAATATCACTTTATTTGAGAAGTGGAAATTCGACGGTATTACGGAACATAACCAACACAAACAAAAGAACTCACTAATTAAGATTTGTTGCAAAGACTATTGTTGCATTGTAATTCTTTGATCACTGGTCTCGAAAGAAGAGAACGGTATTGTCAAAAAGTGGAATAGAATTATTGAGTATTGACATTAAAGTAAGACCTATAACTTGAATGCAATAAAGGTAACACAACAAAAGTTGCTAGCGGCTAAGTTATAAAACAAATTAAAAAAGCGCCAAAACGATTAGAAGCTAGAATGATAGACACCGTTTAAATCTACCCAAGACTAAAACAGAATAAATGACCAAACACTGATTATAACGACAACTATATTTACAGTGGTGTTAAAAAGTCATGCATCACCTGATAAAATTAATGAAAAATGAATTTTAACGTACTTCACTGAAATATATTTCAACCATAATCTCTATATCAACTCTAGATTACCTGAAAACTTAATCAGAATAATAAAATGAAACAATAATGAAAGAATGCAGTTAGACAAAGTTTTATTCAAAATTAGAAAAATTGGGCAAAATGATAAATTAAGACAACATTATCAAAATATTCTAATACAAACTAATCTTAATATTTAATCGGCCACCCTTTGCTTTTGATGACTAGTTGACATCTTTTGGGCATAGAATTAATCAGTTTTTCCAGTTCTTCTCTCAAAATACAGTGATGCCAGGCGTGAATTAAAGATTCGATTAATTTCACTTTCGTTGTCGGTTTTCTTTTTGATATTATGTTTGATATTCTTTGCCACAAGTTTTCGATTGGATTCAGGTCTGGGGATTGGGCTGGCCAGTCCAATCTCTCAATTTTATTGGTCTCCAACCACAATTTAACCTGTTTTGATCGATGACAAGGTGCGTTATCGTCTTGGAATATGAACGCTTCTTCGCCAAACAAATCTTTTCCACTACGTAGCATCTTATTGTGCAATACATCGATGTACTTGGTGCTGTTCATCATTCCCGAGACGACATGTAGTCGACCAACTCCACGGGCGGAGATGCAACACCATATCATGACAGAGGTCGGATGTTTAATGGTTGGAAGGACACATTTTGGTAAAAACTCTTCCCCAGGAAACCTTCTGACGTATGTATTTCCAGAATGGTTGTTAATGTTAAAGGTAGATTCGTCACTAAATAGTACCTTCTGCCATTGATCTGTTGTCCAGTTTTGATGTTCCTTGGCCCATTTCAAACGATGGATTCTTTGCTTCTCGGAAAGCAGTGGTTTCTTCCGAGCTTTACATCCCCTAAGGCCAAAACTAAGCAGTCTTCCTCTTACTGTGGACGTGCATACGCTTACACCAGTAGCTTCGCTCCATATTTTGGTTAATTCAGTGGAATTGAGACTTCTGTCTGCCAGGCTTGTTCTTCTTAACACAGCATCATCTCGAATCGAAGTTTTTTTTTGGTCGTCCATTACGCGGTTTGTCTTCAATTTTTCCAGATTCGGTGTACTTTTTAATAATTCGAATTACTGTAGATTGATTACATTTCACTGCGGAAGCGATTTTACGACTAGAAGCGCCTTGTTTATAGCGAAAAATAATTTCAAACCGTTTTTCGTCAGCCAATTTTGTTTGTTTCGGTTTAGAACGCATTTTGAAGTTTTTTACAAAATTCCAAAAGCAAATAAATATCTTTAAGTAATTGCAGTCTTTATATACTCAAAGAATAATTAAAATTTTTCATGCAAATTTACTTTTAACGACAGTAATTAGAAACATTACATTTACAGTCTATTATTGAAATTCTGTAAGATTAGCTTAATGGACCATTAATAACGTATTGTAATGAAATAATTAGGATTAACAATAATAATATGCTAATTACAATAAAATAGTTGAAGGTAATTAGCGAAAGTATTCAAAAAATTTGAACAATATGCAAAAAGTCACTATAGATTTGGGTGATGCATGATTTTTTAACACCACTGTATTTGTTTTTTAATAAGAAGAGAAAAAAAAGTTAAAAAAAGGTATTACGTAAACAAGGCAGAATTATGTACATATATAGCAACAAACAATAATTCTATAAATATCACAGTTAAAGCATGGATACTTGTCCTAAAGAGTAGGCAACCTTGTAAACATACAATTATTAAAGTACATGTATAATATAATAAAGTTAAATAATACGTAATTTTAAAGTTAATCGATGATTTAAGGTGAAACTAGTGACGTTACGCATTTAGCATAAATTGGAATAATCGAAACAAAAATATGCATGCGTTAATTGTGACAATAACTATATCTAGTTCGTACGTATTTCACGTTCAACAAAAGTACAAATTAGTGAGAAGTAAAAGAAAAAAAGGATTACTTACGGTCGTCTATGCAGATAGCTATCGCACGCTTTAACCATCCCCTAAAATCGCTAAAGAAAGTCAGCAAAGATTAGATATACAATCGTATCACAATTAAGTTGCTTATCGACCAACAATGAATCTGAATTAAATGCATCGAGCATTCAAGTGATCTTCACATTCTTAAACGCAGATAGGAAGTGGCCTAATTGATCGAAAGCCTCTTTTTGTACGTGCTTCTGAATAAAGACTCCAGCGGAAAGCAAAGGATTACTCATGAATTCTGCCAACTTGACTCAACACGTGGTGGTATCGTAAAACGCCCAGGAAACTTTCACAAAAGCAGCCCATTTATACTACAAATGCTTCTGATATTTTTAAAAGTGAAAACATTGTTGAGCGCTTACATTAAAACATACATGTGAAGTGTACTACAAACACCGGAAAAATGTTTTTTTTTCCGTTGAAAAATTCTAGCTGTTAAGAGAATGAGTGTCATATCGAAAAGTGGCCGTTCGAGAACAAATTTGATATTCGAAAAATGTTTAACATACCAACTTTTTAACATAACAGCCTGATTTGCTTTTAACTGCTGCATTTATCAAAATATTTTAGTATTTTATGGTATATTTTAGACCAAAACTTGATTTTTATTTTGTTGTTGCATATTAATATAAATTATAAAATCCAAAATACCAAATTTTCTTAAAAAAATAAGTTTTAATAAGAATTTATCTAATTATGACCGCGCTTGTACAGAGACAGAACCACTGTGCCGAGGGATTACTGAAATTCTAGCCATACCAACATCATAATGCGTCTTTATGCCAACGATTTAATTATTTTGCCCGATAGTCCAGTTCAGTTACAAATAAAAAAAGTTTAAAACCTTTAGAGCAGTATTGCGATTCTTTACAACTACAAGTAAATACCAACAAAACAAAAATTATTATTTTTAAATAAGGCAATAGAATAAATAAGAACTCGTTCTGTTACAAAAATGACCCAGTTGAGGTTGTAAACTTTTTTTAATATTTAGGCATAACATTAAACTTTAATGGCAAATTTAAAAAAGCAAGTGAAGAAAGGATAGAGAACGCTCGTATTGCACAAGGAATATTACTTAACACGATAAAATAAGCATAAATATCAAAATGGCATGAAATTATAAATTTATACCAAGCTATTGTGATACCAAACCTAGCCTACTGTTGTAGTATTTGGGGTCTAAATTATGTTGAAAGAATTTAAACGCCTTTTTTTACAAAAATCAACTCCAGGTTACATTATAAAAGCGGAACTAAAATTAGTAAAATTAGCATGATGAGATTATCTGCAATTGCTTTTAAACGGCTAGTACAATTACATGAAAATTACAGAAAAATTACTAACATATACGATATAATTGGGTCAGTCAGGTACATTTCTTCGAATCCAATTTTTGAAATTTTGATTTTAACTGGAACACGATAAACGAGCAAACAGTAAACACTATCCTTCAAAAATTCAAAAAGGAACTACAGTATGATGATTGGAATAACTTACACTCCACTATATAAACACATATTTTATGAAAATCTATTTAACAACGTTAACGCATCGTATGTAGCTGATATATTTCCATTCTACTATAAACGGAACCTTGCTCAAATGAGGTTAAGAAACCAAAAAACTATAAAGATATTCGCACGCGGTACAACACATACACTCCGTTTAAATTTGAAATGTTCTCTGTGCAACACAGATAATCTAGAATCTTTCTCTCATGTTTTACTGATATGCCCAGTGTACCGTCAGATACGAGATAAATATTAAAATGTGACGGAACAAAATTGCGGCATAAACATTTGATTACAAAATTATAAGAGGGACAGCATTATAAAATACTGTAATTTCTTAAAAGAATATTTAAGTTTAAGAGCATTTATAATAGAAGAATAATTATATACATATGTATTTGTGTTTTTGTTAGAATAATCATTAACTGTTTTTATTATTAGAGAATAGAATTACCTATTAAATTAAATTAAATAATATAGTTAAAGGTAAACTAGACTCCTTGTTTATATACGTATACTGTATTATAAAACAATAAATTTGTGAATTTGAATTGAATTATGAAAGTAATATAACTGATGTAAACTTAAAAATAGAACATTTTCAATATCCAAAAGATCTAAAAGATGAAACTAAAGCTTTAGAAGCTTGTATCCAATTGCAACCTATATTTCATTTTGTTCATTTTTCTGTAGCAATTGTGATTGTGATTGTTTTAATCGTAACCTGTTTATTATTATACATGTTAAGAGAAAAATTAAAATTAGTAGATACAAACACATCACAGATTATTTTTAAGACAAAATTCTTACTGCTCTCCAAGCATTAACTTTGTAGGTTTTAAATAAATTTATTTTTAAATTTTTTAAAGTTGTGTTTGACATATTTACATGTATTGTTTTACCTAATTTTAGAGTACCTACGTTTAAAAAGGTAAAATTTTGTTAGGTGTCTACATTGCTAACGATAAACAAATTACGATTACCTAGTCATAAATTTTTAGTGTTGTTATTTAAAACATAGATTTTTAAAACCATTATTTTAGGTACTAGCGCTACCTATAAAAAAGCTACAAGTCCAAAATAAATAATTATTAGATTTGTTGCAATGTATACATCATTTTGTTTTGTATTACAGTTAAAGTACTTATTACTTTAGTACAAATGCCAAGTAAGGATAATAAATACAAATATAAATTAAAAATAATACCACTACAATAAAAACCGCAGATTCTCTCTTAAATATATAAGTTATGGATTATTTTTTTATATTTAAATTGCTAATCTTTTTATAACATAACATGGCCCTTTCTCTCTTTGTGTTCGACGATCGGTAGCATATTTCTTAATTTAGACTGTTTCATTTCAGGTAACCTGAAACTATCAAAAGTGTCACAAAAAGCTCCGTAAAGTGACAATAAGTATCGATATACTATGTCGTTGTAAAATAATTAAAGAAAAATATTTATTTTCCAAATACAATTTCCACGCCAACGGTTCTCAATTGTCGCCATGTTGTGTACCGTTCGATTATCCCCTGTTTCACGCGTCAAATGACAATTGGTGTGTTCTTTTGTAACCCCGCACCTTGTCTTTCGGGGTAGTTTCATTGTGACTGCACCAGGTAAAAATATAATCTTCAGGGGTACCTTAATGTGTTTTGAAGATATATAGTTTGGTTTAAACTATTTTCTACTAATCTAAAATCAGTAGAGTTGTATGCGATATTTTATGGTGTGTAAACTTTATAAATTGATTTTATGGTGGTAGAGTATATGTTCTATTCGTTTTGTGCGATCGGATTCTAACAAGCATTGTTAATTTATTTGATGGAAGAAGGCGCTATAAGTGCTTCTCTTTTGAACATTAATTTTATTATTTAATGTAATAAATGACTTGTAGGTGACGAGAAAAGACTTATGTTTTTAAATCCATTGTTATATATAGGTTTTGTATCCTTTAGTTGTTAACAATTGATTTTTCTGTCCTTTTATTACGCTTCAAGTTGCGTGTCTAATTTTACAATAGAACGGTTAATACAATGCCACTATTTGTGCGCATTTTGTAAACGTTAATGTACTATAGAAAATTACTTCTAACCAAATCTATTATCATTGTTGATGAAAACCATTAAAATTGCATTTACAATTAAAAATACTATTATGTAAACATAATAAACGATGAATTGATATTTTTTATATCATATTATGTTTGACAAATTGAAAATATATTGCAAATAAGGTTTTGGTATATATTTATATTATGTAGTAACATAAAACTTTTATATAAATTTATGCTAATCAGTAGCTTTTAATAATAATACTTGTTCGTGATTGCTAAAATTACATACACATACTTTATAGCTGGTTATAGATGTTAATTCTACCAGTATAAGTGTCATGCATATCTTATAAAGTTTCCAAGTTTTATAGTAAATAATCATGCAATTAGCTAGTCGACTACAACTTGTTCTTAATTAATTTCTCTTTCGCAAATTTTCAAAAATTATAAAATTGAAGTTTTGTAGATTATCCTATAAATAAAAAAAATGATTATAAAACTCTCAATAACGCTAGATTCCACATTTGTTAAAGTTAAAGTTAAGATTTCAATAATAATTGACTAAATATGTTGTAATTTTATATGATTTAGATTTTTTTCACACCCAAACACGATATAATTTACGAAACAAAAAAAGCTTTTGAAGGTATAGTATATTATTGGATTTAATGTTAGAGTAAGACAATAACATAAACTATGATAAATAAAAGACAATCAGAAATTAAGCAAATGACGAAATTTAAACAATAAAACAAAGCTATTCGGAGAAAATTGATTAGAAATACAAGACGACCTTTATGAAGCGAAGACAAAGAAGATAGTATAAAACGTGTTACGAAACCATAAACGACTAAAACACACAAGTACAGTTACAAAAAGGGAAAATCAGCTAGACTCGCAACCTGGTAATTTACGATTTTGAACGTTAAACACAGCAAGAATATTAAAAAATAGAGAAACTGGCCAAGTAACAATTTGTATCTATCTTTTTAAAGTGCCACGTGTTTCATATCTCATCAACTATAATTGAAAATGTGAGAATTTGTCATTGTTTATAGTTTTTAAAATCGTACTACTCAGTAAACATGGATTGAAACTGTTACAGTCACAAAATTAAAACAATTGTTTCATTACGTTGTTTCGTGTTAGTTCCATTTTTATATCATTTACATGTAACTGACAGTGAATAAATTGAAAGAGTTCCGATTTTTTACAATCAGTTTTAAACCGTTTCAGTACTTGCAATTTTTATCCCATAATCAGCAACCGTCAAAAACTGATTTATTAAAACCGAATATTTTTTGAATAACTAGAATTGTTTAAAGATCGATTAAGTAAGATTGAAGTATTTTCAAAACAGTGGAATCGTTCTAGGAAAAACGAATACTTTGTGATAAGTCAGCATTAGTCGTTGCTATACTTTTGATTACTGTCGTCAATACTTGCGCTGCAAATTGATATCTTTTCACTTGTTCGGTTGCAGTTTGATAAGTGATGCTGTGTGTACAATTACGAAATGGAACAATAAACGGTAAATCGAAACATTTTATTATAATCCATAAATGTAATCGATATTATTATCATTTTTGTTCTTTATGTATCAAGTTTTAATTTGTATAAAAAAATGTAAATTAACACACATGGTTGCGTTAAGGTAGATTATTGCGTAAATCTGATGATACTTTAGGATTCATAATTACAGTTCAATTCTTCAAGTTTTCTATACGATAATGTACAGCTAAAGGTATTCACAGTATTTTTATAACTTTCTTATGATTGCTAAAGTGATATTTATATTAAGTTTGTGTTGTTTTTGATTAAAAAAATGTAATTAATTTTGTGTAACTCTATGATTATGTATGTATATAAATAAAATATTTATTTCTATGTTACAGATGCGCTTAAAAGTTGCTACCCAACAGTAACTGATGCAGTTTTCGAGGCTTCCCTGAAAAGACCACATCCAGGAAAGTTGCAATATGTAAAAAACTCAATGTGATATTGTATTTAAAAATATTTATTGTGCAATAAAATTTGAAACGTGCATTCGAAAATGTGTTATTATATTATTAAAAGAATTGTTTTAGTTCATTATTGAAACAAAAAAATCATACATGTATCGATCATTTAGTATCAGTTCAAGAACGAAGCTTTTAAAACGTAAACCGAATGCAACATTTAGTTTGCAACAGATTTGAATTTAAAATACCGAAACTATACTGATTCAAATAAGTGAAACAGCGATGGACTTATAGCTATTTTATTGCAGTTAGGTTTCTTTTATGTTTGAAACAAGAGTGAATCATAATTTTTTTGTTTTGAAACTGTTACTAAACATTATCAATTTTGTGTTTACTGGGTAGAACAAACATTATGTCAAAAAATCCAAGATGGCGCCCATTTAAAGTAAGAAAGTTGCTACCGTTATCTCGAAAACGGTATTTGTGATATATTTTTAGAAAACACAAATTAGTTTGTTACAATGAAATAAACAAATTTTGCTCAAAAAAAATTTTTATAACTGTTAAGCAAAGTGTTAGCATTTTTCAAAAAATGCATTTTCGGTTTTTCTCGTTTAACTTGGAGACCGCTCGGAATTCGAATTATTTTTAAAGATAATCTAAATCAGCACAAAAAACTCTACATAATTGCCCATTTAACCAAATCGATATCTTTATTAATAACAAAGATACCCATGCAATGCAACTCAGAATGGGACACACTGTATACCAATATGTTAAGGTTAATACACAAATTGGTATACTGTAACTAAAAGTTATATTTAAAATTGTTTTTGATTTACCATGGGAAATTTAAGTAGATAATCTCAAATTCTCATCAATATACATTTGTAAAATAATATGAAAACCATAATGAATGTACCGCTGATGATGATAGCATAGCTATCGATATGCGTACGGTGTTTTTTAAAGTTAATATTGTGGTTTGTGGTATTTTTATATTATTTTAGTGATAGTGTCACAAGATTTCTTCCAGTTTCAATATACTTTTGCTTATCATCAAAGAAATTTTATGTAGATAAACTTATGGCTTTAACACATTATTGTTTGGACAAGTGGTTTAAATTTTGCGATTGTTTAAAAAAATAAAATACGTTTTGGTGTAAACGAGATAAGTAGCCGCGTGGCGCAGTCGCGTAGTCAACAAGATACGCACCGTACGCACGTATCCTAAATAGTGTTAGCGTTGACAAATAACTACAAGAATTTAATGGAAAATTTATATTCAAAAGTTACTTTGTTGTTTTCCGTACTTGTGAATGATTTAACATCATTTTAATTATTTCAGAACAACACAAGCTATATTAGGAAAACGAAATGTTTAAAAACTATGTACAGCAGAAATCGCTTAGTAAATAGTCAGTTATTAAGTAAAAACGTTTACAAAGTAAATTAGAATAATCTAAAAATGACAGTCTTGTAACAGTTTTACATAAGTATACTTAATAATTAATTTATTATATATTATAATTAATATTCGCGTCGCGCAGTTTCAATAAAACACAAGTTCTTCTTGTAAACGCCCTCTACCTCGTACGTGCGTTTGTTTTCGTGTTTTTATTCGCTGTGCGAAATCGGATATTCAGCTTGGCCAGGGTTCACTGATTGAAATATAACCCGGTTTAATACATTTATTTATACACACAAAATGAAACTAAATTATAATTCAATCCTAAATGCTAAATTATTTACAACAATAAAATATGACACGCCTCTGGTTCGGACCGATAGTGGCACGGCACTGGAATCTGAAATAAACGCCAAGGTTCCGGAACTAAATGTGTTGTGGTAATAGGTATTCGGATAATTGTGTACGGTATCCAATTTCAATTAACCTACCACCAGGTACTGGACCAATTGCACCGCCGGAATGTGGGGTTATCAGAACGGAAATTGTACGGCGTAGAATCTCTTCCTTTTAGGAGGATCACTGGAGGATAGGTCTCGTTTCCAGGCGACGCCGACGTTCGGTGCAAATGAATAAGGGATCGGTGCTTATAGCGTAGTGTAACTTCAGCTACGTTAGCTTTGAATGCATCGGTAAGTACCTTTTTATTACTGAAGGTCCTGGTAATGATTATAGTTTCAGATCTACGTTTACTAAAGTAAGGAATAAGATTATGTACAAAGATATAGTTAGTAACACTACAATCGTTAGGTAGTTATTGGTCAAAGGTAAATACTTGAACACGATTTAGTTTTGCGGTTATAACGGCATCAATTTGGTTATAGTTTGGTACAAGCAACGGTGTCCTAGACGGTTACCGGACGAGAAACTGTAGGTATCCCTACAATCGAAAGAAAGGTCTAGTCAACGGTATCTTGTAAACTAGAACGGTAATTGTAGGTATCCCATACAATTGAAGCGGTAAGTCAACTAAACATAGTTAATGGTATCCCAAAAACTTGGAAAACTTTTAGGAAAAGCGGTCAGGTAGAAAGCTGGAGTCACAAATGAGCCATTATCTTTTACTATGGTTAGGTGGCTACTTATATACCCGTCGGTTATCTATCCTTATCAATGGTGACGCCAATAAGGAGGGTTTTAGAGAGTAGGAGAAGCTTTACTTATCTGGACTGTACTTGCAGCGCCACGCACGCCTTTTTCTAAAATTATAATTAAAATGTTTGTTATTTTGTCACTATAATTTAATTAATAAAGGCGGTTTCTTACATTCTTATCTACTCACTTGTGTTGTTCATTACAAGAAAACATTGCCTCTTCCGTAATAGGATCTTCGGCAGCACCCTCAACTACTACAACCATCTTTCGGTAAGTGACCACTTGTTTCCCAACATTTATTGAATTGCTAGGTTCAAGATTCTTTAAGCCCTTTTTAAGACCGTAACGTTGGTCCTTCGAGCCGGATTTATTAAAATTAAATTATTATTTACACATTCCATTTGCATTAAATTCATTATTGATACTTTTTAACTTTACATTTTAGGATAGATACAATTGCCCGAGGTCAAATATAAGTTGCACAAAAAATATTGATTTCATTCACCGCAAACTAAATAATTAAAGATAAGTTTGTATTTACTTTACATTCTTCACGTGTAATCTTTCGTTAAAATTTTGTTAAATCTTTATTACCAAACAGAAATAATTGTACTTCATTGCTTCATTATGTTATTATTCTCTGTTTTAATCAGATCTGAAATTTAAAATTAATACAAAAAGCGTTTCATGATATGGTCATGATTGTGCGTCAAATTTATTAAAAATTTCCGTTTGATTAGATTCTATTTTAAATTTTATGAAGAAGTTTGTTATTCCTCATTGTTGTGTACTTAAAGCAAAGAGCTCTACCACAAAGCTAAGAGTTGCTTTTAATGCTTCGACGCCTAATAATAATAGATTGTCTTTAAATGAGTGTCTTCTAAAAAGTCTTAAACTTTTTTACTTTCTTTACGACCTTTTTACAAATGTAACATACATATAACATTATACGAAAAATAAGCGAAGGCGTTTGAATGTGATTATGACAAACCGTGATAAAGGCAACACAAATAGATTTTCTTTCATACGACTATCATTTAATACCTATGTTAAGGTTATTAACTTTTTGCTTAAAGCACATATTGCAAGAACAAATATTTATATCTGTCATCTACGAATTTCAAAAATACAATTTGTTTTACAACAAATATTAGCTCATTATACACCTAGTCACAATAATACTCAAAATAATATTACAAAAATGATGTTTCATACAGTCGGAATCGTTCAAAATGCGTTCTGTTTATAAGAAAGGTATTTCTAAAGATAATTTTTGCTATACATAGCTTTTATAAGTATGGTAACGAAACGGCAGAGGTGGCCGTAATTGTTTTAAAAATTATATACAAATTTCTTTCAATTACGAGTGAGCTTTGGACGCTCGGCTGGGGACCACCTCTACCGCTTCGAAGCGCGCGACTCTCCCCGGGCGAATAATCATTCATCTGGAACGAAACACCGAATAAAAGCCGTCGTCAACGCTGAAAACTCTGTCTCTGCCGAGACCCGTTTTTGGTAGAACCTCTCTCCCAAGACCTAGTCCTGGTGGAACGCGACCTGTGTTTATCCCATTCATATTTTGCTACCGAATGCTTTTGTACCCGGCTAACTCTTTTCCGAACCGATCCTGATACCGTATAATTGTGTGCACCGATTAACCGACACCTGCTATTGTACCCGGACCTTCTGAACTCATACCGACCCGCTTCGAACCCTGCTACTCTTACGATTTTTGTATTCAATTTTCCATTTTGTATTAGAACCCTGTTACGTCGAAACGCCCTCCCTCCAGTTGACCACAAGCTTCGCGTTTCACCGTGTAGTATTGGTTATAACCTGTAACCTGCGTTGGATTTTAGCAGTGAATCTTTTATGTAAGACCCCGTAATTAGATTCATCTGGCTGAATTTGCGGTTTTCTGTTTTTTTTCGATTGATTAGTTCGATGTTAGCATCGAAAGCGTTCTACTCGTTATTTTATTACGTTTGATTTAAGTGTATTTGTATTTCATAGTTATTTCACAATTATTACTGGTATTTTTTTTGAATGCATAAAGTTCCGTGGTTTTGGTTTTGATTTAGTGTTTTTACTTCTGGTTATCTCATTAGAAAAACAATTCTATATAATTTACGACTTCCTTTTGGAATGTAATTTGATCAATTTTTCTTGGTATCTATATTTTTGTTTATGTTGAGTTCTTTTACAAGCGCGATTGCGAACCACCTGATAATTTAGCAAAGTAAGCGTTTTCTGTGAAAACATTTTCTTTCTTTCGAAGGCCTACGTGACAAGACGCACTTGGCCATTATATTTTTCATCTTTGTTAATTTACGTTGTTTAGTGTTGCATCTTTTACAAAGATTTTACGGCGCAAGTTCGTTGAATTAAGTGGGATTACGAGGTGTTAAAAGGAGTAAAATTTTGATTTTGGGGAGGATTGTTTCGGTGGCAATTAAGAAATACCGGGTACCGTGATGTAGTTGAGTGGTTAGGGTACTTTTACCCTATCGTGATGTAATACCGCGGAAGTTAGATGGAACCGTGAAAATTAAGTGTAGTGGCGGAAAAGTTTGATTTTCCAAAATTCGTAATTTACGGTTTAAATAGACTTCATGGTTTCCAAAAATAAAACTCACGTTTCAAGTTGGATATGCAATCGAGGGGTTGTGCTAAATCCAGTCTTCGCATTTGTGCGGATTTTATTTAAGTGTTAAAAAAGAAAATTCTTCCGCCGTCATTGCAATTGTTTGGGGTACCTTTCAACGTTTATCTACTTGTAGACAACTGGCTACCTAGAACCAACCACCGGTTCCTTCCTGAAGTTACGACGAATTCAAGGTATTAATTTTGCACCATATATTTAATCGTGAAGTTATTATTTACGTGATTGAGTATTAAAAGCTTTGAATTTCAAATGAAAATTTTAAGTGTCTCGAATTGATTTAACGTTAATGTAACTAATTATTGTCCGTATTTATCGGAACTGTGACAGAAAAATTTGTTAAACGGGACCGAATAATTTCTCGATTCACGTTTTATATTATTTTTAAGTTAATTAAGTGTATTTGATTTTATAATTAATTAATTAATTTCGACGCGCACACGGCCGTGATTTTTGTTTTGTTTTGGTAATTGAGGTTTACCAATATTTTTTTGTATTGTGTATTTATTCAAACATTCATTTTACGTTCTTTGTTTTTTTGTTTTGTGTAGTTAATTTTGTTAATTTCAATACCTTTATTTTTTTTTATTTTAATTTATTAATTTTTTTTTGTTTTGTGTGGTCAAATAAATGTTAAATTGTTAAATGTAAAGAGCTTTTAATTCCGTCGGCCTCCGCGTGTGTAACTTTATTAATTTATTACAGATTTTAGTGTGATACACTCTAACAAGGTAAGTCCGTTTAGAGTGTATCCTTCAAGAGCGGACTTGTGGTTGGCAAGGGCCAGAAGTTCATTAAGCTTTACTCCTTCCTGGCGCCCTTTGATTTCGACATTATTACTTTTCGATTTTGTGTTTTTTGTCAAGTTATCCAAATCAATCACGAAACTTTTAAATATAACCCACCCCGTCTCCACTGAGCAGCGGCACACATCATTTGTGTTACCTCATTTCAGGCAGTGACATAGTTCCATCTTTTGCATGTAACAAACCGAACCGCAATCCGTTAGTGAAGTGACAAATCACTTGCACCAGGCTGGTGTAGGATTTGTCAAGCGTAAACTAAATCTCCAGTTACTTTCAATCCTTAACGTAGTTGAGGTTGACGCGTTGAAATGCTGCTCAAGCCAGGCTGGTTTAAAGTATCTCAATACGTTTAGTATCACTACGTTTTGGCTTCGGGCTGAGGTCTAAAATTAATCATTCCAAATCAATAAGTCAGTTTCGAAATACTCACCTGAATTCGCCGAAGTTTTCGTTTGATAGTATAACTAAATCGCAACAACCCGTAATACTAGTAACGTCATCGAATTCTGCTGTGTTTTATTTGTATAAAACTTTGTCATTAATAGACACCAGTGGTCAACCCGCCGTAAATTCGAAATTAAACTCCGTTAATCGTAGCAGTGTATTACCTGAAATACCTAATTAATTACACCTGTCTTTAATCTTTGTTATTACCGTACCTGAATAATTTTCCGTATTTATCCCGGTTAAATTAATTTCAGTACAGTTCTAGAGAGAATTGTAACCACGCCATTTTCGTTTAATCATTCTCTTGCAGGAAAAATACAGGTTTTTTTTAGGTTAGATACGAGTTGTGGGGGGCCGCATTCAGTTTTTCTCAATTTCGCATAAAGTGGTAGGCCGCATTCTACCGAAGCCCGAAATTAATGATATTAGCAAAATAAGTTTATTTGTTATACGAGAGGAAATAAAACTACACCACCTGTACATATTTATTGTAACAATTACATTTTTAGTTCCTATAATAAAGTTATGTTAATTGTATTCAACTTAATAACGCTTTAAACCCAACGTCGAGACTGTGAGCCACCGGGGTGTTACATTTGACGCATCCGAGCAGAGGACAACTGGACCTAAAAGTAAGCGTTCTTAATTTTGTTTTAGACATTTTGGTTGGCGCCCGAGATACCCTGTCCGAAAATCCAAAACGTTTGAGTCTGTAGAAGTGCCAGTAGCAATCCCGATAACCGACGTATAGTCCAAGTGGATGAGTATCATTCAAAATGAAGAGTTGACGCACCAGATAAAAATACATAAATTAGATAAATCCGGTGGCGTGATTGAATGGAGAATATGTTTGCTGCATTTTCTACGAACCGGAGAACGTCAATTCGTTACGTTAACCTGCCCTGAAAACCGTACTACTTCCCAACCGTCTTTACCGAACCCGTTAACTGCACGCGCACTACCAGTAGTGGTAACCGAGGCTGCACAATTGTGTGAGAACATTCGCAAATGGGGAATCTAGTTCAATGAAAACACCGACCCGATTTCATTTCTCGAAAACATTGAAGAGTTGCAAAACTCGTACCGAATTCAAGACCCAATGCTTTTGCGAGCTCTTCCAGTTTTGTTAAATGGCGATGCACTTTTCTGGTACCGAAATAATAAACATGATTGGGAAACATGGAGTGACTTTGTAAGTAGTTTCCAACTTCATTTTGTAGGGCCACGATACCGTTACTATTTGGAAGAAGTGATACGCAACTGTTTTCAAAAAAATGGAAAAAAAACCGGTGACTACATTAATGGAATGGAAACATTCATGCGCCGTCTTGGACAGTTTTCCCCAGAAGTCCAACTGCAAAGAATATATGAAATTTTGCAGAGTTCATGCCAATTGTATATAAAACGTACCGACTTCACTAACCTGCAAAAATTAAAAACGTTGGCTTGTGACTATGAGGATATAACCCGTCAAGAACCTTCCAGAAACCAGACCTCAAGTAACGAGTTAATGACGATCATGCCGGTAGAAGTGGTATGTGTTGTACAAGATCCGCCACCTTGTGACCGCTCCAGACCTTCAATTCGCACCGATAAACAGCCCCAAGCGATTACAAAGACTGTTCGTAGATCTACAAACCACCAGGAACGGACTGCTTGGCTGGAAACCGTTAAAAATGTTCATTCTAGGTCTAAACCCCCTGTACCCGCCGTAGCTTTCATAAATTCTCGACTTTTTGTCCCTGTCACCGTATACGGGCAAGAGTTTGACGCTTTACTCGATACCGGCGCTACCAGAAGTTATGTAAGTTCAAAGGTAAAAGAACTTGTCACTAAAGATTTACAACCGCAAAAAAACAATCTAGATAGGGTTCAACTAGCAAGCGGTGAGATTGTTAAAACTCGCGGAAATTATTCGTTTCCAGCAAACATTGGATCTCAAACCATCACGCTTGAATGCCAATCTCTGGACAATCTTACAACCGATCTTTTACTTGGTCTTGATGTCCTATCCAGAAATAGGAAATAGGAAATAGGAAATAGGAAAAAGGAAGAGGTCTAACGCTGAACGCCGAACCGATAGCATGTACGAGCAGAACCAGTCCAGGCCTTGGAGAAATTCAGAATGTAGTTAAAGCAGGACCGCCAGTAGTCAACGATTTGCTGCAAGAAGAAGTAGATCCATCTAAGGCATTAACCGATCACCCAGTTGAAGTACCGTACCGACCCGACAAGGACCCGGTGCTAATAAAAGAACACAAGCTGTGTTTACCATCAAACTCCGCACCGCCTGATTTGAAAGCTCCCCGTTTGCTGATGCCCGAAGTCATACCGTTAAGGACCGCGAACCCTGAATCAGGAGCTTGCAGTTCGATAACACCGTCAACCCGTAATACTAATAACGTCATCGAATTCTACCGCGTTTTATTTGTATAAAACTTTGTCATTAATAGACACCAGTGGTCAACCCGCAGTAAATTCGAAATTAAACTCCGTTAACCGTAGCAGTGTATTACCTGAAATACTTAATTAATTACACCTGTTTTTAACCCTTGTTATTACCGTACCTGAATAATTTTCCGTATTTACCCCGGTTAATGCGTTTAATCATTCTCTTGCAGAAAAAGTACAGGTTTTTTGGGTTAGATACGAGTTGTGGGGGGCCGCATTCAGTTATTCTCAATTTCGCATAAAGTGGTAGGCCGCATTCTACCGAAGCCCGAAATTAATAATATTAGCAAAATAAGTTTATTTGTTATACGAGAGGAAATAAAACTACAGCACCTGTACATATTTATTGTAACAATAATATTTTTAGTTTCTATAATAAAGTTATGTTAATTGTATTCACTTTAATAACGCTTTAAATCCAACGCCGAGACTGTGAGCCACCGGGGTGTTACAGTATTATGAATAACAAAATAATCAAAAAAATCAAAGCTGCTAGCAAAAGATACAAAATAAATAAAACTTTATATAAAAAAAATCAACTTTTAAAGAATGCTGTTCAAACAAATTTCAAAAAAATTAAATTTGGCCATTTTGTTAAAAAACATGAAATAGATTACCATTGTCAAAAACCAAGCCGTAGACGCAAATCTGTAAAAAAAGTATGAATGCCAAGAGCATCAGAACAAATTCAGATAACGACAAAACGACTACCAAGAACAACCAAGCTGAAAAACCTAAGAACAATGCGAGATTCAAGACATACTAGTACGTTCATTAAACCTCCGACGGCGGAAATAATTTTACTAGCACCAACGACGAAAATGGATCAAAAATGATCCTTCACAAAACTGCATTGTTTTGAAATTACTGAAAAGTGATGGTGTGTTAGAAATAATAAAATTGTTCTTTGCGAACTAATTTATTCTTAAAGTAATTTCAAAATATTGTAAATAGTAATATCATAATCACAAAAAACACATAACTCAGTGTAAAATAGTAACATAATACTTAAATTACATTTTCTGTTTATCACTGCCTACATTTATTGCACTCATTGCTTGTTTCCGTTTGTTCATGATCTGGGCACGTAAATCTAGATCATTTGTTGCATTTCTTTGAATGTTTCTTGTCATTACCAACGCACAAGAAGCACCTACCGCGCGTGTTGCCACTTACAGTATCTTCAGACGTCTTCTTCTGAACACGCCTGCCACACTGTTCCATTGTTTTTATAATATTTTTATGATACTCTCTGCCATTATCTTCAATTTTTGCAGCTCTACGTTCGATGTTTTAGGCAATTAATACTTTTCCTAGATGTTCGAGGAATACTTTCCGTTTTTTCTTCATGAACCTACTACCTTCCCAATTTGAAGCATTTGTGCACCAAATAAGTAAAGCACTGTATACAACTACATCCACATAATTTAGGAACATGGAAAACGGCCACCGTTGAGATGCTTTTCTACATGTATATTCCCTTACCAGTTTGTCTAGGGCATCGACGCTACTTTTGGTTTTATTGTAATATGTGATTTTCTTCGGCTTAAACTTTGCTTCTTCTCTTAGTATACTTCGTTCAGCATACATACTGAAAAGTAATGCGACGCACTTGCAGAGTTGTATAATATATGATAGATGGGCGAGAGTGGTGGTGAAAAAGAATTCTTAACAGTAAATATTTCGGTCAGACGAATTGATAAAGCATTTGAGAAGATCCTTTCTGTTTTTACGCATTGTCCCAACTATCGTCAATTTATTTTTCATGTCTGTAAAAAATTATTTGTGGTTATGTTTCTACCAGAGTTCTTTCAAAATGCGGTGGGCTGCTTTACAACTCGCTGCTCTTGATTTACTTTGGCTACCCCGCTAACTACCCAAGTAGATATTGAAATTGCAACAGTAAAAGTTGTCGGCGTCGCATAGAGCCTATATTTTTATACCGTACTTTTCAAGTTTACTGGAAATGTACACTTTAAAAGGACTCTGACGCAAAACGTAACTAAATGTCAATTGTTCCAACAGAAGAAGCTTCATAAAATTTCCTAAAATTGAACGCAAAAATATCGGCAACTGTTCTAAGCGAAGCTAACTTATGTTTTTGTTTTCCCTGAAGCCTTGTTGTCAAATCATCATGTTTATTCCATGAAGAATATTTGTCCTCCTTCCCTCGTTTTCCTAAATATTTCTACTAAGAACTCCAAAAAAAACTTTTATTTTCTCTGGATCAACGTCTCTCCAAGATTTACTGGCGCAGGCATCATGGTGAACGGGCTCACTGGCTTTTAGATTATTATATTGTACTATTATACCATAATGTCATTGCTAATAAATAGAGCCAGGATTTTATTGCATTTGCTACTTTCAGTTGCTTGCATGTAATGTCATTTAAATATAATATCTTTGCGAATTAAGTCATCAAGAGCTTGCTTGTCAAATTTTATTTTGCAATGTTTTGCTATTTTTGTTGTTTTTGCTATAAAATGCTATTTTCTTTCATATTTGCTATAAATGTACTATTCTTTTACTAAATTTATGTCAAGTAGAAAAGACAAATTTTGAAACCGTATGCCATGTTTATTAACGCAAGTTTGAACATTTTTCCTGACGGTGTGGAGCAACGGGTACTTCTTTTGCTCAGTGATGCAGCACCATACATGGTGAAGGCGGCCAAAACGCTTAAAGCTTTTACCCAAATTTAGTGCACGTTACTTGCATAGCCCATGCTCTGAATAGGGTAGCAGAAAAGATCAGAGAGATGTATCCCGAAGTTAACCAACTGATTAACAACGGTGAGTGTTTATATTTTCTACATTATGTTTATTGTGTTATTATTTATTATGGATTACATTTTATTGTAGGTTAATTATTTTTAGGCAAGAAAGCCTTTTTGAAAGCACCCGGACGTATTCAGACATACAAAAAATAATGCTTGATAGTCCTCTACCTCCAGAGCCGGTAGTCACCCGGTGGGGTACGTGGTTGGAGGCTGCAAGATTTTATGCCAATAATTTTGAGAGTTTCAAAACAGTTGTCAATTTACTAGACCATGATGCACTGTCTGTAAAGAAATTAAAAACAATTTTAACTAAATCTACCGTTCCGAGTCAGTTAGCATTCATAAATGCTCACTTTGATTTTTTAAGATCTACATCTGTTGTATTTGTTGATGTTGAGAGATCATTTTTCTTATACAAAAATTTTATCATGCCGTAGATTTAGTTTAACCGACACTAACGTGGAAATGTTAGCCATAATTAATTTTAATACTTTAGTATAAATTGTGTTTATTTTGTAGTTTTTAGATAAGTAGTAAGTTTTTAAGGTCAATAGCTTAAACATGTAAAGTAAGCGAAAGGTTTGTTAAAGTGAATTTAAAAACTTTTAAAGCTATTTATTTTGCTATTCTGAAATTAATTGCTACTATTTGTGCTATTTTAGATGATTTATAATGCTAGTTTATAGCGCTATGTAGACGTTTTAAGATGCAATAAAATCCTGGCTCTACTAATAAACAAAAAAACTGCCTCGGATGTGCTATTGTATTCGTATTGCTTGCAGTTAAAGTTTTTCAGACTTTCAGTGTAAGATATTGTGGCTGCTTGATTTGTACAAACTTCGCTATTGGTAATTGCGTCAATATCTTCGTCATCGTCGTCTCGCATTAACTCTGCATTTAATTCCATCTACAACATTATCTATCCAATTATGTTCATATTTTACTACAAATAGTAAAATGACATTATAGAGGAATATTTCAGATTTCAAAACAAAAGATAAATGCATAAAAAATTTAAACTTTGGGTTAAGTTTGTCCCGGTTTCCGCCGTTGGAGGGTTAAGAAACAAAAGATATAATAGATAAATCACGTCAACAGAATGCAAATGGCAATATACCAAAAACAGCAAAAGCAAATACATCACAACTACCAGGACGATCGGCAAAAAAATTTAAGACTCAAAAAAAAAAAGAAAATACAAGCTAAAAAATAAAACATAATTTTAGCAAAAAAGAAGAATCCTATACATATAATTGAATTTCTTTTTCAAGTTTAACAAGTATAAAAAATTTATCAAAAAAATGTTAATTTAATTATTTCCGTGATTTATTAATCATTTATTGTGATAATAATAACCATATTATTTTGAATCATAAATTTTTAGTGATTTTATAAATAATTAATAAATACTCTTAGGAATAATTATTATTCAACGAGTATTGCGTATTTAATTCGTCGACACATCCTTTGAACGTTATTTATTACGCGATGATTATTTTATTATTATTTTAATTCAATTATACACAATTTTTTGAATGCAAAAAACTAAGATTATAATGTAAAGCATATAGTTAGTCTAAAAATAGCGTTGTCCGTTTCGTACTCTTCACTAATGGGTTCCATTTTGAGCGATACATAGTATGAACGGTATTTATAAAAAATAAAGTTTATGTCGTTATGAAATAAAGTCTGTTTTACATTGTTTCTTGACATCGCCAAAGGATAAAATCTTAGCTTTCTGCATTTGTCGGTAAAATAAGGATATGGATTTATGCAGGATGTAAGATAGTAGTTTCCTGAGATTCATAAACAATGATGGCGTTGTAAATGTAATTCTATTCAATATTAAATTAATGTAAAAAGTTAAGTAAAGATCAGTAATTTCTGTGAGGTCCATATCAGTATTCAATAAAGTGAGATCGTTAACAATGGTGCCAATAATAATAAATTAACCACCCTCGCTTCTTGTTTAAAGTTCTGTCATACATGACGTATTTTTCCTGTAGCTTTTAGTATGCAAAGACAGTTTATTCCGCGATTCTCATGCTTTATTCATGGCGACTCCTGGCTCACTGTAATTTGTAACGTTTTATGGTTAACGATGTGCTCATTTTTATTATTTTGTATGATATAATGACCTTATAGGTGTGCTATCGTGAGGAAGAGAATATTACCACGCGTCTAGACAAAATATTCTTTATGATTGACAGTAGTCCATCACGTACTTCATTACCAACGCGTGGATTTTATATATTCATTATTTTAGAAACAGGATTTAAGTGATATTACAGGCGTTCAAGCTCAATTTCATTCACTACTCGTTCAACATTTCGAATACTTTTCAATGATTAATGTTTTTAATAATGCATTCATATAGTGTGATGGCTCCTTCAAATGCTTATTACTTCTATTGAAATAAGCTGTAATAATTCTAACTACATTTGACTTGAAGAATTTTTTATGCATTTCATCATCGGCCAATTTAATCTTCTGGAATAATAACACTAAACACAACTAAATTTTGACAATATTCTTTTCACTTAATCGCTACTCACCGTAGCGTATAATTAATTAATTCTCAGTTTCTTTATACATGCTGTCTGTATAGCATTTTAGCAAATTTTATGTACCAGAACATAAAATATTACGCAGTAAATTTATACATTTCTTAAAAGTATATTAAAATAGCTTAAAATTTGGTTATTCAACATAATAACATTTACGTAGATCTACTACCCATCTGAAGAATTATACATTAAATTTTTTTGCAATTTTTTACTCGCGCGTTCTAAAGCAGCTCATATTAAGATATATAACAATGTTTATACTATTTTCAAAAATAGCTCATTAAGTGGGGTTTAAAAAAAAATTTTTCTCACTACGTTACTTTCACAAAAACACGACAGTAATGGATAGTAAAATCTTTACTTGGATACACAAACAGATGGTATCCAAGGAGTGAAAAAACGATTTACCGCGGGGGGACACTTTCCACCTATGTACACTTGTCATGTATACCTAAATAGAAAACGCATTTATTTATTAATGTTAATACTACTAACACGTTCAGTACGCATAACGCACCGGTGCGTCATGAGAGATTTTTCAGCGGTGCGCATGACGCACCTGTGACTGGTCTTTTAGAACCGGTCAGTATTGCTTCAGCATTTTGTAGTAGTGGCATGCTGATGACATGAGCGTACTGTGATAGGTTAGATAGATCCATAATCTGCAACGTTCCGGAATCCAGTGTTTTATACCCAGATTTTAGTGATTATCACAATTACTGCATAAATGGATCAACCGGGCTGTTCTAGTGCTAAAAAACGAAAAGTATTGGTACGAAATCCCGCTAAATTTACGGACGAGCAATTACGACTTATATTAGAGACATCCCACTGGTCTGGCTGTGATGACGTAGATAGTGAAGATCCTTATGTTCCGGTTAAAGAAGAATCATCTTCTGAAGATAAAAAAGACTAGAAATAAAATTTACTACTATTTTTATAACGTTTTCACAGTAACGCACGCATTTTTATGGTAAGATTACTTCTTCGCTCTTGTTGAAAAATGAATGATTTTCACATAGGGTAAGCCTGTCGTGAGATAATTGCTAATTTCACATATAAGAGTACAAAAAGTAATTATTACTCTAGCTGACAACGACACGAACACATCACTGATGCAGGCGTAATAGTTAATCCTCTGGCAAACCCGTACCCCGATGTCAGTTGGAGCGACACCTTAACGCAAATGAAGAACATAAAATTGAAAAAAAAAACAGGATTGCTGGTTGATGTTGGTGGAAACGCCAGCCCATATGATTATTTTCGATTACTCTTAGACGATAATTTATTGCAACTCATCGTTACTGAAGCAACAACTATGCAAAAAATGTGTTTCTTTCAACATCTTTTTCAGATTACTCACGGTTTAGTCATCGGAAGGAATTAACTAAAGAGGAGTTATTACGTTATATTGGTCTTCTACTCCACACAGGCACAATAAAGTGCAACGTAATGCAAGATTATTGGAAAACACATTGGCTTTTTGGAATTCCATGTTTTGCAAAGTATATGAGGCGTGATCGATATTTTTTTATTATGCGGTGTCTGCACTTTGTCGAAAATCCTGCGGAGGGAGATAGAAAGACTACAGTTTGTTTGTACAAAGTTCGACCGTTACTCACTTATTTTAAAAAGAAAATGTCATCAATTTATTACACTAACAAAAATAAATAAATATATAATTGTACATGCTTAATGAATCTGATGGTCTTGTAATTAACTTATTGATTTATGCAGGTCAAAGGAACGAGACAGGTGGGTTTGGGCATATGGAAAATGTAATGACTCTAATGTGTGATCATTTATATATTGACCATTCCGTCTGTATGACCAATTTTTATAATAGCTACGGCTTAGCTAAAAGATTACTGTAAGCGGATACATATTGCACAGGTACGTCTATTTTCATGAAACAAAGTGATGATTAAAATTTGAATAAAACCTAGCCAGTAGTTTTGTGTTTTTTTCCTGTTGTTTCCATAGTAACATAGTAACAATAAATTTGAAGTAGTAGACCATTTAGTAATTCTCAAGTTTGCAAATTTTTCTTGTTTGTTCACAATTTCATTCTGAACTTGATTATAACGCAGAGAGTACGTCAACATCAACATTTTGTCCAATTAAGTGATTTTGAACGTGGTCGTATTATTGGTATGAGAGAGGCCGGACTTTCGCTAAGAGAAATTGCTCGTCGGGTAAACCGAAATATTTCATCGTTATTGAGATGTTGGTACAAATGGTCCGAGGACAACATTGTCGCTGTGGACTTGGACGTCCTCGAAAGACTACATATTGCGAAGAACGTCTTTTAAAAGTTTTGGCCACAAGAGACAGATTGGGACAGATGAGAGGTATAGGACTTAGAATGTCAATGTCATCTGTTTATCGCCGGATAAGATCATATGGGTTGCGTTCATATCGTCCATTTTTATGTCTTCCCCTTACACCACTTCACCGTCTACGCTGACTAGAGTGCACCAACGTTAGGGTTAATTGGGCGCAAAAATGGACAAATCGTGGTGGAGCAACTCATTATTGAAAAAACTTTTTCAGCTTTTGTTTTTTTGTTTTTAAATTTTAATCATCACTTTCTTTCATGACACTAAACGTTTCCTAAAAATTTCAATAAAACCGTTCAACAACTTCTATGTGTTGAAATTTTTCTGGAAGTCAGTATATTTTCAGAATTACCCAACGATATGGTTGAAGTATAAAATAATTGAGGAGTTTCAAAAGAAAAACCTTTACCTGTCGTGGAATATAACGGATTCATGATTTGTATCAATCGTATAGATCAGACAATATTTTACTACCTTACAGTTTGGAAAACACTCCGCTGGTACCAAAAACTTGGCATACACGTAATTCAATTATTGCTATATAATTCTTTTTTTTTATACAATAAATATTCTATTACAATTTTCGTATCGCGTTACTTGAAAAAATCCTACCTGAAAACTTAAAAACAAAACAGCCAAAACCAAAGCAAATGCCACACAACTTTCCTGAAAAAATTGAGAACAGAAGCCTAAGAGGTGGAGTTATGAGATAACGCTTTAACGTATGCCAGAAGAATAAAATACGAAAAGATTCTTTTTATCATTGCAAAAACTGCTCTGATGAACCGGGTTTGTGCGTTTGAGAATGTTTTAAACAGTACCATAAATTATTAATCTTTTATATTGAAAAATTTGTGTTTATTTTAAAATTTGGTTTGGTTCCAATTTCAGAATTTGTTAGTTACCAACTTTTATTATGATTCATTTGTTTTGTATTAAATGTATTTTTTGATGTACAAATAATTTTTTTTTGCAAATAATGAACTAATTCACGATGACGCATCCGTGCGTCATCAGCACACGGAACAAAGTTCGGTCTGGGGTGCGCATGACCCACCGATGCGTTATACACTGAACAAAGGTTTAAAAGATATTTTTATACAGTGTAATTGTAAAAACTACATACTAGCACAAAATTATAAGGTTTATTGACAAAAAACATAACCGTCCTTACGCGACCTCTTCCATTGCTAACGCGCAACTATATCAACTGCATTTTTGTTTATAGTACTATTACTAGAATTTCCAACGATTCCCCCGGAGGAAATCCTGTTAGCCGCGTGGACTTTATGTGTTAAAGACTCTCCAACGTACCTCTCTGCAACGGTGTTGGACTTCTAACACTCCGTGTCTTTTCAAAGAAAAAACGTTCGACCCGCTGTTAGCCAAAAGAGTAGTGGAGGTTCTCCTAAAACTGTGGCCCATGTAGTCTTTGCAGTGATCCAGATTTAAAAATCTCTCTACTTTCATTGGTATGGCGGATAAAGTATGCTTGCCTACTACTTGCCGTACACATTTACCATTACCATAACGCTAAACAATTACTTTTTTTGATATTAGTGGAACGCAACTACATGAATTTTTTAAGAACCAATTAACCGTTTCACTGCAACCAGTTACCACAAATGTTCAAGGAAGTTTGTTCTCGAATTTCAGAATTTTAGAAATCCCTACGTCATGCGTCAGGTTTAATTTCAACGACCTTGTTAATGCGTCGTATTTTGCTTTTACGGCGCTTTACCCGATACTGTTGGTATTAGGTAAATAGTTCAATAAAAAGAAGTGCAAACTTTAACTACACATTTATTAGTACGTCTGTCAAGTAGTGGAGCTGATCTTACAATGACTAAAGTTTTCTAAATTCGTTAAAAGAACGTTTATACTTAAAATTTCTACGAAGGTTCGAATGATGATTTCACCATCCCTTTTCCAGTTAGTAGCTTTATAACAGCACAAATATGCGTTCTTAAAATTTATAATTTTAAGAAATGCTAATGTTGATTGACAGACCTCGTAACACAAATTATAAAATTCATGAGTACGGCAAGCACCGGCAACTCCCAAAACCATCGCAACTTTCATCAACAGAAATGCGTGGTTCAGAGCATCACACAGAAATTTCGTTACCTCTTCTTTAGTATAAATGTTACCCTTTTTAGGAGTACGTCCATCATTTTTTCTTTTGAGAAATGATATGACCTATAAAATGAATTTTGAAACGTTGAGATTTTCATTAGCACAAAGCGTTAATTTCAACATCAAATATTTACTCAACAAGCTAGTTGGAGACATTAGATTCGATGCCCTATCGTTAAAATATACCAAAAGCACAGTTTCATTTATTTTCTTAACATTTTTTGAACTGCACCATTCCTTAAAACATGTAAATGTTCGCCCATATCGCGGCTTTGACTTTTTTAGCAGTAACAACGCTCGAGCTACATTAGCACTACTTTTGATTTCAGAAAAATCTTCAACCTCGTCTGAATCACTCATTGCACCGATTACAAAGTGGATTTATAATTACAAAAAATTATACCGAATTTGTTTGTTTACAAGCGTCGTAGCTACAGTAACTAATCAATCAGCAAACTTGATTATGGCAGTAATTTTTTTATTACAGATAATTAGTATTATATACCCACACATTTAGTACATATTACAGTTAATTCCTGTGGTAGTGACTAAAACGTAATGCACAACGCGTAGGTAAAATACCTACTTCCAAGGTCTATAATAGCCTTGATGTTTGTTTTTTTTTGTATATTTATGTAATAATACTAATGATAACAGTGGCGTAGCCACGGGAGCATTAAAAATAAACTAAACTGTCATTTTCCTATATTAGCTATTGTTTTATTTACTGATGTACTTTGGAGGATTGCGGGTCTGAGATATTTCCTTTCCTGTAGCCTAGACGTTCGTTCTATTACTATCCGTAAGAAAAGGTGGCGCTCGGACATGGCTTATCGGAAGAGTGCTTTTCACTAACAAGTCGACTCACGACCATCTGCTGCGAAGCTAGCCGAACGATAAGCCAAACATCCACAATTTTTTGTACCTCCACAACTTGTACGTCACAAATTACATAAAAGTGTTTTAGGCTCATCACAATTTAAAAGCTGATAAAATGTTTCTACTCTAATCGCTGCATTTTTATTATTATTATATGGTGTTTTTCCATTATTATTTTTCAACAGGATTGTAGCAGAGCTGTATTTTTCAATTGTTTACCAAAAGCTTTATAAAAGTTTCTGGATTTGGTTTTGTAGTTATTTTTTTCTATAGAGCTTATTAAATGTTTTTGGTATTGTCGCTTAATAATTCTGATAATTTGGATGCATTCTTTCCTAATGTTTTTAGCGTTACTATCGCATTCTTCTGTCTTGTGAGATTGGAACTTTAACCAGGCCCGTTCTCATGCATTTTGTCACCTTCAGCAGTCTACCAAGCGTGTTTTTTCGTGAATTTAGTAGGGCCAAATTTGCTGCATTCTGTTTATAGCACCTGTGCTTTTTTGATACTAGCCATTTTGAATTAGTTAATGAGGATCGTATTTATATACATTTGGTTCTGTTTCTTTCTTCTTAACAGGGTGAATTTAAATTTTATTTTGATTACGTAGTGATCTGAACCGGTGCCTGTCTTTCTTAGAACCTTAACATTGTAAATTTCCTTATGAAAGAACTTGTCCATGCACACGTGGTCCAGCTACCATTACCATTTTATTTAATCAGGATGTTTTTAAGATTTAAGTTTGTTTGATTTTTTTTTAAATACGTAGTTTTCAATATGAGCCCATAAGTTCTGCAGATTTCTATGAATCTTTGTTCGTTTCTTTTAGTATGTTTATGGAGAGCCTACCTTCCAACTACCTCTCGATATTTCTTTTCCTTTCCTAGCTGAGCATTATAATCTCCTATAGGGATGTTTACGTTATTTTTATTTATTTTATTCATTCTCTAGTCGTAGAGATCTTAGAAGCTATCCACATCTTGTATTGTTTTTGATAGAAAGTTTTTTTTTAAATCATTTGTAGAGGCGTGGGCAATGCTGCTATAAACTTTGTTTGTGGTTTGTACGGTTAAAGTTGCTATTCTCGGCTTTAAATTCGATTATAGAATCAATTACTATTATAAATAAAAATAAACATATAGATAATTTATAAAGAAAAATATCAAATTTACGAAATTATTATAGTTTTTACCTTTAAGAACACTGCGTAAAAAATGTAAACTTGTTTAAATACTTTTCGTTTCTAAACTGCTAAATCGCCCTTTTTAAATCTTTAGTTTATTTTATTTGTTTTTTTAGACTTCTAAAGTTTATGTTAGTTTCGTTTTCCTGTATGTTTTGAATATCTTTTTTAACTTTTTTTGCCATCGCTTGTAAAAGCTGCTAACGGTAAATGCTAAAATTCTGAATAATTTATGTTTATAACCGCCGTAATCTAAATCGAGTTTAAAAAAAATTACTTAATTTAGTTAAAAATAATAATAAAATGTTAATATTGTGTGAGGAATAAATAATACTTTTTTTTGTTGTGTAGATGATCTAGATGTTAAAATATTTCGTAATAAATTTTAACAAAACCACTCAACTTCAAAAACAGAAATGTATATTTTGTACAATTTTCTTTGTTACAGTAACTCAACGAAAAATAAAACAAAAACTATGAATACAAAATTTTTTTGGATATAAATCAGAATGGATATGTAACTAGAAAAATAAAATAAAAACAATTGTAGTGTAGAACGATAATTTTTATACTAGAAGAACAAGAAATACAAAATAAACAAAAATAAGTAATAACGGTAAAATTTTAAGAAAAATTCAAGGTGAAGAAAATCAGAAAATAAACAAATTAATAAATGAAGAAACAAAAGTGGACAAGTAAAAAGTTTAATTAATAAAAAGTGAACTGTTTCAGTGCAACCTTGTTCTAAAAAACTGAGTTCAAACTTTGAGTGCAAGAAAACCATCGTGCATAGAAAACTTTTGTACCAGTTTCTTAGAACCAAAAAGACAAAAAATTATAAAATTTTGGTAATGGATTTGATACATTTTATTTTTTTTTAAATTTTTTTTATTTTAACATTTTATGGTTATGACTGCAGTATATCACACGTAGAGTTTTTTACGAATACTATGAGTAATGTTAATAATGAGCACGGAGAGTATTTCCACCACGATATTTTTTTACATGTCTAATTGTAAAAATTTTAAAAGTATTAAAATAAATATTTTCTAATAAAGTTTATATATGTCATGTCATAAAAAGTCAGAAGTTTGTTCAGTGATATTATTGACTCTAATAAAATTTTCCAAATTTTGTTTGAGATATATTTTCGTGGTTTTGTCCACGTAATAATTTCGAAGTTTTACTATTGTTCACGGTACTTTTTTTGGCTATTTCGCCACAATTTTGACGTTGTGTCCATTCAGCCTTTTGTCTATTCGGCGATATGTTATGATTCCAAAAAAAAAACCAAAAAAAAAAATTTTTTGAATGCAATTTAATGTTGTAGAAAGTATTAGTTCAAACATCTCAAAAAAGTCAAGAAAATAAGTATAAGTATACAATATGTGGTTTTGCTACAAAAACTTAAAAGAACCGACAAAATGGACAAAATATTAAACATAATAATTACTATTGCCTTAGTTTAGTTTTCAACCAATAATTTTAACTTAAATATTATTTGTATTATAGTAAACTTGAAAATTAAGTTCAGGCTTTTATTTGTAATGTAAATAATTATAAGTAAAACTATAAAACAAAAAATATTTTGAAGCTATGAAAAAATCATAAGTAAAACACACCAAAAATTAAATTTTAATTTTGCATTAATTAATTGATAAACTAATCATAACGGTAAAATTTTAAACAATTGTTATCATTAATAATACGGTTTGTAGATTTTTAGATCCGAATTAATCAAACACATACATATTAAATGGGCGGCGAATTTTTATTACTTATAATAAAATTTAATACGCGCTTATAATTATATGCAAAAATACGATAAGGACGTTAGCAAAATACATTTACAAATTACTTTGATGATATCGCCGTTGCATTAAATTATGTAGTTAAATGTTTCGATTGGTATGCATGCAGAAGTTTATGTGTGTGATTGAAAGTTCCAGGAAACTGTAAACCTACCCATGTGAATACAACAAAGTATGAATGGATATACATGATTTAAATGTGTACATAACATCCAGAATTATTGCTTAAATAACCTATCGTGCATAACAATTCAACTTAAATGGTTAAACGCTATGCCTTTTAGTGTTTCTTGTAATTTTGCTGTTAATATCCGGGCACACTTCTGAATTCATAAGTAGCGTTTAATAAAAGTACTTAAAATTGTTGTTTTTATCACGGTTTTTATACATCTGACTTTGCGTGTCAATTTTATAACTAATTTAAAATTGTAAATACAATTAAAGATGGTAGATTATGATCATATGTTTTAATATTACTAATAATGAAAGAGCGGATAGTAAGGCAAGAAAAAATACCAAAAAAGATGGCATAAAAGGCATGTTAAACCTGCAAAAAAAAAGGCACAAATATCGATTAAAATTTACAGTTTATTTTTTTGTTTTACAATGTTTATTAGGTCATATTCTTTTCCCAAGCACAAATCAAATATTTTTCAATATTTTGACCAAGAAGCTGTTGCCTTTCACTATTTAAAATATTTTTATAGAGGGAAAAAGTTCTTTCGACATCACAAAATATTAGTGGACCAAATTTTAATGCCGATGTTTTTGTTATTGTTAAAGATATTTTCTGTTGATGCTTCATTACCTCACCTTTTTGAATTTCAGTCAGTTGTTTAAAGAGGTCAAAGGAAGGGTTTTTTGATGTGACGGAATCCAATTTTTGATTAATTTTTCGTCTCATAGTCCCTGGACTGGCTCTTATAATTGTTCTTATTCTTTCGAATGTAGCAAAAGATTCGGTTATTGCGGTTGCGGTTTTTTCTAGCTTCTTTAATTCGTCAGGAATGCCGGAAAAGTGTGTTTTTATAAGAACTATTCCTCTCTTAACAGCTTCGTCATTAAAAGCTTTTTAAGATTTAGTAATTGCTGCAAAGGCCGTCTCGTCAAATAATTCAACCACCTGAAGTAAGACAATTTAATTAATGTATAAGACAATGTCAGATTATAGTATGAACTGTACCTCTTTAATTTTTTCAAAATGGCATAAAAAATGCAAGCAGATAACCAAGTTCCCGATCTTGTTATGATAGGTTCCGGTGGAAGTTTAACATCTGGAAGTTTTTCTTTATAGGCCCTTACTCGAAATAGTGCTTTCACCAAAACCTGAAACAAGATCCAATAATCAAAAAAAGAATGTAATATGTTAGAGAAATTTACATTTTTGGTGTCGAAAATTAACTTGTTTGCTATTGCAAACTCGTCTCTAAAGAATTCACACACCCTATGTATTCCATGTGCTAGACAAGTTAAATGCTTGAAATTCGGATAAAATATTTCTAATGCCTGAGCGGATTTGATCATATAAGGTGCTGCATCGGTTACGAATAAGAAAACCTTTTCTTTTTTTACACCATTGGGATACAGAAGTCCTACAAACATAAAATTATATAATTGTAATTAATAGAATGGATTATCTTAATCAATCGTTAAAAAAAAACTTACGTAAAAAATCATCGAAAAAATTTGCAACTATTTTGTGATTAGTCTGTGGAATTTCTTTGGATGCTAGCAAATGAGCTTTTCCTGGTTCTAGTTCAGACAATTTATCAACTACAAAAATTGCTATATATCGACCTCTGCAATGTTTCATCAACTGAAGTCCAATGTAATCGTCCCCAATGTCATTCCTTATTGTCTGTATTTTCTATAAAAGGTAAACCAGCATTTTGAAAACTATTAACACTTTAATTAAACTGCTTACCGATTGGTAACATACGTCCAAATAATTTTTTGTCAAAGTTTATTCATCTGGAACAACTTGTTTGGTGTATTTTTCGAGGAAATTGCGAAAATTGATATTATCAAGTTTTTTAAGAGGAATTTGAGCCGACACCAATGCTCTGCACAAATTTAGAGCATATGTTGTTTTTGATGGGAGAGGTTTAATCTGTTGATCTTCTATAACGTTTTTTAAAAATGGTTGTTTCATAGTTTTTTTTAATATTTTTTAAATGTATACATTGGTACTTATTAGTAGCACCGATCTAAAATAATACATATACTAGTAATTTAAAGCATTTAAATTAAGATAATACAAACTTACTAATTTTGAACAAACTTGACAAAAAAGGTTTTCCCCGTCGGTTGTTAAATTATTGTTAAATTTACTCCACTTGTAATTATTTTCAAATTTTGATTGTTTATTAGATGGCATGTTTAAAACTTACTCCCAGCACAACAGCAATAGACTATTACAGTGTGACAATATCACAGGTATTTATAACAAACAAATAATATTTTAGTCATGCGTTTCAGTCATTAAAGAAATCCCACCGGACAGAATTAAAATTATCTACATTTGTTTGTTTTACTTAGGTACTGAATACACCTATAAAATATGATTCATTCCGAAATCCTTCCGGTTTTTTAAATAGTGTTCTGTTAAGCCTGTCATTGTACATATCAATCCTAGTATAAATTCTTACAATAGTTCTTCTCTATAAGCCACTTTTGTATTTAATGTTTTCTGAAAACCATTGTTTAACAAAACAAGAAAATCCCTATTGTTATTTATAGGTTCGTAATGAGACCTTTTGAGCAAAAAATGTTAATTATATTATTGTACGTAATTTAAGTAAAATTCTGTAATGCGCTATTGTCATCTACCTATTAAAACACTGTTTACACAAACTTTTCAAAATTTATATGTAAAAAGGCAATATTAAATAATACTTTTTAAAAAGGCAATAAAGACAAAAAGTTACACAAAAGGCAAAATAAGCAGGCTTCAGGCATTTGCCTGACTGTCCGCTCTTTACTAATAATATTAAAATATCTGCTAATTCTAAAATACTATTTTATTTTAAAAATGAATGAATTTGTTAGGGTTGTATAAAGGAAAGGGCTATTTGCGTTTCTCGTGTTAAAATTTTAAGATTGTATTAGGAATGTGCTCAAAAAAAGTTACTACAACGGTGAACCACTTTTCAAATATTAATACTTATCGGTTATAAAAAACAGTCACTTAATATTCAAAAATCTTTGTTTACTAGTTGCCGTTTGCGGGACAAGTTAAACATTTATATAAATAATTCAAAATTGTTTAACGTTAATAAAACTCTACCTTATGATTATGATAAGTGAAATACGGTGGCAAAGCCATCTCATAGTATAAATTTACTATGCATGAATAATAGTAAGTAAATGGCTATAGAGATGAAAACGTTGAAAGTTGATTTTATACCCGCGTAATTCAAATGTTCAAAGTTTATTTAAAACTTATTTGAATTACGCTGGTATAAAATCAGTTTTTAACGTTTCCATCTCTATAGTCATTTGCTTACTTAGGATTATGATTGACATAAGATCTGAGATATTTATACTATTAAGCTAAACAAAAAATTAATACATTTACTGCTTGTTCAAACAAAAAAAATGGGTAAAAACAGTTTATATACTGGGTATCATTGAATTAAGTGCGTATATTTTTACAGTTGATAAAGCATGTGAAAAGGATAATTTTTTTACCAATACACGTATGTGACATTGGAATTCAAGTCGTTAGCTTGCCGATATGCACCTTGTGCACGAGAAACCCGTAGATTACGCACTGCGCGCCAGTTGTACCATGAGAAATAACTAAATGCATTTTCCAAACGCCCGCACCTTTGGAGTGTTAATCAACGCCTGCGGAATTGGAAAAGAAGGTTTGGGAAAAATTCGTCATTTAGTACACGAGCTGTAGCTAGAAAATTAGCCGCCATGCAGTATGGCAAATTGTCCACGAAGTTTACAACATATATTCAAATTACAAAAAGTTTAATCAGTTGCTGCAGAGGAAATTCTGCATTGCCAGCGTTACTGTCGGTAGTTTTTACAACGGATTTTAAACACGCCTGACTTCCCCAACTACGTGTTGTTCACTGATGAGGTCACATTTACAAGAAAAGAAGTTTTATAATTCAAAAAATAGTCATGCGTGGGTTACTAAGAATCCACACGCAATAAAAAGACGCAACAATCAACATAAATTTTCTGTGAATAAGTGAGCAACACCTTGAAAAAGTACCACTAAAAGTAAAAAAAAGAATGTTTTACCAATTACCACTATGACGAGGTTCCTCCACTTTATACTCTAGCCTTTGCACACGCAATTCTCCATAGATTTATTAGACGTGCTAGATATCCTCATTGACCTGATTCTGGATTTCTTCCTCTGGAAGCACATAAAAAATTAATTTCTGAAACACTTGTTGAAAATGTAGAAAACTGAACAGCTACGATTGCGGTTACTGTCAGAATGGTCAAAGATAATCCGTGTATGCCGCAAAACTTAATAGAATCTATAGTTCGAAAAGTACATTTATGTAATGAACTAAATGGACGGCTTTTCGAGCACATGCTTTGTTCAATAAAAATCTAGTATAATTTGTCTTTTAATTTTTCCTAATTCCTATGAATCCTGAAAATATGCGCATTTATTATGACGTGACGTTAACGAAACAACAACAAGAATAACAACAACAACAACACAACAGAAACATCAAGTAAATCACCGAAAAGTTCTGAAAAACGACCAAAATGACAATCATTTGACATTTATCAACCAACGGTTACTTAGTTTCATCAACGCATTTCTCTAAAAACACATGCGCCGAAATTCAAGAGGCGCCTACTGTTTCTCCTTGCTATTGATTCGAATTCCAAAGTCACGTCCTAATTTTAGATTTGTGCCGTCGACTTAAGTTTGCGGTACCAAGCGTATTAGCAGAAAATGATTTTTTTCACATGGCATATCAACACTGAAAATATGCGCACTTATTTCAGTGACATCCTGTATATAAAAAATACATTGTTAAATAAACTTTAGGCTTATAGCATATTTAATTAGGTTTTTTTAAACAAACAAATTATTTTTTGTAAAAAAACTGCAAAACATAAAACTTCAAATTAAATGTCTGTGACATACAAATTGGGGAGGTGAGGAAAAAAATATAGAAGTTTAGTTTACTGTTCGGCTAGATTTGCCCCTGGTAGTCGTGAGCCGGATTGTTAGTGAAAAGCACTCTTCAGATTAGCCATGCCACATTTTCTTACGGATAGTAATAGAACGTACGTGTAAGCTAGAGAAAAGAAAATATCCCTGACCCGCAATCCCCCACAGTACATCAGTAAATAAAACAATCGCTAATATAGGAAAATAACAGTTTTGTTTATTTTTAATGCTTCCGTGGCTACACCGTTATCATTAGTGTTATTACATTGTAGCGCAACTCAGGTAGTTTAGATAAACGAAGAGTGCGCTAACAAACGATGTAGAGAAATCAATCAAACAATTAAAAAAATTGTCAAAATTGGTCAATTAACTTCCGATGTCAGAGATGCCAAATAGTTTGAGTTTAAGACTAAACTATTAAAGTCTTATCTGCAATAAAAGTTAACCAAGAATAATTTATTGATTCAATCTCAAAAGATTTATAATCTTATATTCAAAAACTAAACAAAACAAAACAATAATATAAAATTCAGTAAGGTTACTTAAAACTAAAAATAGAAATTTTTATCATTTAATTGATTAAACTTAAAATTAACAGAATAGCGGTATTTCTTTACATATAGTAAGAAAACAATTTTAATGAAGTTACTTTAAATATTTGCATTAAGCAAATTTAATTTTGATGTTAATTAGAGAGTTTTATTATTTAGTATTTAATAAGTTACGTTCAAATGTAAGTTGTTTCGTAAGAAGAAAACCCAACTTTGTTGATGAAGCAGTTTTTAATCAACGAAAAGGAATGTAGAGATAAAGGTAACTCACGCATACGGATCAAATTTCCAACGGAATGCAGAGTTGACGCTGGCGGATAGCCTTGGGAAATTTCCCATCAAAAATTGATGATCAAAGTGTATTTTCTTCACGAAAATCGATTCGGATCATTGGTATTTAGTTTATTATTCATATACCAAACCCATTCAAATTATAAAGATAATGATAATTTTGTTAAAGATAAAATCGGTACAAAAAAAAGTCTAAAACAAATAAAAACTGGGAATTAGATAAACTCAACAAAATAGAAATGAAAGACACCTGTATTATTAACACAGACTTTTTATATAAAGATATTGTAGATATAAGGTAAGATAAAAAACTACAGGACTTCAAAAAAGAAGTACCACATGCGTACTACTCAAAGACTCAACACCGAATGAATCTCAAGGCTGCCGCACCTTAAAAAGTAGCGACTCCACAAAATAAAAATAAAAGAAGGTTTACACGCAAATTTAGTTAAACCAATACGGATAATTTAAAAAAATAATAACAGTAACGGAAACCTTACAACATAAATACACAAAAACAAACAAACAAAAAGGCTATTATAGACCTTGGAAGTAGGTATTTTAGTATACCGCCGCAATGAACAAAGTTATAGTTAATTGCAAAAATTAAAGTATAGTAGTGTATAATAACAATAGAAAATAAATGTATTCGAAAAAGTAAACAGTATTATATTCACTTTTGTTTTCAAAAAATGGAAGGCAACTTCTGGACTTTATTCATGCACGAATAGACTCTTACAACAAATTCAACGAGAACCTTAAAATTAGCCGATGGATTCTCTGTAGCAAAATACAGCCGCAACAACCGGTTAGCCTTCATAACCCACATAGCGTGGGAGGATTTTCCTGTATTGCGATTCGGGGGACAATGGTCAGAGGTAACTGCTTGACATTCCTCATAAAAATATTGTTGATGATTGCTGAGATCTTTTGGATCGACTTCTAAGGAATTGCCTTGTATAGGCTCAAAATTAGCAATTGGCAATTTTTCAGAATTTTCAAGACATTTGCCAATTGGTCCTGAATATTCTTTAGAACCTGCACCTCCGTCAAGATACTGAAACAAGGGTCTTAAGGGCAGTTCATTTGCATGTAGTTGGCAAATATACCACTGTAAAGGTTGTTTTAGTAGTGTTTCAAAGTACCTTAATGCATCATTTTTGATGCCAGTATTGACAACAGTGCCATCGCAACCAATAACACTAAGTTGATCCCACACTATACCACTTGTAATACAAAAATCGTAAATACTTTGAGCGATAGATTTTCCAGTGCCAGAAGTTAAGGTAACATGACCTATATATATCGAGCCCGGTTCCTCAACAAGTGATATATGTTCTTCATTTATGGTTCTGCAATGAAAACGATTATCTATTTCCTCCTTGTATAATGCATTAACCTTCCGTCTATCAAAGAAAATACTTTCTATTGGCCCAAGAGTAGTTGCTGATGTGTTCCTGGGGGAATCTCTGTTCTTCTTGCGAGCTCTCCTTAATTTATTTTTGTCAATTATCTTTGATAAATTTTCTCTTGTTATAATTCCAACATCTTGTAAGACTGCAACGCGATTGCGGCAGCCAATTTGTCTGAAATACCAAACTGGTCACAGACTCTTACTAGTGTTCGAAGCTGTAGCATGTTACGACATATTTGCTTATTTGAAATACAACCTGAGGTTCCTGCTGTTTCTAATGCGCTCTTAGTGGTAACATTTACATCGGAAATAATGTTGGATGAGCTGCTGGCTAGTGGTAAATTATTATTAGATGCTTGATGTATATTAATCCGATTCCTATTGTTCCGTTTCTTGTTCTTAGACTTTCTTTCTTTCAGTTTTTTATTCGTGCACTTTCTGCAACATCAATACCTCTGATTCTTCCAATTGATCTTTGATCTAAAAGGAAATTATGTTCTATAACAAGCACTTTTCGGGATTTTTCACATTTACAATTAGAAAATAGTTGACATTTGCATGCAGCAATATCAAGTAAATTAGTCTCACATGTGTTTTTAAAAGTCGTAACTTTTAACTGATAATTATCTTTACGTCTTTTTTTAGGAAATCTTATAAGCTTTAAATATTCATCATGATACTTTTCCAACAGTTGAATTATACGTTCACGTGATACTGTAAGAACTGAAGACAGTTTCCAAACAATTTCAATTTTTCCTGCAACTAAACGAGATAATTCAAAAAATGTTGGCTCCTTTTTTGACGGCTAATTTTTGTCTTTTATGGAATGTCTTATAAAGGAGTACAGAACTAAAACGTCTTTGACAGTTGGCAACACCATGTAACTTAGGTTACTAGGTGGTCTAAAAATAGGGCAGCTCATTGTAGCTCTTGTAGGTTTTGTCATTTTAGCACTTAGTTTCACACGTTACTTTAAAATAACAAATCGCAATCAGTCAATCACTCAATACGTCGGCCGTAGCGATGCAAAGATGCCTTCCTACTAACGAATGGAATACAACATACGCCACTACAGGCGGTATTTCCTCTGATTAATGGAGGGGGAAACGAGATTATGTGGCGTATGAATACTTCAGAACTTATTAGTGATAAAAAAAACATAAAAATACTCATTTTGTTGCAAAATATTGGATTGCTAGTATTTTGAGGTATGTTATATGATATAATAAAAAAATATCGAATATTCTAAGAAACCAAAAATTCATCGTCCTGTAGAGGGCAATAGATATTTATTGTTTTTGCTTTTTTTGGGATCTAACCGTACGTATATGCACATTTTGCGACCTATTGGATATAAAAATGTTGACTTTTATTTTTTCGGCACAGCCTAAAAAAAAATATTCGGTTCTGCGTCGGATTCTGCCATGTATAAAGAATTTTCTTCCATTTCTATTAGACCTGTATTTATGTCCTCTACATTAGAAACACAATTGTTAGCTAACACCAGTTGAGAATCTATGGCCTTTTTATTTTATTACCTAATATATTTTCCATTTCCTCGGCACATTCAAAGATCTTCGGACCTCTTCCCGTAGCTACATGTTTTTTGTAATTTCTTTCAAGAACCTTCCGATGATTTTTGCAGTGGTTTGCATTTATTACGCTTCCTAAGGTTCCTCAGCAATCAATGGCCACATTTGTTTTATTGTACTAATTTGTAAGGTTCTCACTTTGTTTCTGTGGACGGTATATTCATCCATCATTATCTTTGTGCCATTTATAGTCTACACAAACGACGAATTTTCTGTTGCACAAAAAACTCAGACCTTTTCTGATTCTGAAATAAAGATATATGTATATATCTAAATATAATAATTATGGATTTATGCAGTTATCATTATCTTCATTTCCGCTGCAATTCATTTTGTGGTGATTAGTTTAAATCAATAGTTTTAACAAAATAAACTATGGTTCAGAATGAAAACTTGATGGTTCCAACACATTTGATTCACTATCAACGGTTCCTTTCAGTTCTATATTACAAATTATTACAAAGATATTGAATTTGGTCATGCGAATGGCGCTCAAAGTCATGTTGCTCAGACAAAAACTAATATTACAAATAATAAATAACTTGTTTCTTAATCTATCGAGTATTCTACAGTACATTTCATTACTTTATAAACCTTAGTTGTATTGTATTATTTGGTATTTTATGTAGAAGAAATGTATGTATTACAACCCAGTAAACACGGATTGAAACTGTTACAGTCACAAAATTAAAACAATTGTTTCAATACGTTGTTTCGTGTTAGTTCCATTTTTATATCATTTACATGTAACTGACAGTGAATAAATTGAAAGAGTTCCGATTTTTCACAATCAGTTTTAAACCGGTTCAGTACTTGCAATTTTTATCCCATAATCAGCAACCGTCTAAAAACGGATTTATTAAAACCGAATATTTTTTGAATAACTAGAATTGGTTAAAGATCGATTAAATAAGATTGAATTATTTTCAAAACAGTGGAATCGTTCTAGGAAAAACGAATACTTTGTGATTAGTCAGCATTAGTCGTTGCTATATTTTTGATTACTGTCGTCAACGCTTGCGCTGCAAATTGATATTTTTTCACTTGTTCGGTTGCAGTTTGATAAGTGATGCTGTGTATCTACAATTACAAAATGGAACAATAAACGGTAAGTCGAAACATTTTATTATAATCCATAAATGTAATCGATATTATTATCATTTCTGTTCTTTATGTATCATGTTTTAATTTGTATTAAAAAAATGTAAATTAACACAATGGTTGCGTTAAGGTAGATTATTGCGTAAATCTGATGATACTTTAGGATTTATAATTACAGTTCAATTCTTCAAGGTTTCTATACGATTATGTACAGCTAAAGGTATTCACAGTGTTTTTATAACTTTCTAATGATTGCTAAAGTGATATTTATATTAAGTTTGTGTTGTTTTTGATTAAAAAAATGTAATTAATTTTGTGTAACTCTATGATTATGTATGTATATAAATGAAATATTTATTTCTATGTTACAGATGCGGTTAAAAGTTGCTACCCAACAGTAACTGATGCAGTTTTCGAGGCTTCCGTGAAAAGACCACATCCAGGAAAGTTGCAATATGTAAAAAACTCAATGTGATATTGTATTTTAAAATATTTATTGTGCAATAAAATTTGAAACGTGCATTCGAAAATGTATTATTATATTATTGAAAGAATTGTTTTAGTTCATTATTGAAACAAAAAAATCATACATGTATCGATCATTTAGTATCAGTTCAAGAACGAAGCTTTTAAAGCGTAAACCGAATGCAACATTTAGTTTGCAACAGATTTGAATTTAAAATACCGAAACTATACTGATTCAAATAAGTAAAACAGCGATGGACTTATAGCTATTTTATTGCAGTTAGGTTTCTTTTATGTTTGAAACAAGAGTGAATCATAAATTTTTTGTTTTGAAATTGTTACTAAACATTATCAATTTTGTGTTTACTGGGAAGTAAACAGTTACTTTTTGCTCTTGAGTTTTCTTTCCTCGAGCCAAAAAAATCATACTTTTCTCTCTTAATACATGAATAACTATTAACAGTATACTTTACGGCAAGGTTTAAAAAAGGTTTATTTTAGATTACTGACTTAGATTATAGGAAGTTCTTCTCTAGGAGGGGCAATTAAACCACTCAAGATTTTATTATGGCGACGTTTCGTGCACAAGGCGTGCACTTCTTCAGGCCACTGAAATATATTGTGAGTAAGCTAACACTTCTTTTTACATAACAACTAATATCATTTTAGGTACAAACAACGTAGAAACTTACACTAAAAGGTTAGAGTAGAGTAGTTCTTAACTCAAAACGACATGAAAACTTGTACACAATAATAATTAAAATTAACTTATGAATAATTGTTAAACTATTTCTAACAAGTCAAAAAATTAAAATAATTGTAAATGAACAAAATTACATATGAAAGACAAACAATTGACACGACATGTATAATCAAAAATTCTATTTTCAATGTCAAGGTAATCACTAAAAGATTAGAACAAAAAATACCGCGAATTTAATAGACCTATCTAAAGCTAATTTGCAATCTTTGATATTAAATTATTGTAAACATTACTTAATTTATTAGTGTCCGTATTAAAATTAAAGTTGTTTTTGTAAACGTTGATGAATATCATCTCTGAAATTAATCGCTTTTTATAGTTAGAATCTCTGTCTAAAATTTTGAGATTTTTTTTCTTTTTACAATCATACATGTGATTATTGATCCGATTTTTTATTTTCTGTTTTGTTTGTCCTATGTACCACGCTTGGCATCTCATACAATCTTACTTGTACACTACATCATGTTTTTCAGTTATATTAGTTTTATCTTCATTTCTACTGTACAGCATGTTATAAATAGTATTAGTGTTATAAGTTATTATTTTTATATGATTGGTTGTTATAATCGAAATTATTCTTTTTGTTAGATTTTCAACATTTAAATAATAAACAAAAATATATTTTCTTTAATAGCAAACTAAAAAACAAATTTCGGAATCTATTCACATAACAAAACTGTAATTTATATACTGTTAAACAGGGTTGTATATATAATTTAATAGATGTAGAGTTGCCTGAAAAAGTAGCACAATGTCTAGCTTTATCCCCGAAATTTATGTGCAATTATTATAATAAGGCACCTATTATTAGTTTAATCAAAGATGCGGAAAACATACTTACATACCATGACGATGAGCAAAGAGAGATTAAGAGGGAAAATTGTCAATGTGGTTACCAACTTCGTCAACAGTAAAACTAAGAAATGTCAGACTCCACAAGACTTTTACATTAACAATCTAGTGACATCTACACGAAAGTTTACTAAAACACACAAGGACATTCTTATTACAAAATCTGACAAAAGCAATGCTACAGTTATTATACAAAAAGACGAATATAAAGAAAAAATGTTGACTTTATTGAACGACGAAAACATCTATAAAAAGACAAACGTAGATCCTACTAACAAATATCAAAATACAAACAACAGGCTATGTAGACAGTTATACGACAATGGACACCACGACTTTATTACTTATAAAAGACTTGTAACGTACACTAGTATACCTCCTAAATTATATGGTTTAATTAAAATACATAAAGATGAACATCCGGTCAGACCAATTGTTTCTTGTATAAGAGCTCCCACTTATCAATTATCTAAATATGTTTCTAATATAATTCAAAACATTTCGTACATATTTGATCACAACATAAGGAACATATTGACAAAACCAAAAGTACTACTATGCCGAGTAATTATAAAATCATATCGTTTGATGTTACATCTTTATTCACTAACATTACTAAAGATCCTATTGTTGAATTAATAAATAAATATTGGAATGATTTGAAGAGCCATACAACTTTAGAATTAGTTGATGTAGTCTATATTATCGAGTTTCTTTTTGAGGCAAGTTATTTTACAATTGATGACAAGATGTATACTCAAAAATTTGGTACTGCCATGGGTAATCCAGCGTCACCTATATTGGCTAATCTTGCTATGCATGACCTACTTAAATATATAAAAAACAATTTATCATATACACCGGTCTTTTTATTTTGTTTCGTTGATGATATTGTTACTTGTATACCCGAAACAGAAATTCAAAACACCTTTAACACCTTTAATACTTAGAATCGACATTTGAAATTCACGTAGTTGAACAAGAAGGTTCATTGCCGTATTTAGATGTTAGGCTTAATAAGGATACTAACACGGGTTGTATAGTTAGTGAATGGTATACGAAACCCATAGCCTCTATCAGAACGTTAAATTATTTTTCTAAACACCCACGCCATCAAAAGATTAATACGATCAAGGCTATGAAAAATAAAATATTAAGTTTAAGCAGCCCACAGTTTGTTACAAAAAACCTAAACAGCTTAAAGAACATATTAAGGAAAAACAACTACCCTAATAATATAATAAACAGAATACTCTAACACAACTAATAATAATAATATTCCAGCACCAATTAACCCATCCATTACTAACCCTAATACTAATCCTAACACTAACGTTATTTACACGAAAATAATAAATGTTCCAAATCTAACACTTTTAAAAACCAATCATATAAAAATAAGAACTTACTATAATACTATTTATAAGATGCCGTACAGTAGAACTAAAGATAAAACTAATATAACTAAAAAACATGATGTAGTGTACAAGCTAAACTGTATGGAATGCCAAGCGTGTTACATTGGACAAACAAAACAGAAATTAAAAAATCGGATCAATAATCACATGTATGATTGTGACAAGAAAAAAGGTGAAACTGCGTTAGCGTTACATCATATCAATACGGGACATAATTTTGACTTTAACAATCCTAAAATTTTAGACAAAGATTGTAACTATAAAAAGCGATTAGTTTCAGAGATCAACGTTTACAAAAACAACATTAATTTTAATACGGACACTAACAATTTAAGTCAATTTAATATCAAAGATTGCAAATTAGCTTTAGATAGGTCTATTAAATTCGCGGTATTTTTCGTTCTACTCTTTTTAGTGATTACCTTGACATTGAAAATATAATTTTTGATTATACATGTTGTATGAATTGTTTGTCTTTCACATGTAATTTTGTTCATTTAAAATTATTATATTTTTTTGACTTGTTAGAAATTAGTTTAACAATTATTCATATGTTAATTATAATTATTATTGTGTACAAGTTTTCATGTCGTTTGGAGTTAAAAACTATTCCACTCTAAACTTTTAGTGTAAGTTTCTAGATTGTTTTTCCCTAAAATGATATTAGTTGTTATGTAAAAAGAAGTGTTAACTTACTCACAATATATTTCAGTGGCCTGAAGAAGTGCACGCCTTGTGCACGAAACATCGCCATAATAAAATCTTGAGTGGTTTAATTGCCCCTCCTAGAGAAGAACCTCCTATAATATAAGTCATTTATTTTGGATATTTAACAATACTATATAAAAAAATTTAAATTTTACAAAAACAAAAAAACTGAATCATTTAATGCTTTATTAGATGAAAATGCGTTGAAAAACTAAACCCTAATAAAATTTAAAATCAAATTATATGTATCTAATCTTGATTTATAAGATATAACCCCCTTCAGAAAAAAATAAATCATGTTGCATACGTATTCCAATAAATATCACTTTTAAGTCAAAATAGAAATGGTTTATTTAATTTTTTGAAAGCGAATTTTCGATAGCATCTTTGGTATTTAATATGTGGGTGGTCGAATACAATTCAACTCATTTTATAAACCATTTAAAGTATAACTATCTCACAAAGCTCGACACCTGGTATTAAACCTATTATTCAAAATTTCTGTGCCGAAAAATTGAGAAAAAGGTATTCAAAATTTAAAAATAATATCAATAGATTGATCTAAAGCGGCAAGCGTTAATACTTTTTGGTATAAAAGTCAAGTGTCGTTATTGAATTCAGACTGAATACAGTCAATATTTACACTAAAAGCACTTATGAAACTTTTTCACGCTTTAACGTGCGTAAAGCTTTCTTTAACAGAAAGCCGATTTCAATTCCATTCCCACAAGAAAATATTTTTCTCGTCTCAATGTAAAAAAGGTCTTGTTATAATAAGTTGGGTACCGTAGCGACGTACAAATCGTTAAGTTTAAATAATTTTTCTTAAGGTATAAAGCAATTTAAATTTAAATTGTTTAAGACTTATATCTAGTTAATTAATGTTAAATATATATGAATACTAATAAAGGGGTCAAAAACGTTCTTATGGTTCCTTTTTCAATGGTTAAACATACAGATTATGATGGTGTTGATTTTTTAATTTATTTATTTAACGTCCACAATGGGAGGAGTGTTAAGCTGCTTGTAATTTATAGCGTTTTTTGTGTTATATCGAAATATTACCATAGTATAATGCACTACGTTAATGTAACACCTTCAATTTTTTTTATTGCTTCAAGGTAGATGAACATATGCCGCTACCAAAAATAAAAACTACAATAAATACAATGATTTTATAACAAATTTTACAACAATGAATTGTTTTTATAAGTAAAAGTAAGTGATACGAGTTTTTTTAATTGTAATACTATATTTGGAACATTACGTGATTACTGATTAATGTGTAGGATTAATCAATTAAATTAGTCGATTTTCTAATAAAAACATTAAATTTTTAGGTTATGTTTATTTTTATGTTACTTTATAGTTATTTTTAAATTAGAACGTACAGTAAAAATTTAAACAAAATGTTCTAACACATTTGCGTTCATAAATTACTAAACATTATTTTTATTAACATATACCTAAATCAAAATTATGGTTTGAACGTTAACAAAAATATCAAATTACATTATTTTTATATAAATTGTTTATTTATGTAGGAATGCAAATATAACATAAAACATTTTTTTTTGTACTGCCAACATCGCGAATGTCAATATTCGTATGTTAGTGTAGTTACGTAACGGGCGAAAAAACTAGAAATCCACATAAAACTAAATTTTCAAAATTATTATACTATAAGAACGAGTATGCAACAAGTGGAAGTCATTTAAAAAATCTTAAAATTCAGTTAAAATGGAAAAAAAAAGATGTTAAAGTTAACGCTAAATTTGACAGATTTAGTAATAAATGTAATACCAACATTATATTTCCAGTGATTTTTTAAAATTTGTTTTTAAAAAAATGTAATTTTACAAAAAGAAACACAAAAAATAATGTACGTTACTCTCGTCAAAAGTATTATAGCATAATTCACTCACATGCAACGCTCGGCCGTGCGGCCTCGCGTTGCATTAACGTTCGTTATGCTATGCCTTGGTTTCGACTCTTGTTACGTAAATTACTATTCCACTACTAGTTGTAGCACTTTTTTAAGTGCAGATAAACAATATCTCATTATTAACCACTGGTTAATAATGAACAAATTTGCATTTGATAATTCAATCACAGTTTTAAAGAAAAAAGTTAACAAAACCGTTTACCAATGAGAAGAGATTTTATTTAATGCTATTTTAAGAATTTAAATTGTTCATTAAATAAATTAATTTGATTTTAAAAATGTAAGTTATTTAAAGTTCGCGCTTAACTAAATCTAAACCTTTTTAAATTAAATATGTTTTATTTATAATTAATGCTTAAAGTAATAATGTTTTCAAACAATTTTAGTAAATTTAGCAAAAAAAAAGTTACGTTATCTATTTAACTGTATCTATTTATTTCTGTGTTATAAATCACAATTACGAATTACGTCAAAATTAATTCTCTTAAACTATTAACAATTGTCAAAATTACTAACTTTTTTAATATGAAATTAACATAATAAATTTTAAATTTGATTTAGTTACAGATAAAAAAGTTCTAATAATTGTAGTAAAAAATTGTATGCAGACCACGCTTGAGAAGATGATTATAATCTAAGCGACAGATTACATAGCACGACCTTGGTATATAATAACAATATAATTTTGTACTGCCAATATCGCAAAAGTCAATATTTGTTTGTTAGGGTAGTTATGTAATAGGCAAAAAAAGCTCTAGGGCACAAGTATGCGTCAAATAGAAGTCATTTAAAAAATCTTGAAATTCGGTTAAAATTGAAAAAAAAACAATGTTTAAATTAATGTCAAATTTGACTGATTTAATAATAAATGTAGTACCAATATTACATTTCTGGTAAAAAAATTTTTAGTGTAAACCATTAAATTTTAATGTTTGTATGTGAAAGAATCGCTAGGGTAAGAGAGCATTTTAATTTTACAACAAAATTTAATTATCTTTGATTTTAACAGCAATTTTATTTATTCTCACGTGTTACCTCAAGAAATTTTTAATTACTGTTTAATTACTTCTTTATTGAGTAGATAACCAAGATATGCACATATTCCAGCATTAAATCGTACTGATTAAATGTAATCGTGTCAGCAACTAATATTCGTTAGTAAATGGAATCCAACACTTCAATATTCTCTGCTAGGCCAAGTGATCTCAAAGACTTAATGGCAAACCTATTAAATATCAATTAAAAAATTTTGGAAACCTAGCGCACATCATCAATAAAATTTGAGTCGCTTATTTGTGATACCACGTTTGTTTGCCATTGGCGCTAAACACGTGTTGAAAACATAGTAGGTGCTCTCTTTTTATACTTAATTTATTTATTTTTATGTCAATTGTATACACGAACGACTAATTATACGCATATTATGACGATTAACTTTTGATAACCTTTTTTTGTAATTATCTGTCAAATTATCACCAGTGCACTTTGTTTTTTACTGTGTAATTACTTTAAATTTGCAATAATTTTAAATTCATTAAAATAAATTAACTAAATTCAACGTTAGTACTATGACTAACTGGACATTGAGATTAAAGCAATGGCAATGCAATTGTGCAAATGCCACCAGAAAAAACTACCGTTTCACACTTTTAGGGTTCATCAGCAGTAGGAGATACACTCTAATTTAATTACCACAATTACATCAACAAATCTTATAGCTTTATATACACGTACGAAAACAAGCACCTAAAAGTTTTTCGTTTTTCTGTTTTTCCGCCTTTTTAATTAAATTAAAATCGGCACATCAAAAACAGCTTAAATTCTATTAATTTTTTTTAATGTTTCAATTAGGGCGTTGGCCAGCCACGGCTAGCTCAAGTAGCCCCATAACACGGTCAGTTATGCAAGATGGTATACGTTTCCGCTTTGCATAACTTCGAGAAGTATTAATCATGCATGAATCCGCCCTGTGTACACAAAGTCTTTTATTCAACTTCTTTTGCTCTCATTACTGCAGTGAAAAATGCATTAATTTGTTGCTAAGCTGTTTCATTACCAATCATTGTTCCAATTCGATTTCCTTAATGTAAATTGTGCTCTTTCACTAGCGGGACTCTGTCGGTAGATCATCTTCGCCATATGAAAATGGTGTGTAGAGCGTCGTCACGTCCTCCTCGTAAAGAAAATAAGTCGAGTTTCCTTTTTTTGATTCTATATAGGTAGGAACCAAAGCAACCATGTCCTGCTAGCGTCTGAATGAAGTGATAGTTTAGGTTGCCAAATCTACAGATTGTCCAGGTTTTGATGTTGAGGATAAGATTGCGAGTCCAGGCCGTTTTGGAGTATTCATCACAGCGGGCTTGCCATTTTTGAATGGATTCTAATTTTTTAACGATTCCTAGTATACCTTTTTGCTTTTCTTCGGCTTTTTGGTCGCATTATCCAACTACGGCCTAAACGTCAGATTTTTGTGGAGTATAACCCCTAGATATTTTATGTTATCTTTTACTGGTAAGGGCACACCTCCGTGGCAGAAAATGATAGAGTCGATTTTTCTTTTACTGCTACCTGCAGTATATTTTGCATAAACCAGAAGTCTACTCTCTGTATGCAATTATTTAAGGTTCGTGTGAACGCGTTGGATATAAAGCAGATCAACGGGCCGGTCCCAGAATACATCCTTGAGACCCTCCGCACGTCATATGATGTTTTACACTGTTGCTGTTATTATATGTGTATGTGATGTATCTATTTGTTAGGTGATTAGCACAATTTTAATTTAGTTAGCATTTATACCCTTCTTTCAAATTTTTTTCAATGAGGAGCACCCAAGACACAAAACTAAAGACGTTTTTTATGTCTATGAGCACTAAAGTACCAATATTCTTTTTTCTCTACATGCCGGTTCTGGCCGCTATTGCGAAGTCTCTAATTCTGAGGAGGGCATTTATAGTAGATTTACCCTTGATGAAACCAAAATGGCAATCCAATAGTCCACCATCCTACTCTATGTAATAACACTGACTATGTTGTGTATCAGGCAAACCGGTCGAAAGCTATTTGATTCTTTTAGTATGAGAATTAGGTCTGATGTTTTCCACAAGTCTGGAAAAGTGCCGTTACAAAGTTCTTGATTTAGAATGGTTAATAATTGGTTGCTGTGATTTTTATTACTTCATTTGGGATTCCATTTGAGCCAGGTAATTTTTTGCACTCATTTTAAAAATTGCTTCCTTTCGGTAAAATGTGGTGGGTTGGTGACACCAAAAGGCCAAGTTATTATAGGATGTTTTGGAAATAGTTGTGTTATGACTTCTGTTGCCTTTTTGATGTTTTCCCCAGTTTAGTTTTTTGGTGACTATTCTGTACGGTGTGTCACAGGGGTTATTTTCAAGTTCATCGCACATGCTTTCCCAGGCTTTCCTTTTTGCCGCATTAATAGCCTTTTTGTACTTAATCCTGCTTCTTTTAAAAGTCTTCCATATGTGTGGGAGAATACCTTTATTCCTGCTCCTCATAACCAACCGATAGTTGTTCCTGCAAGTTTTACTTAAACGTTCAAGGTCTTCAGACCATGAGTACATAGCATATATTTGCTGTCGCTCAAGTTTTCCTCGTCTAAGATTGACTCGCTTTTTAAGCTACTAGTATTCAACAGAAAGTGACATCTATCCATGACTTCTTGTTGCCCGACTCAAAAGTTAATTTGCCGCTGCGATCCAGTTTAGTAGTAAGTTGCTTTGATTGCTCGTTCATTTTGAGCCCCACTCCGTTGCCTTAGCGTTAAAGTCACCCGCGATGACGACGGGGCTGATCTTGTTGTTTGTTTCTTTGCTAATCTCTTCGATCAGTGTAGTTAAATTGAGATCTTTTACGTTTGGAAAGACGTAGCAGTTGAAAAAGGTTATATTCTGTAATGGGAGTATAATATTTCCTTAAGGTAGCTTTAGCTCCATAGCGTATTCCGTCTCTAATCTAGATTGCAGTACGGAGGACTTTGTCTATGATGGTATTTGTGTTTTTTTTTACATCTAAACATGCAGCTTTCGCGTGCCGTTCCTTTCTACAATTTAGGCATAGCCTGCTTCTATTTATCACCGTGCATTTTTTCGCATGGTGACCTGTTTTCCAGCATCTTGAAAATTTGACAGCGTCCACCCTTTTCAATGCCCTGCAGATATTTAGACTAACCTTAATATATTTTGTATTAGTAAGCATGTCTCTAATCCCTGTTGGAGTAGATACCGTTATTGTATGAGTATTTCCTCTTGCTAATCGGAGATTTCTTTTTTGTCAGTTCTACACCAATAATTGTAGTTATAGTCTCTACAACTTCCTCAGCGGTCGCAACCTTGCCAAGTTGTGTATGTGCAACGTTTTTCCGATTGTTCTCATAGAGCATATCGTATTCTGTATAACAGCAACAATTTTTTTTAATGTTATCCAGGGTGCTTTGGTTTTCTGTCCGTTTTTGTTAGTAGTGAACCTTATCGTTTCTTTAACCTCTCTTAAGAGGTCCGTAAAGAGTTTGCCATCATTCTTAATGATCAGGGAGCTTGTTTTTTGTCTGAGAGCGTTATTTTTACTAGCATTCTCTAAGGCTGTACACCTCGGTAGATGAACGATAACCTGCGAGTCTCTAAATATGAACTCACATAAGTTTCTGGTAGTCAGAGGGTTTATATCTGTCTTTATTAGTTGTATGTTCTAAATTCTTACCGTTTGAGCCCTGTCCGTGGCTTTCCCCATAGCTTTCGATGCTGTTTTAGTCCATGCTTTAAGGTCTACATTACAGACGCCACCGATTATTTTATATTTGGTTATTGTATTTTGCTCTTGTCCAGTTTTTTCTTCTAGAATGTCAATGGCTTTATTAGTGATTATATTCCTTGGATCAGGATAACAGCCTTTAATTAATTTTGAGGATTCTGTTTGTGCTGTTTACTACCATCTTTTCCTAAGTCTGTTATTATTAGTTAAGTATAGCTGATTATTGCTTTCCTCATACCTTTCAACAGTCGCCTGGTAGATGGAGTTGAGCCACTGTTCTTAAAGAAACTGCCAAACATCGTCTTTTATCCTCCTTTCCTTTAGTTACTCCTCAGAGATTTCCTTTTTGCACTTTACGCATAGGTCAGATTTTGCAGATGTTTTCAAGTCTAATGTTACCATCGGTTTCCAGTTGCTAGGTTTGGCCCTTATCATGCGTCTTATCTCAGTGATAGACAGTTGACTGGCTATACTGCGCGCTGTCCTTTATTTTACGTTTTGTATTGGTTTATTTTTTTGTGCGTTTTAACAAAGATCTTGATACTCTAACTCATTAAGCAAATTTAGTAGTTTTTATTGTAATGGTCCTTATACGGATCTATAACCCGTCGTCCCAGGTGAAATCAAAAACTTCTATGTTGGGTGACACTAAAGGACCTGAGTCGCCCTTTCTGGGAGTATAAAAACCGAAATCCATGCTTTCCTTAGCCAAAACACAAGAGAGTATGGCGTGAAAAACTGCGCCGCCTTACAGGTAGTCAGAAAAAGAAAAAAAAGAAAAAAAAGGAGAACCCTATTCAAGTAAATCCAATAACAATAAAGTTTTCTTTATAGCCCTTGTATATTACTTCAAATTTGTTTAGAGGTGAATTAATTTATTTTATTTAAGTTTATTTAGGCCCTAAGGTATCTACTAGAGTGTCAAAAGAAGCGTCTCAAAAGGTACTAATTATAACAGAGAAACCCGTCTTTATCACTGCAGCCGTTTAGCAGATAGTTTGGTCTTTATGCCACCGAACTGATTACCTTTTCCTTAGTTTATTACTGAATCAATAAGAAAAAAAGTGCATCTGTGGGTAGGTACCGAAACACCATCCCTATAGGAACACTTAGAAGATTTATCGCTTTAAACGTCTAGTTGTAGGTGTAAAATAAAACTTTAAAAACAAACAACGCGCATTTAGATAATAACAAATTACGTCACTAGTCAGAAAAAGGGCATTAAAAACGGGGTTGTGGTGGATAGATAGATAGAAAAAATCCTACCTTTTGAGATGACCCAAAAACACAACAAAGCCATCTACGTTACATTTAAATTATTTTACGCTAACAGTAAAATTAAATACCAATATTACATAAATCTGGAGTACATAAACTTACTTGTTTTTTTTGTAATTCTTTATACATTGGTCAAACAGGTAGAAAACCCAAAACTAAGCTAAATAAACATTTGTATTTGATAAATAAGGATTTAAACATCAATATTTGTAATACTAACTCTGCTTTTGCAAACCATATTTTAATCTTCGAAACATTCATTTTGTTTTAATTTGTATATTACAACTTAACATGTTTGCAATAAAAAATCTCTTCTTAACTTATTAAAAACTCTTGAAATAAATAGAACTTCTAATCATTTTTTTTATAAATTGTCTTAATAAAATATTAAATTTAAACCCTTGTATTCTTCTCAGTTTAAAATTATAGTTCTATTCTCCTTATTTTTCTATTCTTTTGATAATATTTGTTTATTTTTTATTCTTATTTTTAAATTTTTTATATATATAAATATTAGAAGACTGTCTAATATTGACAAATACGATTAATTGTCATTAATTTATTAATTGTTAACAATTTTAATTATGGTTAGTTTTCTTTATTTACATTACAATCTTATATTTAGTTTTTTAGTTATGCTGATGATGCTAATTATTATTAACAAATCATGTACAATTAATTAATTTATTAAATTAAATTATTAAAAAATACTCTTGTGTAGAAAATTTCAGAAATTATTAGGTTAGTTTAAGTTCCGGTCCAAACGTTAACGGAGTATCTTATTTAGAAAGTTTCTTAAACTGCATGATGGTTTTCAATTTCCTACACAAACTAAAAATGATTCAATAAAATTGTTACATTAAAAAATTTAAAAAAATATTTGCATATAAAAAAGTTGTTTATCTATTGACATAAAATGTTCATTTCCTTTTTCTCAAAAAAAAATACTTATTTGCGTAGTTATTAAATATTAGGCTCTCAAGATTCATAAGTTGATTAATTAAATTAACCTTATATCAATCAAAACTATGCATTTTAGTCAGATTATAAAATTGTTAAAATATAATGTTCCAATTATTATAAAAATTATATATAATTAAACATATTTAATATTTCATAATGTCGGATTTATTTTGTACTTGATTTTCTAATTCAAAGTTTTTTTTCTAAATCAACAGTAAATTTTTAATTAAATAATAAATTTGAAATATAATAGGAGTATTTTGCAAAGTTGAAGTTAAAAATCTACCAATAAAACAATTTTATAACAACATAAATTATACTGTTTAAGTTGTTTGGGTAAAATCTTAAATTGCCATAACTTAATTTTAAGTAACTAAAAATGTCAGTGTACGATGAAGCAATGTTAAAAATTACGTTATTTGTAAAGTGAGAATTAATACCTTTGTAGCAGGTAAAATAATTTATAAGGATATGTCTGGCGCCCCGTAGATAGTTTGAAAAGCAACACAAATTGTGTCGGACGTCAAGTAAGCATATGACTTCATTTCACCTATTTTTCTTCGAAAAATAGCAAAATTGAAAGGTCTATAAAGTGTCAAAGAATCGACTAAATAACAATCTATTGAGGAATAATGAGCATGTAGTTAACAAATAAAAGACCAAAGCGACTGTGCTATTACAAATGGGGAAATAAGTGACTGCTTTCTTATTCGAAAGAAATCTATTGATACATTCTTGCAGCTGACTTCTGCTTTTTTTGTTAGGTACATTTGAATGAGGGTTATTAAGATTTTGAATAAGTGTGCTTCGTTTTTTTCTTCGGTTAGATGTTATAAATTACAAAAAGTAATCACCAGTATTTTAATAGAGAAAATCTAATTATAATTAGTAATTTGTTGATTGAAGATAGGTAATTATATAATAAAATATTGTGATGCAGGATTAAAGAGTTATGTCAGTTGCACGCAATAAACGTTTGTTTGTCGTAATTAATATCATATAAATAAATAACTAAATAGCATGCTAGCTACAGGTTTGTTAAAGTGTTGTATTAAGAAAGATAGTGTTGGGCATAACCCAAGGTAAAATAAACCAGTGGTTCCATATATCAAATATAGACAGTATGTTATTAATATACATAAATACGTTTTATTACTAACAGAAGATTTTTTTACAATAAAGCTACTCTTACTATAACAAAGTTTAATGTTTTAAAATTTATCTTATTTATAAATCGTAATTCAATTAACCATCAACGTTTATAAAAAATTTTAATCTCACGTTTGACAAAATTATGATTTAATTATTTATACCATTTATACAAAATTATTTTTCATTAAGAACAAAAAAGTTTCAAAAGCAAAACGGAAAAATGTTTGTATACTAAAAGTAGAACGCTTAACGTTTAACCCTCCGGCGGGCGCGTACGCGGCAAAAAGACCGCAAAGTTCAATTTTTGCTAACCAACTATTTCCAGAAAACCGCCGGTCCTCACGCGCTTAGGTATTTGTCATTCGAATCATCTACCCTTGCTCACAGTGTATATAGCGACAACATGTTAGTTGAAATTCGCCTTTGAGTGAGACTAGAATAATTAGCTGTGTTTTTTTTTCAAGTCACAAAAGCTATTGAGTCATGAGCAATTGGAAAAAGTTAATGTTTGGAGAGAACTAAAAAATGAAAGGAATGAAGCCATACGAGAAGAATATGATAGTCTGATTGATAGTGATGCCGATGACAAAGACGAAGTTTTCACAAAAAATTTATGTAGTAGCGAATTCGAACAATCAGGAGACAAGTTGGATTTAGGTATTACTGACCAAATGACTGACGACATTGTGACGGATACTAACATTTTTATTCAAAAAAAAAGAATTGTTGAATATTCAAGATCCAGAGATGCCAAGAAAACAAAAACGGAAGTCAAATCTCTCTTGGGAGCACTGTTTTTCATCAGAATAAAAAAAATCATACAAATTGCACGTTATGAAATCAAGAAACAAGAATTATTTTTTTGCGAGCACTTTTTAATTACAAGCGTTTTCTGTTTTTGGTTTGTGCACTTAGATTTGACAATGTGCATATTCGAGAGGATAGTAGAAAAACCGACAAATAGCTCCTGTCCGTAATTTCCACCAAGAGTTTGTTAGGAATTGTATCGCTAATTTCAACGTAAGAGAATTTTTTACAATCGACGAAATGTTACATACTTTTAGAGGACGATGTTTCTTCGTCCAATACATTCCTAACAAGCCTGCCAAACATGGCAGCAAAATGTATACACTTTGTGATTCCAAAACCTTTTACACTTACAACTTCAAAATCTATTAAGGAAGGCAAGTATCAGGTCTATACAAAAAGTCCAACAAAGCTAACGATATTGTTAAAATAATAGTCATACTTAGAAAATACAAAAAGAAATGATACTACAAACAACTATTACACTATTTATGATTATAAGCGACTTTCGGCTTAGACCGCGTTGTTGTTAAACACCCAGACTTAGGCTTGGTCCTAGTCTCTTCTTGAGAACCAAAACAAGAAGTAGAACTTGGCCTTTGCCGTTTTGTCGTTTGTGAACTCAGGGTTTGGTTTATTGTTCGATGTGCATATTGTAATAGTGGAGAATGTAAATAACTTTAAGTATTAAGGAAGCTCACCCGCAGCGGTTCATTGACCTAAAGCCCTGTAAATTCCAGACGCCTTCATTTATTGTCCTTGCTAGCAGTTCTTTTATAGCTGCTTGATGCTTTCTTATTCTAACTTTTTCCAGTCTTGGATGTACGGTTAATTGAGATCTCGAGATTTTGACATCGGCACACATTTCGAGAAGTTGTAAAACTGACCGACTTGCTATATTTCTATTAAATCATAAATAAGACACCGACCAATTCAAATTTTGAGTCTATAACAGTGACTTCAAAACTAAAAATAGTAATGTTTTTATTTGACATTCTTAAAAAATACAATCAGAACGATTATTTACTGTTTTATAGTAAAAAAGGATTTGGGTAACAGGAAAAATACGAATTTATTGTATATTATACTAGTGATGATGCTTTTCCCGCCACTAGGAAACGTAACGTGGAAATGCAATGACACATTAAGTTTGATTTATTTATTCTTAAGAAAAATCTTCTTTAAAGTGCCATGTCGGATCTTCCTGACGTTGGCGATCATTGTCTGATATTTCTTAACCAGGACTGTAGTTTTTTTTCAATACCTCGCTTTTCTTCAATTTTTTCTGTTAATATTAGTTGTAGTAGATGGTTTCTCAGCACGTCACCAAGATAGGAAATCTTTCTGCACTTGATAGTTGTTAACATTCCTCAATCAGTTTGTGTTCTTCGGAGGACCTCTTCGTTGATTACATGTAAAATTCATGAAACGCGCGTATGTTCCTTCTGTGCAACCACATTTCAAATGCCTCAAGCCTATTCCTTGTTGCAAACTTCAACGTGGTGCGAGTCAATTCAATTGGGCGTTTTACCTCATTGTCACGGTTTAGATCTTCTGTTATAATGCTTCCGAGGTACTTGAACCTTGTGACACGTTGAATCTGTTGTCCTTTAAGATATAGTGTTATTACAATTTTAGCGGCAGTTATCATGAACCTAATTTTCTCAATGTTTATCTTTTGCCCTGAAATAACTCCGTTACATATTTTTTCCAGGTCCTTTTTAACTCAGATTCCTCCAGTATCAGCTGGTTATTTTGCTCATCAAACAAGATCACCTGTTTGTAGTTTCTGTAGTCACTTTATATTTCCTTGATCTTGTGGTGCATACCATAATCATCATCTTTTAGACTTAGATCTTTCAGTTTTTCACATTGTTTTTTGACCCAACATTCTTTGGCAACTTTTATCTTTGTTCTTATCAACTTATGCAGTTTATTATACTTTTTTTTATTCTTTTGCTCGTCTTTAATTTTTCACTCACTCTGGGTCAGATGCTGCGTGTTTACCTGTTGGTCCGCGGGAGTTATTTCATTTCACTCCTACCACTCAATCTGAGAGGCATTCCCCTATCCGCCACCTGAGGACGCGTCTTGTACCGGCTACAGTTTTCCCCGAGGATTAAGAAGATCATACGTTTTTAAGTCTATACGTATTAAGAGCATTCAAATGAATGTCTTATTGTTTTACTAGTATCGCAAAAAGGAAATTATATTAACGTTATTTTACAAAAACGTATTTTAAGAAAAGCAACAAAAAATATATTTGAATAATTTATTACTATTATATTAGGGGAGACAATCCAACTCAAAATTTAACAACCAATCGAAACTGTCTATTTTTTGAATTCAAGCCAATTAGGATCTGATTACACTGGCAATCTTTCCATACTAAGGAGCAGATGATTACAACGATAATTTTTTACTGTATCAATTCACCAATAGAAAAATTTTATTTTATTGCATTTTTTAAAATTCAACCAATCATCAACGGATTACAGCGATAACACCACGGGCGTGGTGTTATCAGGCAAAGCAGACATGATATATTAAAATGTCAAATTAAATGTCAGATAGTAAATCAATTCATAATGATGATACACGGATTTGATGATATTTGTAACTACAAAATTAACTAAATTCCTTTAGAAAATACACCATAAAACACCATTAATTTGTATTCATTGATTAAAAAACTTGGAAAGTAGTAAAAAATTATCTCACCGAATATCCCTCGAGCATTGATAAATACTCAAAATTTTGTCGTAAAGAATGTTTCAAGCGTGTTTCTTTGAGGTAATATCACTCGGCCTTCGGCCTCGTGATATTACCAAGAAACACGCTTTCAACAATCTCTATGACAAAATTATCTCGGTATTATCAATGCTCTAAGGGTATTATAGCTGATAATACAGGTGAGTACAAAGGTAAAAAATTCAACAATAAACTTTATTAACAATCATTATTATTTACAACACAATGATTATAAACAATTTTTGGTTTTTCTTCGTTTTGAATGCAAGAATTATTCACCATCGGTTGCACTTTTTCCTCTTTTCTCATTTTAGTTATTATTTGTGCGTGGTGCTGAGTGTCCAATTGCAAGTAAGGGCGAATCGAGCTTGCTGAACTATGACCCGTAGTTTTTATTAACTGTTGTTCCTCTACGCCCGAAATCGCAAGCTGGGTTACTGCACTTGAAAACGTAGAATGATTAGTTATCTTAAATCTCCTTACATCCAGTCCAGCCTTTTCTGCACTTTTTTTTACTCCATTTACCAATTTCATTAATTCCTACAGGAATATTTTTGTACCAGATTTTACGTCATTTTCTTTGGATTGTCATGACGAATACAACTTGTAGTAGGAATCCTTTGGTAATTTTTGTGTCAGTACCACTCATAGTTGTTGTCTTTAGAAAATCGTCGTGATCTGACTGACAAAAATTATTACCGGCAAGATTCCTGTTGTATTATATACGAATATACTTAGCGTTGCAATTAATTTTATTTATACACAAAAATATTTTGTATAAAAATAAAATGCTACTAATATATTTTTTGACACAAAATAATTCCATTGCTAATAAGTCTTTAATAGTGTGTCAGAATTTTTGAAAATTACCTAAAATTTACAAACACGTACATACGGTGTTATTACAAGAAAATCCCATTTAATTTATACGATTACTGAGAAGACCGAATGCCCAAATTAATTTCGTTGTTTCGGTAAGTGGGTTCCTAATACGTTTAAAATTATCTTAGTTTAGCGAAGGTTTTGTGACATCATCATAGGAATTTTTTCAGTAATCGAAACGGGTTTGGTATCTCCACCGTAATGACAATACAAGAAATTTAACGTAAATAACAATAACATGAAGCAATGCTTACCTAAGAAAAATATTCATAGAGTAGCAAACATACAACACTTTTATACCAAGGATGAGTGTGAACAATTAGAATAGAAAACTTCGCCGGACATTTACTTAGAACATGTACGAAACAAACCACACAGACCAAAAAAACAAAAAGTTTTATCCCATCGATATTTCAATTTACTATTTGACAGTAATCCTCCCCCTTTCCCAATGTAATGGAAAGTAAGCGTCCCGGGAATAAATCTTATTCGGTACAAACATCATACCAAAACCATTCTTTTACACTCGACCTTAATAGTGTAATACAAATGTGTTAAAAAAATATCCTTAATAAAGCACTGTTTCAATATGGAAGTTTTATTTGCACACAAAAATATTTCGTATAAAAATAAAAGGCAGTTTACTGTTCCAAATCATTTAAAATTAAAATATGTTCATTCTTTAGTTTTTGGTATTGTCAATGTTTATTGCTCGGCTAATTTGAATTTTTTGAATAGCATCGCAAACAGCTACAAATGATTTCCGATTGCATTTGTTAACAAGCTTAGTTTACAACGCTAACTATTTTATTCAAACTAACCAAGCTGTCCCGTTTTTTGTTTTGTTGAGTGTACATTTTGTGACGTAGAAAGTTCTTGATTTGCAGGTTCATTGTTACAAGTTGTAAAAAGCTCTTCGCCCTCTGCTGACCGAAGCCTCTTTTCCTGTATCAGAGAAGGCTGTAGCTGTTTTCAACTTTCTCAAGAACACTGTCGCTAACGCCACTCTAGCTGCTATTGAAGACGACGTACCTTTTAGCGTTGAAATTGACGCCTCTGATTTTGCTATAGATGTTACCCTAAGCCAAACGGATCAACCGATAGCGTTTTTCTTAAGAACCTTACACCAGTCTGAGCAAAGGCACACAGCAATTAAAAAAAAAGCATATGCAATAGTTGAATCCGTACGTTATTGGAAGCACTATCTCATAGGTAGACATTTTGAAGTCTTCATTGATCAACTTTCGGTGATCTTCATGTTCGATCAACTGCATTTAGCAAAATAAAGAATGAAAAGATCATGCACTGAAGACTGCAATTCGTATGTTTAAGTATGGCATTGTTTACTGTCCGAGGACGCTCTCTTTAGCATATCAGCGACTACTACCTCCGGAACCGATTTGATGGAGTTGGATCTTTGTCATCTAGGAATAACCCGTATGGTCCACTAGATCCGGTCCAAAAACTTGTCTTTCACAGTGGAAACAGTAAAGAAAACTATCAGGGCTTGTACAACATGTCTAGAAGTGAAGCCGCGCTTCCACAAAAATAAAGATACTTTAGTCAAAACCACCGTACCTTTCGAAAGGTTAAATATTGATTTTAAAAGCCCATTGCCTTCTACCAACAAAAACCGCTTTAAAAAGGTCATGTGCACTATGCGTTTAAAAACACTATGCAAATTTGAGTTAGAGAATAGAGCCCAAGCTGGTTTTAGTCCAAAATACATATCACATAGAGTGCATGTTTAAAGGTCTATATAAGCAATATCAAAAATGCGAGTTAGAGATCAGTCTCAGAAAAACACAATAGCTAGTATTGAGCTTTGAAACTCAATTTCAAGTATTAATTTATAAACACGTTTTAACATCTCACAATTAAAAATCCTTAACTAGTAGATATGGGTTGATCAGACACATAAACTATTGAAACTTTAGATTATCATTTTCCACAAAAAACGTTTATCCAACAGTTTGAATTTGTTCTAAACAATAGCATCGTTCGTAATAAAAACTATTACATTGTTTTTTGTTACCATTACCATAACGCAAGGAGAATTTACTTTCTTTGGTATTAGTGAAACGCAACTCCATGTATTTTCTCTTGAGAAATGAGATGACCTATAGGGACAAGGTGCAAATATGAAATACCATTTTGTTTATTAGACACATCTTCTAAATGAACAGGTAAAACAAACCTAAATTTAGATCCTACCCAATACAGTGTCCAATAAAAGTCTTCTATCAAATTAAAGGCAACCCCCACATTTTTTGTAAAAAAAATTTGTTAGAAAACATGTCAAAATCACCACTTAAAATATGGAATACATCTAAAATTTAGTAAATGATTTTATTAATTGAATTTTTTTGTTAATACAAACTCAAATTCCTATAAAATACAATATCTATAGACTACTTGCACCAGTCACAGACATATTCGTCTTTCTCCGCACCTGCGCACTAATCATGTGCCCACATTGAGCATATGAGACACTGCACCCATATCTCACCTCTGCGGCTTGTTGAAAACCCTTGCCCACAGAAAATACACACTGCATCATTGTCATCAGGGTTGGAGTGTCTCGGCATATCAGCAACATCGTCGTCAAAATAATCTGCTAGGTCCAAATCGTCATTCCCTTCAGATTCTTTTTCGGATGAGAAGTCTTCTACGGGGCGCTTGCGTCTAATGTTTGATTGCTTCATGGGCGGCTCTTTTGACTTTCCATTAGAATTTTCAGGGTTCAGATTTCTTTTTGTTGTAGATGCGTTTGCTTCCTTTTCTTTTTTCTATTGATGGACTCATTTAGTTCATCTTTATAAGAAGATGACGTAATCAGAGAAGCTCCGACAATTTTTCTCTCTTTTTAGAATTTTTCCGCTTTGAGATGGGAACCGGGCTAATATCAAAAGGAGACACTTACATTGGATTTTGACCAGAAATCTGGAGAGCTACATTGTTAGTAGAAGATGATTTTGAACATGAAGGTTGATTGATGTCCAGTAAGTGATCCTGGGCGTTGGTTGTGTCTGAAAGGATTGATGTAGGCGAAGATTCAACTTGAAAATTCGGAACACATCCTTTTTTAGCTAATTCCTGTTTTGCTGCTAAAAAGTCAGCGTCGGAAAAAATATATCTATTCAAAGGGTAGATACCCGTAGCCCGAAAACCATTAGCAACTACTTCACCAGTCTGAACTTTAAGGTATGCCCTGCCAAACAATTCTACTACATCAAAAAGACTAAGAAGGCGGTTGTTGTTACGGATCCACAATCGAATCTCTTCACTCTAATAGATTTTTAACGACCCCATGAATAACTTGCCCAGGGGCTGAAGTTTATGTGTCGAATGCGGAGGTAAAGACATGATGACTATGTAGTTCTCTCTTGCAAGATCTATAACGTCGATGTTACGGGTATGGCTGTAGTGCCCATCGAGAATTAATAAAATCGGGTCCTCCTTAGACGGTTTTGCATGCTTAATGAAGTAATGTAACCACTGAGTAAAAATATGGGCTTGTACTCAACCAGATGGATGTGCAACTCCAACAAATCCTGGAGGAGCACCTTTCATGAGTTGTATATTCATATTTTTTCTAGGGAATATTAGTAAAGGTGGTATGAACTGGCCGGCAGCACTCATGGAAAAGATAACTGTTATCAAAGCTTCTGCTTAAGTTAAAGGTGCAATCTGACGTTTACGTCAAAGGCCAATTACCGAAAAAATCTTGCTTTGTACGATGGTTAATCCCGAATCATCTACATTGTAAATGTTCGCTGGAGGGAAGGAAAATTTTTGTAATTCAGTTTCTAAGAGATCAAAAAAATCAGAAATCCTTTCTTTGCACAAACCTGCAGCTATAGCGAACGATGTTCCAGTAGACTTCCTAACTGACAGTTTTGGATGCCGCTTTAAAAAAAGATCAAGCCATGCTCTACCTGCCAAACCTGATACAGAAAATGAGTGTTCAATGTTATTTCTAGAAGCCAATTGATAGACAAGCCGTTTTAAATCTCTTCTAGTAAGCTCGAAAACTATAATTCATATATAACAACATATGTGCAAAGCATTCAATAAAAATATGCAACAAAAAAATATACCTATTAATAATGATATACCTGCTGAACCTTTTGATGCGTTCGATTCACAATACCACGTGTAACAGATGAAAAACCTAACGGACCGTGTTGTAGCGTTCTACCAACCATAAAGTCGCATAGATCAGTAAGTTTAACTAATTGCCGCCAGATGGAAACGTTTTGTTTTGTAAAACAGCCGGTATTCTATATTACAGTCATATTCCACATTTGCACCTTCTCCTAAAATGATAGGATACATTTAGCTAAATTAAAATCTCATATACGAGTAGATATGTATACCTGCTTCAGTTTTGAAATGTCGAGATTTTCTGTATTTTCATTAACACAAAGCGGTAATTTCAACATCGAATATTTATTCCACAAGCTAGTTGGATTTGATGCCCTATCGTTAAAATTTGCCAAAATCACAATTTCATTACTTTTCTTTAAATTTTTTTAATTGCACTATTCCTTAAAATATGTATTCGGGTGCTTATATTGAGCCTTTTAATTTTCTGGCAGTAACGACGCTCAAGCTGCATTAGCACTACTTTCGATTTCAGAAAAATCTTCAACCTCGTTCGGATCACTCATTGCACCGATTACAAAGTGGATTTGTGATTTAAAAAAATTTATACTGAATTCGTTTGTTTACAAGTGGCGTAGCCACAGCAACTAATCAATCAGCAAACTCGATTATAGCAATGAATTTTTTATTATAGATAACACTGGTCTGCAAAAAATATTTTTTATCGAGCCCTGACACTATTCCGGGCGATTCTTATGTAAAATGACGTCCTGAATCCAAATATGTCTTCCGTTTTCTTCCATCACCCACCATTTTCGAGGGAGCCCCAAATCTCTAATTTTACCACTTTTCGATAAATTAATTATAATTTATTTATCGAACGATAATAATAATTATAATAATTATTATAATAATAAATATATGGACATGAATTTAATTTAAATGGGAAAAAGAACTATTTTAGCTATAAACAGTTATAAATAAAAAGATATTCATCGTTACTTGGTGCTTGCTTTCTTTTTATACCCTGAGGTACAGCTCTCTCGTTTCAAAAACCAGCAGTACTCCGCCAACATTCTTGCATTACACTTCCCTGAAAATCTCTTCTCCAGCTTAGCGATGTCTTGATGGAACCGTTCCCCGTGTTCATCCGAGACTGCTTCTAAATTTTCAGGGAAAAAGTCCAAATGCGAATGAAGGAAGTGAACTTTAAGAGACATGTTACATCCTATGTCCTTGTACGCTAAAAGCAGTTCTTCGACGTGAGCGACATAATCTTCACTTTTGTGGTTACCCAGGAAGTTCTTACAAACGTTTTGAAATGCAAGCCAAGTTCGTTTTTTTTTTATTTAGGTGTTCAATAAACGTCGAATCTTGGAAGAGTTGTCTAATCTGGGAACCAACAAAAACGCCTTCTTTGATTTTAGCTTCGCTAAGACGAGGAAATTTAGTTTTCAAAAATTGAAATGCGCCACCTGTCTTGTCCACTGCTTTCACAAACTGTTTGATCAATCCAAGTTTGATGTGTAAAGGTGGTAAGTAAATATTTTCCTTCGGAACCAAAGGATTGTGGGTGACATTTTTCTGACCAGCAACAAGATTTTCTCGCAGAGGCCAGTCCCATACGATGTAATGTTTATCTCGGGCTCGGCTTTCCCATTCACAAAGGAAGCAGCAATATTTTGTGAATCCTGATTGCAGGCCCGTGAGTAGAGCAACAACTTTTAAGTCAGCGCAAAGTTTCCACTTATAATCATGATAACTAATTTTATCAAAGATTCTGAAGATGTTTTCGTACGTTTCCTTCATATCAACAAAGTATGCAAGTGGAACTGATGGGAAGTCATTCCCATTTGCCAACAGGACAACTTTTAAGGTTGTTTTTGATGAGTCTATAAACAGTCTCCATTTGTCTGGGTCACATGGCATCTGTAGCTCTGTCATCAATAAATTTGCATTAGGGCAGAACACTAAACCTTTATCTTCTGAGAAGACATTTCAAGGTTGCTTGTCTGGTCCTGTAAGAAGATATTTTTACTTCCTTTTCTAAGAGATTCCACTGTTGAAGTCGCGATCCTAGGAGCTCAAATTTAGTCTTGGGTAACTGCAAATCCCTGACAAGATCATTTAATTCCGATTGAGTGAGGAGGTGAGGTTACCAAAAAACTAAATCTGCGGAATACTCTTCATCATCATTGAACGTATCATTCGAAGCCCCAGGTTGTGGCTCAGTCTTTTAAATCAATTTCCGGCTCTAGAGTATAAGTGTTTGGGGGCTCTGGGATTGGCAAAGTATCGTTATGAGGAACAGGTCTTAGAGCTGACGAAATATTGGGATACTGAATTGTATGCTTACTTTTGCTCGAAAACCCGACGGTGGAAGTCATACAAAAGTAACAAGCTGTAAGATGACAGCAAGGTTCACGCCAAACCATGGGCACAGCAAATGGCAATGATTTACGGGTACCTTTGAGCCATTTGGTCAAACTACTGTAACAAGTCGTACAGCAAACTGATGGAGCCCAAGTCTTGTCCTGGTCGCCAACTTGACAATGAAAGTACAATTTATAAGCTGTTTTAACAAGCGGAGAACGGAGTTATCGTTGCGCTTTTAAAGTTAATTCCCCGCAGACATAGCAGAAGCTATCGGGATGATTTTTACACTCGCGTAGCTTAATTAAACAGCAATTCAACGCCCGACATTAACCAAAAATCACACTTAGTCACTTGAAAAAATCCGGAGTAAAAGTAGTTTTACTGTTTTACACAAATGAACAAAAATGAACACAAAATTCAGCACGTTTAGAACGTCTACAAGTTAACTCTGCAACAGCTATAGATGTACTGATCGCAGCAGTTAAGCAAACAATGTAATATACTATAATGAGAAGAGTAATGCAAGTTCAAGCCTGTCGAAAATTCCTGTTCAAACCTGCATGTGGTGTTGAGATTGCCAGCGTCGTGCAGTGAATCTTCCTAACTGTTTATTACATTTTTTTACTGTTATATATTTGTATTTTATTGTTGTTTCTATATACATTTTATAGCAAAACTTTTGCCATATACTTTGGTATAAATTTTATTACCTGCTTTGGGATGTTTAACGGCTATAAGTTAAAATTCTAAAAAAAAATGCAAAAAATAAAATAAAAATGGGGTCCCCCCAAAATAGGTGGGTGATGGGTAAAAACGGAGCTCATTTTTGGATTCAGGAGGTCATTTTACATAAGAATCGTCAAGAATGGTATCAGGGCCGATTTTCATGCAGACCAGTGTAATTAGTATTATATACCCAAATATTTAATAAATATTATTAGAGTTAATTTCTGTGGTAGTGAGAAAAACGTAATGCACAACGCGTAGGTAAGTTTCTTTTTTATTCTCGGTGGGTTTGTGCACCTCGTGTTGTTAAATGATAGGTTCCAATTAATCCAGATTTTGTTTAAAACAATAGTAGATAATTTAATTTGTGATACCTTAAAAAACATTTATTACAGATAAATTACACCTTAATAATGCTTAGTAAATAACTACATTTAATTATACGTTGAATCATTGTTTAATAAAATTAATAAAAAAAAGCCATTGTACAAATAAAAAAGTCGAAAGTTGTAAATTTAAAATTTAAGTAATTTAATAAACGCACTAAAATCAAACAACAAAAAATAAAAAAGTAATTAATACGAGAATAAATTAAGTACTTATTATGAAACACACATTGTATTTCAGCAATTAAGCAGCTGTTAGTGTATTTAGTGAAGTTTAACATATAAATAACTAAACGGGTTGTTAAAAAATTTAATTCTTGACAATGATTTAATGTTATAGCCCAAGAACTGGTTCTATTAAATATTAAACAGATATTATTTTATAATATTCGACCCATGTTTATTTTTCGTGGTTTTAACTGGTTGTAAAGTTTCTCGATGTGAACAGAAGTGGTGCAACGATTGTAAAATACGTCGGAACTCGTTTGCTTCTTTTCTTTTGAGCTTTATTTTAATATACTCAATTAATTTATAATCTCAAAATGGCATTCAAATTAATGTAACGTTTTATGTTAACAAATTTTTTGTATATCTATACAAAATTATAAAGAGGCGCATAATTAGTTAAAAAAATTAATTAAACATAAGCTGAAGTAATTAGTTTTTCCTAAAGTAAACAATCAATAACCTGTATATTACTATAAAATTTTTGTTAGTAAAAAAATTAATTTTAAAAATAAATAGGTACGTACACTAAAAAAATTAAGTTAATACTGTAAAAACCCATGTTAGTATTTCGTTTAATATATACAATACATAACTCTTCTGCCGCTGTTAAACTTAGTTTTTAATTTATATGTTGATTATTTTTAGTAATAAAATTTATTTAAACAATTAAACGTAATATTTTTTATATTATTTTTATTTAAGTAAGATCCTATTTATACAGTGTCTGAGAAAATTATTATTTTAAAGTACAGTCGTGGTCATTGAAAATGGATTCATTCAGGTAGAAAAAAAAGAACGTGGTCACAGTCTAAGACAGAAAAGTACCGTGACCCTTATAATCTCTGAGGTAATAAACACCACCGTATCTATGATTTGTTATTTATTAAATTTTTACAATTTTAACAATGAATAAATAAAATATTTCTATTCTATCTTTCACGAAGTATTAACTTTTAATAAATTTATAATTATAAAAAGTGCCCAAGATGTCACAAAACAAATATGAACTATTATATTTAACAATTTCAATTAGTCTATTAGTCAAAACGTCAATATCCTAAATATCATTATCTAAGTATCTATCTTTTAATCGTATTTCCTGTACACACAGTAATTAAGGGATTTTCTTATTGCCTGTTTTAAAAGACAATATAAGAACAAGACAATAGTATCTATTATGACATTATATTTCATTTTTCAATGAAGAGGATTTACTGGGAAAACCTTTAATTTAAAATCGTACTTCTTACTTATTATTTACCCACCGATAGTATTGTGTTTAAAGTGTTTCCGTCATTTAATATTGAAATTAAATCAAAAATGCCCGGAAGACCGAATCAGTGGGTTCTTTCGTAACTCAATTTATTTATTTTAATTCTTAATGAAGAATAAGGATAGATTATGATGACAATGAAGTTACCAGTCACAACACTTGAATAAAAACACATTTGAAAATTAAGTTTCTTCATCAAACCTGAAACCACTACACATCCAATTTCAGATTTTTACTTTAAAAATATAAACCAATTTGTTGCATATAATTAATGTACTTCAATATTTTTTGCAGTATTATTAACATTCAAACAATAAGATAATTTGAAAGTCATGTAAATAACGCGCCGAGAAAGAAATTTCCGGAAGTCATGCGAAAAATAGTTTTAATAGATTTTTGTTAATTTAAATTAAAATTTAAAATGCAATTTTTTTAATTATAATAACCTAACGCACGATGCTAGAGTTGACTAACATAACTAAACACCCTAAAACATAAAGAACGAACCTTTGTAATCCTTCAGGAAAATGTCACGGTAACTCAAACTAGTATTTCCTTACAACAATTTGACGGTTTCAAATACTAAGATTCTATATTCCATCAAAACATGTAAACAATACAATACTTCTAAGTTATATTTAAAATGCACTTTTTCAATATTTCGTGAAGGGGATAATTGACTTAATAAAAGCAGAGATTCACTTGGTTTTAATCATTTACTCATTTGCATAAAACGCTGAACTGAGTTCTAAAATTATTTAATTTTTAAATTCCTCACTTTAAAAAAATGCCGAGACGCATCGGTCAACGAGAGTGTTCAATGGAAACTCGAGGACGTATAGTAGGACTTTTCGAAGCTGGATGGTCTGTTCAAAGAATCGCACAAACTGTGGATGTTTCAGTAAGTACGCTTTTTAATCTAATTAGAATAAATTAGAAATATAATTGATTATAAATAATAACAATACTTATTAGCATCAATACCATTAACTGTATTATGAAGCTTGCTTTGTAAACAATTGCAGTTGTTTTAAACCATTTATCCTTTATGTTTATCGTTGTTATTAACTACATTTATTTTGTTTTATTCGTTTTAGAAACAAACTGTGAGACGGTGGATTAATCGCCGTGAAATCGGAGAGATGGCTACAGTTCATCCAGGAGCAGCGCGGATTACTACTCCGGGCCAAGACAACGCTATTGTAGAAATTGCTGATAATCAACGTTTTCTATCTTCAACAATAATTAAAGAAAATTTACAACTAATGTGTTCCGCGAGAACTATAAGGCATCGATTGCATGAAGCAGGAGTGCATTGCCGTCAACAAGCAAGAAAAATTTTAATAACACCAGAACATGCAGCGAGACGGCTTCAATTTTGCCAAGATAACCTCAACAGAGACTGGTCAGCTGTAATATTCTCAGACGAAAAAACCTATTCGTCATCGCAAGATGCACCTACACAAGTGTGGAGGCGAAATGGAACCAGGTATGAAGTGGAGAACGTTCTACCAAAAAAAACAAGTGCACGAATCAATGCTGGTTTTTGGGGATGGATGTGTGAAAGTTGTCCCGGTGAACTGGTGCAAATAACACCGCCACGGTTTAATGCCAGAGCTTACGTTACAGTGTTAGAGGAGGTGATGTTGCCTAGTGTACGAGCACTTTACCCTGAAAATAAGGTGAAAAATTTTGTTTTTGTTCAGGACAATTGCACAATCCACACTGCACAAATTGTGCAAGATTGGTTTACAGATCACCCGGAAATTGACCTTCTACCATGGCCCGCAAAATCACCAGATCTCAATCCGATAGAAAATTTGTGGGCAGCTAGTGTGAAATACTGGAACAATTTTAATAACGGTATTAGAGAACGCAATGTCAACGAATTAGCGTGGCACGTGACTGATAATTGGAATTCCCTTCGAAACACAAATATTTGTGAAAACATTGTAAATAGTTTGCCCAATAGACTACAAAACTGTATTGAAAGCAACGGATACTATACAAAGTATTAAATATTTTAAATAAATTCATTATTGCATTATTGTGTTTTTGTTTCCTAAGGTTTGGATCCTGCATGAAATGATTTTGATGAAAAACACTATTATTAAAGTTTACATATCGACTTACCTTTTATTGTCATTTCAAATTATCATATTGTATGAATGTTAATAATACTGCAAAAAATATTGAAGTCAATTAATTACCTATATGCAACAAATTAGTTTATATTTTTAAAGAGTAAATCTGAAATTGTATGTGTATAGGTGTAGCAACAAATCAGGTTTGATAAAGAAACTTAAATTGAAGGTTTTCCCAGTAAACCCTCTTTATTGAAAAATTACATATGTTATAATAGATACTATCGTCTTGTTCTTATATTGTCTTTTAAATCAGGTAATAAGAAAATCCCTTAACTACAGTGTGTACAGGAATTAGTGATATTTAGGATATTGACCTTTGACTAATAGACTAATTGAAACTGTTAAATAAAATTGTTCATATTTGTTTTGTGACATCTTGGGCACTTTTTATATTTAAAAAAATAATTAAAAGTTAATACTTCGTGAAAGAAAGAATAGAAATATTTTATTTATTCATTGTTAAAATTGTAAAAATTTTATAAATAACAAATCATAAATACTGTGGTGTTTATTACCTCAGAGATTATAAGGGTCACGGCACTTTTTTGTCTTAGACTGTGACCACGTTCTTTTTTTTCTACCTGAATGAATCCATTTTCAATGACCACGACTGTACATACTTATTCTTTAATGTTTTGTCGATTTTTTAGGTTTTGTAGAAACTAAGGAACTGTGATAGTAATGAATTCAAAAAAAAAAAAGAATCGACATAACCCTGTTTTCACCACGTGTTGATATACAAAAGAACTCTGGTTCAAACTTTAATATTACTTTAAACTATATATATGAAGGAAAGTATAATGCGAAACTTATTTTAGATACGAGAAGAATTTTGTCAAATTTGGTTTCTTTCTCGAATTGTGTACACAGCTGCAACACGATTCCTTCTAAGAGCAAGCCGTTCACGCAAGGATACGAGTTACGCCGTCGTGTACTTACTTCAAAGGATACATCTGTTGCGGGGTCAATTCCGACAAATCACCCTATCAGTGCGGAAACTAAATGCAAAATGTCAGACCCGATAATGATGACAAAAGCACAATTGCAAATGTTATTAAATGGGATGCTCCAAATGCTTTCAGATCAAAGTTTTGCTGTTACCCCACAAGCTGCAGCTAATCCTGAGATGGCAAGCTTCACAAAATGCCAGTCTCGCTTTTCAGGTATGAAGAAAGAAAATATCGACACATTCATCAATGCAATCTCGATTTATAAAGAATAAAGAATTACGAATGAGAATGCCTTAAGTGGTTTACCGATGAAATTAAATAGTAGTGCAGCAACCTGGTTTCAAGGAGCAAAGTGGTTCATGAAGACTTGGGACAATGCCTTAAAAGGTTTAAGGCATGCATTTGGCAAAAAATTGCCTCCTCATAAGATTTTTAAAGATCTCTTCTCGAAGGAACAAACTGAACGAGAATCAACCAATCAACCAAAATTTTACCATGTTACATAAATTACAGAAGTTAGACATGATCTATAGTCTTCTACATTCAAAATTTAGAAGTCGAGTCCCCAAGAGATTTGATTAAGAACTTTGATAAATTGATAACAAAACTCGATCAATTGAATCGCATTTAGATTTAGATGAAACTTATAAAGCGTCAGGTACTTTAGAATCAAACAAACAGTCAAAACGACCCCAATGTAAATACTGCCAAGTATATGGTTATATACAGAGTGAATGCAGAAGCTGACAGCTGCTCAAAGTCGAAAAAACACAAATGGAAGTACAAGAGAAATAGTAACTTTACCGGCTACCATTTGGTGTGAACGGTCAACTTCAACGATTACGTGCTATGGTTGTGGTACACTTGGGTTTGTACGGTCCCAATGTCCAAAGTGCAGATCATCTTTACCTGTGTCCCAAAACAGTGCAACAATTACAGCAAACAGCGTTTCATCTACTAAAGTGTTAGCTGCCTATTTTGGAGAAGTCCTACGTCCAATGCTACGTATTACAGTAAGTAGTCTTACAGGATTAGCATTTGTAGATTCTGGTGCACGATGAAGCATAGCTAGTCAAAGATTATGTAGACATTTGTTGGAAAAGAAAGTACCATACACTAAATCAATTATGGGAATGATTTTGGTAGATGGAAAACCTAAAAATGTTCCTCTTTTGTTGTTCGATGTAACAGTAATTTTTCATGAATATGCCATTCTACAACAATTCATAGCTGTATCTGAACATGTAGATAGCAAAACACTTCTAGGTGTTGATTTTATTACTGCTGCTAATATCTTATTAAATATACCAAAAAATAGAATACTGGTTTTTAGATAAACCACAAGATGTTTATGCCTTACTTGCAAAACCTAAAATGGATGATCAAAATCATACAACGATAAATCCAGTTGAAATATCATTAGCTCTTCGTAACAATGAAGGTATTCAATTGAATGATGTTGGAAAGAAACACCTCAATGATATAATAACAAGTCATCGACAAGTATTCGACGCTCTTTGCTAAACAGTTGAGAATACGGTGACAAAATGGATAGAGTTTTTCTCATTAAAACAAGCAACCGCCGAACACTGCACAAAATGCCTTATTGATGAAATCATTCTATGAAACCCCTCGTCAGGTTATCAGCAATCACGGTAGTCAATTTTTTGGGAGGGTAATGCAGCCTTTATATCACCCGTCTTCAAATCTGAAGAGTGACGAAACCGAGATCTGAAGATACAATTATCTATTATTGTGGGAACAAAACATACGAAATGGAAAAAAAAGCATTCGCTTCGGCACGATTTGCAATGAACAGCAGCAAGCATTTGTTTGTCTACGGGTTATAGTCCTGCCAATTTGAGTTTTGAGCGGGAACTAAAGAGCTGTAGTGATGTCACACGCGACTTGCGCACTGTACTAGAAAATAAAAATTTTATACCAGAGATTACCCCATATCTCCAGACAATCGAGAGAATTGTGTACACTGTTAGGAAAAGACATGAAGCAGACAAAAATAAAAAGCTTGTTGATAAGCACTCCCGAGACATAGAACCTTTCAAAGTTGGTGATCGGGTACTGGTTGACAACAATATCTTTAGCAAAGGATCGAATTCATTGAGTGCTAAGTTTGCTCCAAAACGAGATGGATCTTATCATTCAGAAGACATCGCCTACATCTAATACCCTCGCTGTTCCTGATCAACCCGATGTTTTACTCGGAACCTACCATGTTTCTGCATTGACACCTTTTGTAGAAGACGAAAGTGTGAATCCAGCACCGATCTACCCCATGAGAAAAAGAGGCCAACTTCGTAAGACTATAGTGGAAAATACGACGCTACATTCTTTAAACGAAAAAGACCTGACTGTAGCAGTTCCAACAGTAGGTGATGTACCAACAACAAATACTACGTATCGCCCAGCCCGTAAGATTAATCAACCATGTACAACACCTTGCTGTGCATCATCAATTAATCTATTGCAAATACCATTCACTGTTGGATCCTATCCAATTTAAACGATTTTTTTAGTAAAACCGATGATCGAAGTTTATGGAGAAAACGTTTATGAAAAAAACATTATGAGTCATGAAATGGTAAGGAAGTGAGTTAAAGTTTTTAATGATAACCTCAACAATGTGTTACGTATAAAAATTAGTTTTAGTTATACCGCATTTTTAAGTTCATTATTCGTAAAAGTTTGGAAACTGCGCGAGTTGCTTATAGCGATAAGTTGGTTCGAAAGGAAATTTTGGGAAATCCACAATTTTGAGTTAAGAACGATGACGCGAGTACAGCTGGTTCCTTAAATTTTAATATTGGGGCAATTATTCTTTATTAAAATTATATCGTTTGCGGATTTGTGCCACTGTACATAATTTTGAGTGTTTCTTCGGAAATATTAAGAATAGATACACTCTACGGCTTAGCCGGATTACTTGTCCCGTCTTCTCATTATTTAAATTTGCATTATCGCAAGTTTTTGTTTACCTAAGAACCCGTTTAACACGGTAAGTTCAGCGTTTCTAAAATTTCTTGTAAATATAATTTTTTTATATTAGGGTTCTTAATTACCTTTGGATTTACACCTATCCATATACGTACATATATTTATGATTATCTGACATTGGGTCAAAAGTCATCATAGCAGTATTGGATTTGTTTATTGATGTTATTATTAATGGTTACCGAAAATCTGTGGTTTTGTACATTAAAGACGGGAAGCGCAAGCTTTGCTTTTTTGCTTTTAACCTTTATTGGAAGAATTTAACTGGGTAAGTTGCGATTTGTTTGAATGTTGCGTGAATGCGGTGTGAATACGGGAAATCGCTGCTTACAAGTTCACCTGTAATCGTCACTCACAGCCATCTTTGTTCTTGCGTCTCTCACTCTTTCTTATGTACAAGACATAGTTCAACGAAATAAGTCTTTATTTTACGAATCAATTTAATTTTTACTTTAATTATTACTATGCTGATTAAACATATTTTGTTCTGATTTGATTTTATTTTTATTTAGTGTTTTCCAACGCGTTTGTTTTAATTTATTGTGGCTACCTCGATCCCTTCTAGAATCCGAATCATTAACAAAACTTTATTAGGTACCAAATGTTCATGGCAAGGAACGGACTAACCGACCTCTCATTACTGACGATTTGTTGCAAAAAGGTGACGAAAATTTGAAAGAGAACAAACGCTTCACGATCTCTTCGTCATCTTTTTGGCTCTACACTAAGACGAGATCTTTCACTGCGCCTCCACGATATTCTTGTCCGTAGGGTTTTCGAATTCAAGTACCGCGGACTATTGCTCGACGACAAGCTGAGTTTTGCGCTTTCGTGGTTGACAAGTGTAAGAGTGTCTTGCACTTGTTCTACAAATACTCACGTCTTAAATGGAACCTACACAAAAAGATCTTGCGAATATCTTCGACAATTCAGTCATTCCCATGCTCACCTATGGCTTAGACATTTGGTACCATAGACTTCGACATTCTCACGTGGTCAGGAAACTGTCCTCGCTCCAATTCTTATTCCTGAGAACTATCCTAGGGGCGTATCGTACGGTTCCCGTCGATACCCTCTGTGTCATTTCTAAAAATCCTCCCTTACATCTACTATTGCAGGAAATGTACTGCACCAAAGTTCCTCGCAAGGCTGGTTCGTGCAATTTCCTTGACCAGCACGTTTCAAACGATAATTTTCCATCCTTTTCAGCGGCCAAGCGTCACTTAAAGGTCTTGATCTTGGGTGAATGGCCGCGGCTGTGGAATACTTCCCATAAAGGGCGTAACGCCTATTCTATTATCCCGAATATCCTTACCTGGGTCAGAATGCCCCACGTCCCTGGACGAGAAGCCGTCCAAATCTTGTCTTCACACGGTGGATTTTGTTGCCATCTAAAACGATGACAGGTGTCCGTCGTGCGGCGTTCCTAACACTCCGGCGCATCGGATTCTCGCTTGTCGCAAATTCGATGTTTCTCCTCAGGCCATCCTCGAACTGGTGCCTGATGTAAATATTTATAGACCATTCGCAAAGAGAGATCAGAGCCTACAATCAGAATTAAGTTTTTATTTTCTAACGTTTTTGCATGGTTTTGTTTATTTTTTTTACAAGTACGCTATGGCAAAGTAGGTTTTTAGTTTTTATTATTATTAACAGCATGAATTTTAATTTAGGATCATTTATTTCAGTATTTTATTTTGAATAACCTTTTAGTTTCTTTTTGTCGTACCTACTTAATTAACTCAGCCTCTCTTAGTTCTCTTACAAATTTCTAAGTCCTTTTCCTACCTACTTGGTTTTATGCCTTAGAAGCGAGGATAAACCGTAAGGCAGGTGCCTCGCCGAACCGCGTGCTCACATAGCACGTACCGATACCTAGCCCATCCGACTAAGTCTAACTAGACTTTTCTTTTAACGATACTTTTTCTACTCTTACCTATCCTTTTGTGGCGAACTTGTCCCAAGCAATTTCGGGTGGTTTGGTGGATCCACATCCTGCTCCTTCTCTCTTCGTCATCTAAGAATTTTTTTCCAGTTTCAACAAATTTTGTTGTATAAAATTGTTACCAAACACTTACATTATTGTAGACCGTGTTCAAGATGGGTACCAAAAGTGTTACGACAGAGCACAAAACCAACCATTAAAGCAGCGGTATCACATTCCTTTAACGTTATTCTGCCGAGGGTGATAATTTTTTTAACCAAACTTTCACAGGCGATGTAACGTGAGTAGCCTACGTTACGTCAAAATCAAAACAGCAATCTATGAAATGGCGGCGTTTGACATCACCCAAAAAAGTGAAATTCAAATAGACAATTTCAGCCAGGAAAATCATCTGTACCGTGTTTTGAGACAGGAAGGGTGTGTTGGTTGTCGGCGTTTTTTCTCGTAATAAAACAATTCTAAAAATTACTGTAAAGCATTAACAAAATTGCGTCTAGCAATCTAAAATAAAAAGCACGGCATGCTGAGTAAAGAAATCCTTTTGCTTCACGACAACGCCTAGCCGCACGCAGCTCGCAAAACTCAAGATCTCATCGCATCGTTTAGCTGGGAACAACTTGATCATGCTATATACAATCTAAATCTTGAGTCCAGTGACTACCACCTGTTTTTAAATTTGAAAAAGCATCTTGGCACGCCACGATGACGACGATAGCCTCAAAACGACCATAATCAGTGGTTGTCAAATTAAGTGGCAGGCTTTTATGACAACGGGATACAAAAGCTTTTTGTTCATTATTATAAATGCTTCAATAATGGCAGCAATAATGTAGAAAAGTAGGTTAAAGTGCAGGCTTTTATGTAAAAATAAAATTGTTATAAAAAATTCCATAGTTTTTTAATACTTTAAAACGGTACTTACTTTGAAAACATGCCTCGTATTTACTAATTTAGTTAAATAATCTTCTAATTCTGAAACTGTTAATAAGCCAAGGTCTCTATTTTTAAAAAAAAAATTTTTATGAATTGCTATAATTAAGCACAAACTGAATAGTTTCTATCAAAACGTAAATCACCTTTCTTTTTTCTAAATTTGAGTTTATATCATAGTATTTTACGCGTAGGTTCACATTCGTCAGGCTAATAGCATATATCAGGCTTTACAAATTCAAGCTTATTAAACGACACCCAAATTAAATAACTGACTTGCAGTAACTTCTCTAGAAATAATATCGGTTAAATTATATCCAGATCCTATATGCCACCACTTCTTAATATCGGTAATGCTTTGTATAATTTCTACTCAATATATTTTTACTAAAAACAACATCGCATGAAATTGAATTCTTAGCACAGATAACGTTTTTATTAATGTAACTTATGTTTTTGAACAAAGTAACCGCGTTGTTTTCTGTGACCTAATATAAACACAAGCCTCAAATGCCTTTTTGATAGTATCGGAAAACATGTGTAATTCTAAATACAAATAATTAATTGTTGTACATCTAGGTATATTAATACGTTCTAACAGTAGTAATTCTTTGTTGAATTTTTTCCACACATTTAATAATTTGTCAGAAACTTTATTATCTCATCCTAACTTTTATTGCCACAATGCACAATTATCTTTTTCTTATCGAAACCTGTCCTAGGAGTCCTCAAAGATTAAATAATTTTGCTACCATAGATAAAACAACCTTTTTCTGCGACTAACAGATAATACCATAAATTGTATGTTTATTTGCGATTAGGCAACGTTGTGCATTGTGTTTGACAAATTTCATTTCCGTACAGGTCAAAGTTATTTTCGTACAAGTCAAAGCTATTACAAAGTTAACTTTATGATGGGGACGTAGGCTTTATATAGGACACGGTGTCAGTGCTATTAAATAAAATATTGGGAATTTCCTGTGTTTGATTTAACTAAATATAACCTTTTAGCCTGTAAATTTTTCTGGCAAAAAATTTCTTTATAAATTTTTTGCATTTATTTATAAATTAAATAATTAAAAAAAAATAGCAACAGCAATTTTGTACTTTTACACAGAAATTGCATAACTAACATTGTTTGGCTCTTAAATAATAAAAGTTTTAAACGTTTGATATTGATTCATTGGTCTGTACCAAAACTTTAAAAACTATCTTAGAATTTAGCAAAATGTTCATAATTTCCAGAAAAAGTAGGTAAAAGTAATGTCGGTAACTGAATATTAAATTCAACCACTGAATTGTTTAAAACATGTGAAAAATGAGGTACTTATTTTAATTTCTGTGATAAGTGAGCGCACACTCGCAATTGCGTTGAAATATAAATTACAGATTTCGGTACGTTATAAATTTAAATTTTCAATAACGTCTGCTTCTATAACTCTTAAATATGAATAGACTTCTTTAAAAATTCAGCTTCTGTCAAACGAAGTGTTAATTGACTTTTGAAAAATGATTGATAATTTTGAATAACTGAAAAATTAAGTCTGATAAACTATTTTCTGCAATCTTAAAGTTTTCTCTTAATCGCTTTACCATAATTAATAGTTATAAAGATAGAAATGTAGAATTAAAATAGAAACTATAAAGGAGCTCGCAGGTTCTTAAAATTCCCCATAATGCAAATTACCAATTTACATTTTGTAAATTGTACTTTGTCTATGTACATGACTCTATTAAATATTGTGTGTTATAATCAGTTCTAAGGTTGCACCCTTGCACATTTCTAAAAGATTCTGTTCTTGTTTGCACATAAATTTTTTTAGAATTGCCTTTAACGTCGTATTAAAATCTCCACTAATTGAAATAATATTTACTTATTTAAACTTTTTGTATAAAACGTCTATGCTCGGGTGCCAAAATAATAATTTTTGTAATTGTACATAATACAAATAAAATCGTCCAAACACTATATATCTTGTAGTATTCTAACTATAATATAAAATAAATATTATAAAAATAGAAGACGTCGATAAACTTTTACTGGGTACGATTCAGCGTGTTAAATTTGTCATATAATGTACAGGGTGTTTAAGTACTTAATACTTAATATTTTTTTAACAGCGTAAGAAATATGATTCAACTTTATCAAATGTTATTGAAATATTAATATTGTAAATTAAATATTAATTAAAATTAAAATAAAACTAATAGTTGAGTTAAAATGCAAAATTAAAATACAATAAAAAAAGTTATCTATAAACGTCTAACCTTTGCATTAATTTGCTTGTAATTGTATTTAATTTCCTTAAAATTTAATTAACTTGGTTTGATCAAATTTTGTTTAAAAAAACATAAACCAATATTTTTTACTGCACTAATATCCATAATAAAGTAGACAAAGATTAATATTTTAGATCGGATGTCATAAAAAAAGTAATATACTGATATTTAAGAAGAAAGCAAAGTTTCAGGTACTTAAAACTTCTAAAAAATCATTATTATTTTAGTGGGTTTTTACTGTTGATACAAACTTTAAAATCTATCAATTAAAAAAACCAATAACAAAAATATTAAACCAAGGTAATAGGCAGATAGATCCATAAACACTAGCACAATATTTAAACCTGATAACAGTACTCCATACACAATAAAAAAAAAAGGTTAGACAATGCAATTACAATGAAAACAGTAAACATGTTTTTATTTGTTAGTAAATTGTTTAATAAACACAATCATAATTTCCAGTGTGAATAGATAAAAAGTTATTTTTAACGCGTGTAAATTCAAATTTTGATTAAAATACAATTTAATTTTGAGTAATGTGTTTACTTACTCATGGATACAAAATAAAAACTAATAATTTATTGGCAACTAACGTCCTTTCGTTTATTATAAAACCAAGTAGGTGTAAATTAAAAAAGCTTTAATTGCATTTTTCGAATAAATCCACTTGAAGGCGGTTAATACTAATGTTGTTATGTAATGTTGCAAACGATATGAGTTGTCTGAAAATCGTGGTAATACCCAACACTTAATTATAGAAATTAATAATTTTAACTACAAATTTAGATAGGTTAACCCAAGTACGCTAGCAATTGATTAAAGTCATATATTAAGACACGCCACATTATGGTTCCTTATTAATTTAGTTTTATCTTAAATCTTGTCAGTAAGGTTTACTTTTTGAGTTTTTTAGTTTTGTGCTGAATCTAAATTTTACATATTTTATTTTTGATTTTTACATAATAATATCATTTACTTATGGTTGTAACAATTAACGTTATTAAAAGAATATTTGACACATTCAAAAATGCAAGATGATGCAAAATGCGCTCATAATTATAGTTTTACGTTTAAGCTCCGTTTACACCAACAGAACACATAAGTTGCGTTTACACTAATACATAACAATTCTCCCACGCCTAATATGAAATACACAATGAGTTGAACACAAGTTACGACCGGTTCCACCAACACGACTTAAACTTAAGCTTAAAGGCTGGGATACAGTTGTTAAAACCATAGCAACAATTGTTTTTAAGCATTGCTTAAGTTTAAATCGTGTTGGTGGAACCGGCGTTATAAACAAAACTTTAAAACCAGCTCGTTTAATAATATGCAATTAATAATCTCGACAATATTAACGTTTTGGCTGGTTGCGTTTGCTCGCGCATGCAAGATTATTATATGCCCTCATTACCAACCTTGTTGGTTAAATAACTATAATAACAAGATTTAATAATGAAAACCTATAAACGGATTTGTAATAAATATTCCTAAGCATATTTAATAGTGTGGTAAGACAAACCAAATTCTTCTGACCGTTAAAACAATAAAAATAAAATAGATCTTTGTGCAACAAAAACAACAGTTTGCCGATCAAGAAAAAAATAGTTAATTGTTATTTACGCTTGGACTACGCACTCAATTTAAAACGACCACTTTTTGGTGGTATAGTCCGCAAGATTACATAACTTTTTCATTTACCTAACGCAGAATAATTTACGCTACCACATTACCAAGTATTTTCTCAAGAATTCCGTTTATAAATTGCTATAATGTACTATTTTCTCTTTTGTCATCTTTTACAAAAATGTTTGTATTTAGATTTTTTATTTATATAAATTACAAAATACCTCTTCTTTATTTCTTCTTTGTCTTTCTCCGCTATAATGACGGCGTAACATATTATTTTAATTTCGTGATCGTCTAAACTCTTACTGTTTTTTGCTTATGCCTAGTTGGCCTGTTATTTTATTGTCGACAATTTTTGACATTAGTTTCATGATAGTGCTTAGCTTATATCACCGTAATTTTTTGGATTAATTTTGCTGCATATTCTTTTTTTCATTTTGTTCTATTGATATTGGAACGTCGTTTCTTGTACTCTAGATACTTTTGCTTAGTCGGCTTTTTGATTTTGTTGGCCACTGTAGGAATATTTCTTCTCTTTGGGTTTCTTTTGCTTTTGAGATATTCTAATCAGTTTTTGCCTTTTTAGGTTCTAGTTGACATCCCAACGCAACGATCAAAAGCTAGCGATGTTCGATTAGCAACTGCAGTTTCTTTGCTTTCTTTTACTCTTACTCATTCTTTTTCTTTTATTTGGTGTTGTTCGGGTTATGCCAGTTGGACTTTACTGGGTTGGTACACTCAAGTAATGTTTAGCTTTTTAAATTATGTTGTGTGATTTTTGGATTACTGATTGGTTACATAGGTAATCCGACTTATGCCGACTTGCAATCAAAATCTTCTTCTTTGAGATTTCTTTGTTGGTTTTCTTTTCTTGGATCTTTGAGATCTGCTTGTTCACTTTGATAAAAAGATTCTCATACCGTCCGTTGACGGGCCTTTGGCACAACTAACATCGTTATTTTTTTTTACTTTTCTCTTTCTGATTCCGCATATCTACATTCAAGGTCCAATGTATACTTGAGTTTATTCTTAGTACTTCTTCAGTTTCTTAGGTTATACGCAGGGTAAAGTTTTAATCACTAGGAGTTTAAGAGTCATTGAGTTTGTAAGGTTCTTAGTTCTTTCTTCTAAAACTTTTTATTCTTACCGTCGTGGGCTTGTTGAGTGTTTTCTGAGAAGGATTCTTTTTTCAGACCATTTCTTGACAGTCACTTTATTTATAAACTCACTTGCTTCTTAGTTGATTTTTTATTATGTATTTACCACATGCATACAAAAGCTGTCGGAAAAAATTACACAACTTTTACAAGCTATATTTAAAAAATAAAACAACAACCACAGTATCTTTTGAATGTACAGTGTGGCATTAGATGACCAACGAAATACTGAATGTATTTAGCTTGTTGAAACATGATCTAATCCAACAGCAGATTGTTTATATTTATTCCTAGTAACTTAGATAACAATTCTAAACATGCTCAACCTTATCAGTAGTATTACTGACTATCAAGTTTTAACCCGTTTCGACACGATCTTCAACCAATTATATAATTTTTTTTTCATTTATTGCCAAGTTCTAATACAATTGCTATAATTAATGTGAGAAAACTAAGTTTTAATGCCATTTTTTTTAATAAAAAACATTCAGTAAATCCGTGTTTACTACTAAAATTGTGGTAGCTGTAATTCTATTTTTTGTATTATTTACTATTATTTACATATATAAATATAGAATTTGTCTATTTTTACAATAAAAAATGATCAATAGATACAGTTTAGTCAACTACTGCACCACAATGATTGATAGTAACAAACTATTAACAGTTAGTTCAAAATTTATCTTGTACAATTTAGTACTTTTGCAACACTTAAAAGAATAACGGTAAAAAAATTACTTTGTTTCATTACCTTAATACATTGATTGATTTCAATGACAAAAAAAACCATTGAAATTGTTTTGTTTGTACAAAAAAAAATTACAGTTCTTAGTATTTTAATAAAATAACGCAAACAGTTAATAGAAATAAAAGCACAAAGTTTCTTATTTTTATTAACATATTAAGCTTTGATTAATTATGTAGAATAATAAACAAGTACAAATAAAAGCCATTCGTTAAGTTGTTTTTTATATTAGTTTTAATTATGTTGTAATAAATTATAATTTTATTATAAAATCTATTGAATAATGCGCCTGAAGAAAAATAGTAACGAGTTTGTTTTACAAATTGTATTACAATGAAAACTTCTAAATCTTGTTAAGTAAAGAAAGTGACATTTTAATGTTTGTTTTTAAATTGTCTTTGACGAAGCAAAGTAGTAGAAATTGATTAGGAATAAAAGCTTTGGTATAATGTTTAACTAAGTTCATTATTTTTATTTATTTTACTCAAATATCTTGTTTTAAAACAAATTAATTTTTTTAATACAAATTTATGCAAATAATTCATCATTAACACACAAACAAAAAAATACTTAATTGTTGTTAGTGTCGGCATAAAACAAACAAATTTTTTAAAACTATAAGACATCATATAACATTTACTAATAAGATACACAGGGTATGAATTTGTCAAAATAATATCACAAACATGGTCAGCGGCACACACCTACCTACTCCTTTACCCCAGGCCACCCTAACTGCAAAAATGTAAACTGCAACCCCCCCGCTTTATAATACATTATTAAAAATGGAAATGATTAGTGTTTGTGAGTAAGGTGGTCGCAAATTAGTGATATTAAAGCACTTACGAATAATCCGCACAGACTCGGAATGGTGGCAGTCCTCTTGGTCAATCTGGCCAGATGACACACGTGAAGCAAATTCACCGAACTAATATTTCACTGCCGCGGAAAATCGTTAGCACAGTAAAAGTTCTCTTTTTAAAACTACGATGCGTTGTATGTCGAAACTAGGAAACGAATGCAATGGGAATGTGGTGATAAGGATAAGAAACAATGAAAGGAGGAGAAAGTGCAAATTGACGTACTTGGCGTTAACAATTAGCAAATAATGAAGTTTCAGGAGGTTAACGCTTTTAACATACACTGTATGCAAAAATTTTATTTAAAAAAGTAATTAAAAGAACTATTCAAAGTGTTAACCGTTTTTTTCTAAACTGAAAAATTGTTAAAATTTATGTTTTTGGCTCACTTTTTGGAATGTCTTAGGAGTGATGGAATGACAAACGTCGAATATTTGTTGCTGTAAGTCTTGTAGATCTGCTGGGTTGATCTTATAAATGATTGATTTGATGTGGCTTAATAAAAACAAAATCTAGCGGTGTCAAATCAGGCGATTGCGATGGTTAGTCAATTGCTCCTCTACGATCTCTAGCCACGGTTTGGTTTGCACGGCGTAATGAGGTAGAACACCATCCAGTTTAAAGTGAAGCAGACTTGCATCTAATCGCGGTTTTCCATCTATTTGATCTTCCAAACTTTGAAAAATCAACAGTTCTATTATATTTTTAAGCAAATTTATAAAAATATCACTTGTAAAGTTTTTATTGAGAAACAAAAATCCCACAATTTTATCTTCTAGAATGCCAGCCAAAACAATTAGTTTTGAGGATATTGGGTGTGATCTTTTCGTACATTACGCGGATTTTCATTATCCGAATAACGACAATTTTGTTTAAAAAAATGTGTTCATTAAAAAAACCGATGTTTTTTAAAATGTCTTTAAAGAATGTGCACTTTAAAAAGAAAAAACTTGTGCTTTTAAGACTTTTGAAACTGATTCATGTGATACTTCCGTTAATCCTGTAATTTTGCAAAGCGACGCTGTTGGAGACATGGCAACTTAACCTAAAATTTCAATTTGCACCCCTTCATACACAATTCTCGATTTCTTGATCTTGATATTTGCTGCAGAAAAAATGGCTTCAAATTCCGCACAAGAAGTTGCACGTAAACATTACATCGATTTTCACTTGCGTAAACATAATCTGTTTCAACCCGTTTAGCAACTGAATATACCATTTTTACAAATTCTTTTCAAAAAACCAGTTAAAATAAAAGCTTCAAAGTAACAATACACTTGTGTAACTATGGAACGCGGTTCAAAACCCGAAAATAATTATTTGTTAAAAAATCATGGCCGCGAAAGCCCCAAAAATAAAATTATCCGACTCTACGGGAAGGAAGTTTTCAAAATCGTGCGGAAATTGGAGACACTCAGGATCAAACGCCAACGTCTGCTTGCTCAATTAGCCTTTTTGAGCAGATGTAGAGACCAGGACATTGTCCCAGGTTTTCTGCAAATACAACATCACATCAAGACTAGAACGGGAAAGCATATAGTGAAAAGAGCCAGCCGAGCCTTGTTAAGGGAGATGATACACAAAACTAGACGCCAAATAGACCAGAAAACCACGGAGTTATTTTCAGTCCATTCACGACTGATCAACACAATATATTCGACAATCTAGGATTTCATCGACAAACTATCTACGGAAAAAACCGAAGAGATTGCCAAAAAGGTAAACAAAATACAAATGGCAAAGTTCCAGAAGTTACAGGAAGTACAATATCCTTCACCGCCGCAATTAGAAACAGACAGTATTATCATCAATATGTCTTCCACCACACTCAGTGGACCAGCAACAGCCATCTTATCAAAAGGATTAAATTTTGCTATCACACCAAAATTTATACCAAAGGAAGAAATAGTGAGTTCATTAAAGAGCACACACAGAACTCTAGCACAACATATTCAAGAAGATGTGAGGGTCAAAACAGCCGAAATTCTGAAGAAATCTACAGCACCGAAATCCAACATCACTCGAGAAGAAAGAAATGCTCTAAGAGAACTTAAAACCAACAAAGAAATCACTGTATTACCAGCTGATAAAGGAAATGCTTCTGTAATCATGAACACCAATAACTACATGGAAAAAATCGATACTTTGCTACAAGATTCGGCGTACAAACCATTGAAGAGGAATCCAATAAAACCTCTGGAGAGAAAGATTTCGGCCGCTGTAAAATCCGCAACATCAAAAGAGACGACTAATTTCTACAGACACCTTTACGGCCTTCCAAAAATTTACAAACCAGGGGTACCGCTTCGCTCAATTGTGAATGCTACAGGTTCAGCCACTCATCTTCTGGCTGAGTAGCAAACAGCACTGGAGATCATCAAGACCAAATTAGAAAAAACGGGTTTGGATAAGGAGCTTGACGGACTAATTGAGCTATGCTTAAAGTCCAGGTACTTCTCATTCAACAATATTTTCTCCAGTCATCGCCAATATATTTATGGAAGATTTTGAAGAAAGAGCTTTAGAAACCGCTACCCTCAAACCAAAATGCTGGCTACGTTATGTGAACGATACATTTGGAATTTGGTCTCATGGAACAGAAACACTACACAACTTTCTGGATCACATCAACCAGTTAGATTTCAACATCAAATTCACCACGGGATAGGAAACAAACAGAAGCATTCCGTTCTTGGACGTACTCGTCACTCGAAATATAGACAACAAATTGAGACATCAAGTATCAAGAAAACTGACACATACTGACAGATACCTCGACGCCGAATCACATTTCTAAAAACTTTAGTACGCAGGGCCAAGGCGATAAGTGAACCGAACACTTTAAAACCGAGCTAGGTCACCTAACAAACGCCTTAATAAAAAACGGTTTCAGAAAAGCAGACATATATCGAGCAATTAACAAACACAGTAAGGAAAAACCAGAGAAGGAGGAACCCGTGGCAACTTTCTTCCTTCCTTACATAAAAGGCTGCACGGATAAAATAACCAGGATACTTAGAGGGAAAAATATCAAAGTGATCTTCACTGCAACAAATAAAATATCCGCTATTTTCTCAAAATCAAAAGAAACAAAAACACCACTCGAGGAACCAGGGGTCTAACCACATCTCTTGTTCGTGTGGGCTGGCTTACATAAGACAAACGGGACGCAACATAGCTACCAGATTAAAAGAACATAAGGCGGATACAAAGAAACATAACACACGTAACACGATAAAATTTGAAGAGGCAACAATGTTGGCTAAATCCCAAAACTTCTAGCCTAGACTATACAAGGAAGCCATTGAAATCCAGAAGTACGACAATTTTAATAGGGATAATGGAATCGATCTAGCGCCAATATGGAAAAACATGTTCCGGAAAACTAATGAATCGGAACCGTCAGAAACCATTGACCCGAACGGCGGCGTAATATAAAGGCTTGTCAGGATCCTATACCTTCAGTTTTAGTTTTTTCTGAAGAAGACAGCGACATGACTGTCGAAACGTCAAACATTGTAAATTTTTCACAGTTTGTAAGTTTTCTAAGTTTTATAAATTTTGTGAAAAGCGTAAATATGGAACGCGGTTCAAAAACCGAAAATAATTATTTGTTAAAAAATCATGGCCGCGAAAGCCTCAAAAATAAAACTAACAATACCTCTGATAAAACAAAATTCCTAAAATTTTTTATCTGCTTCTCTTGATTGCCGTTATTGAGGTAATGGCACTCATCGTATTATACGAGAGTATCACACCCAATATCCTCAAAAATAATTGCGTTAAATATTCTAGGATATACATTATGTGATAATTATCCCACGATATCATCAGGACACTGTAATTTTAAAGGTTGAAAACATCTTTCCAAACTTCACTATTTTCCAATTATTTCAAAACTGTTAAGTCGAATGTTTGTTTTTTGGGATTTCTGAATTTTTGAATAAGTACAGTTGCAATTTATATTTTTGAAATTGAGGTGACCGGGGGTAAAAGAGTAAGTGGAGGTATTATATTAAAATTATGTAGCATATTCTGCAAACAATAATAATTTTGACACTCACAATTAGCATCAAAGAACTACACAGTAATTATTAACTCATAAAACAAAAAAAATTATTTAAAAAATTAGATGTTTAATCAAATATAAAAATGGATACACAATGGCACAAAAAACTAAATTTGTCTACTATAATGTTTTTACAAAATAAAAGTATCAGTTTGTTTTAATATCTTAGTTTATCATAGAAAACATCAACCAAAGAAAAAAATTAAACAATTTCTGTTCAAAATAGTTCTTTTGTTTAATTTATTGTATTTGCCATCTCAAAATTTAATATTTAAACAATGACTGAATTACGTACCATTGAGTTTACAAAAATATAAAAAAAAAATTAAAATGGATGTGCATTAAATATCTTGCGGTAGTATTAAATTATTAACTAGAAAAATTCGATCGATGGGAAATTCTTCCGGATCAACCAAATCTTATTCAATTTCTAACCGCATAGTCCGTTTAGCTCAGTCTTTTACTTCACGGTTCAAAAAGATAATTAACTACGTCTATGACAGTTATTTAATAAAAAAAATAATGGGAAACATCTTACACCTGACACTGAATAAACTTAAACCAAAATAATAAAAAAAAAAAAACTTGTCAAATAAAATTTACATTGAAAAAAAAACAAAACAAGAAAAACTTCAATAACTAAAACTAATTAAACTTAAAATGTACCTTATCTAAATGTTAACATTCTGTTCCATAGAATGGAATGCGCCGAGATTTAATAAATCGCACGTTATCGCATTTTTGTTATTGTCAGCACATTTGTTTAATTGTTCATTAGTTTCCACTTAAACTTCATCGTCGGTCCGATCACTGCGTAACGACACTATTGTAAGTAAAACTTTTATTTTTAATTAATTTAATTAAATTTTTATTGTTCTTTTAACATTTTAGGTAAAGTGATTTAGTTTTAATCGAAACATAATCATGGAAGAATAATCAAAGAATAATAATGGACTGATAATAATGGTGGAATTATCAATCACTTAAGAATTCTGATAACGGAATCATCATGGAATGATCGAATCGAATCAGTCAAATGTCGAATCAGTCGAATCTCAAATCAGTCAAATATGTCAAATGATCTTATCGCTATCGCCACCCCTACTTATAACTCTTTACCCCTTTATTAGGGTGAGTGCCAAAATTACTACTTTTTGGCGCAAATTGTTGATAACTTTTAGTTTTTTAAAGTTGGCAGCGTCAATTACATTTTTCTAATGTATCCGAAGATTTGCCTTTAATTGTCTTTGCTTTTATCTTTCTTATGCCCTTTAGCACACCTTAACACTTTTTAATTATTAAAATTAGGCCAATGACCTTGTTCTTTATCACACTTAATTTTTTTTGTAATTTGTTCATTTTTTTACGTCCCGTTTTACTTTACTTACTTTTGCATACATTTATTTTATCACATGCTTGTTTTCTACTTCTTCCTTTGTTCCTCATTTTATTTTATTTTTGTTTATTTTACATATTTCTTAGCTAACTTTACTCAACACACGATAATTATTTTTTATTATAATTTAATTTGTTTATTATTACAGGTTGACGAGGGTGTCGCTGTACTACATCTTAGAAACTAAATACAAAGCTTATATAACTAAAGTGAGTATAAATTAGTTATACAACAACAAAAATAATGACAACATTTTATTACATAAAGAAATCAAGTAACATCTTTTTATAATTTAATTATTATTATTTTATTTATATTATTAAAAAATCGTAATTATTTTTTTTTTAATTTAGATAATAATTAGTTATAGTTGCTTTGCATCGCTAACTTTTCTCTGCTTCTTTTTTTATTCTATGCCATACTTATCCTATTGCTTATTGCTTTGCTTAAAATAAGACTTACTATTATAAAAAAATTGATGTAGATAATTCCCATTTATCAAAAATTATTTTATTTGATATTATATGCTGTGTGTGTTGCCTACTTCATCGAACTGACGTATCACAATATGAATTTGCTACAAAATTAACAAAAAATTGTAATCTAATAAATAGTGGATTTTGTTGGACCAGCTTTTATTTAAAAAAATATAGTTTAGACAAATAACTGAGTTTAGGAAAATTCAATGCCAGCAATTCATTGCCAGCAGTTCATCGGCAGCAGTTCATTGCCAGCAATTCACCGCGTGAGAAATTCATTCCTAGCAATTCACTTCCTCAGCAATTTACCGCCAGTAATTCACCTCTAAAAATTTGTCGTTCCGTCAATGGCCTCAACTATAAAGTACTAAAGCGTGCTAAAGTTGTTGTATAAATTAGCTTATCTTTAGAATGCAATGTTATGAGCTATGCCACGTAAATAATCAAAAACATTCATTTCCGCATTATAATATGTACCTACTACTCTTTGTTACCGTTGAGCACTATCTCGGTATTTATTTTAAAAGTTTGACATTTCATAAACGTTTGTTATAAATAAATGCAACATTTTGAAAATCTTTGGTACTTGAAACTAGTTGTAGTGTACAGTCAACATAAACTATTATCGTTTTTTTTACCACATTGCGATTATTAGAACTTGTCTCACGTAAGATTGGGATCGTCAATCATCTTTTGCGCATCTAATGTAGTGCCAAATTTTATTTATATATTTATTATAATGCACCAGCTTATCTTATTCTCTAAATATGCGATATGTTTAAAAATAGAGAAGCGGGGATTTAGATAAAAAGATGTTTTGAACAAATCTGTTACTTTTCAAAAGTACCTATTAATTTTTTTAAATAAATAATTGCACATTAAAAAAGTGGCGTTAAAAAACACAATGCATGATCGTACGCTACTTGCAGTTAAAAGGGCGGTATCTTACATAAATACGTTCTTACGTCAATCCTTTTTTTAACTGGTTATAGTTATAGTAGAATATTTTAACACGTATTTTGTGTTTGAACCAATTTATCTATTACCGCTAATTAAAAAACAATATGTTTGTGTTTACTAACATGAAGCATTAATCTGAAAACGGGAATCTTAGTTGAAAACTACTACACCTAGGTAGTGTTTTAACTTTGCAAATAATAATTATAAAAGTCCAATAAACCACCAAAACAATTTTCTACAAGATAGTAGTTAATGTAAAAAAAACTAAAAACACCAAAGGTATTCTCAGAAAAGCAAAAAAACTAATAATAATGAAAAGTTACAAACACTTATCAATTACTTGCGTGGAATGGCTCATAACTAAAGAGCGGACAGTCAGGCAAATGCCTAGAGCCTGTCTATTTTGCCTTTTTGTGTAATTTTTTGTCTTTTTTGCCTTTTTAAAGGGTATTATTTTATATTGCCTTTTTAAATATACATTTTGAAAAGTTTGTGTAAACAGTGTTTTAATACGTAGATGACAATAACGCATTACAGAATTTTATTTAAATTACGTACAATAATATAATTAACATTTTTTGCACAATAGGTTTTACCGCGAACCTATAAATAACAGGGATATTCATGTTTTGTTGAACAATGGTTTCCAGAAAACATTAAATACAAAAACCGCTTATAGAAAAGAACTATTGTAAGAATTTATACTAGGATTATGTACAATGGCAGGCTTAACCAAACACTATTTACAAAACCGGAAGGATTTCGGAATAAATCATATTTTATAGGTCTATTCAGTACCTAAGTAAAGCAAACAAATACAGATAATTTTAATTCTGTCCGGTGGGATTCCTTTAATCACTGAAACACATGACTAAAATATTCTTTGTTTGTTATAAATACCTGTGATATTGTCACACTGTGATACTCTATTGCTGTTGTGCTGTGAGTAAGTTTTAAAAAATGCCACTTAATGAATAATCAAAATTTTAAAATAATTACAAGTGGAGTAAATTGGAGAATAATTTAACAACCGACGGGGAAAACCTTTTTTGTCAAGTTTGTTCAAAATTAGTAAGTTTGTATTATCTTAATTTAAATGCTTTTAATTACTAGTATATGTATTATTTTAGATCGGTGCTACTAAAAAGTACCATGTAAAACAACACTTGGGTAGTGGTTTACATTTAAAAAATATTAAAAAACAACCATTGTTATTCAACAGAAAGTATCTTTAACAATAACGGAAATATCGGCATTAAAATTTGCTCCACTAACATCTTGTGATGTCGAAAGAACTTTTCCCTTCTATAAAAATACTTTAAATGATAAAAGACAACAGTTTCTTGGTCAAATTATTGAAAAATATTTGATTTGTGCTTGGGAAAATAATAGCACTTAATAAACATTGTAAAACAAAAAAATAAACTGTAAATTTTAATAGATATTTGTGCCTTTTTTATTGCCTTTTTGGTAGGTTTAATATGCTTTTTATGCCACCTTTTTTGGTATTTTTTCTTGCCTTACTATCCGCTCTATACTCATAACATTACGTTCTAAACAAAGACTGATTTAAGTATTACTTCATATTAAAAAAATTTTTTAAAAACCAAAAGAAAGTACTCGTAAACCGATTTCTACGTGGTGTCTCCTGGGTAACATTACTTATTAAAAATCTGCAAAATTTCTGCTGTTTAAACTTTTATTAGAATAAGACTAATTATGCAAATACTTTAGCACCATTTAGTGCTTTATAATTGAGCCGTTCACGGAACGACAAATTTTTGCGGTAAAATGCTGAGTTGGTAAATTACTGAGGCGGTGAATTGCTGGCGATGAGTTGCTGAAACGGTGAACTGCTGGCAATAAACTGATGACGATGAATTGCTGCCGATAAATTTTCCGGGCACGCATATAACTTATCTATTTGTTTTATAGAAAAAATTAAAACCCGGTTCCCCATTTTTTTTTAATAAAAAATTAATTCAACAAGTTTAAAAATATAAATGTTACTAAAAGTAAAATAAATTTAGACAAATAAAATATGGTTTAATTTTTACAAACTAATTTAACATGTACGCGTCTTTTTAAAAAAAATTAAGTATTATACTTCATAAAAGGTCTCATCTTTGTACGAAAAAAAAAGTTCAAAGTAATTTTGTGTGTTGGTTAAACAGTATGATCATAAATAATTTTGTTCTAGCAGAGCAATGGCCTAATAAATGTTATGGAAACTCTGCTAAATCAAAATTAACCGTTAAACGTTGGTTTAATTAATTTAAAAATTAGCCGTACAAACACCGATAATGCTAAACACTCCAAACCCAATTCTAGACATCAATGGAGTTAAGTTTGCTCCAACAAAAATTTTTTGAACAATTATGAATCGGTTTGGAGTTGAGTTCAATAATGAACAGATACAGAAACATTTTTTGTAGACCTTTAAAAATTATTTAAGTATAATTTAAATATAACATAACATCAATTATAAAAATTACCATAAGCACATTCTTTACAATTGTGGTATAAAATATAGGTGAAAACGCAATTGTTCAACTCAACAGTTTACATTAGGTCAATTTAATAAATACATCGTGATTGAAAGATTAAGCAATGTAAACTGTATAAATACTAAAATTTTGATTAATAAAATGATCGTTCAACGTAAGACTTGTTTGATCACTGACGCTTATCACAGAATCTGATGTTGTTCAAATATTGATTACCAGGGTAAGTGTCAAACTATTAAGTACAGACCACCTTCGTGCTTAACATTTGGTCCTTCGAGTCGGATGAAAACAAAGCGGATCAACGTGCTTTACATTTGGAATTTCGAGCAAAAAGGACATGAAGCGGTCCACCAGCAAACTACACAAAGTGGTGCCAACAATCCGAAGATCAAAACAATTTTAACAGTTTGACAACCTATTAAAATAATTACAAACAAAACTAAGCAAAGAGGTTCAACTTCGGCTTTTCGAAGGGGTAGCATAATCAATTTGGTTCAAAACGACAGTAGCGTAGCCTTTGTCGGCTGGAACAACATTTACAAAAGTAGGCGAAACGTTGGCAACTTCGGTTACAACAATGACACAATCCAAACCCGGACGTTCTCATCTTAGTATACACTGGTCGTGAAAGTCTTTGCTAAACTGCTTATTATTTCATTTGTTTTTAAATTAGTAGTACTTATATAAAATATTTTTTTAAATATAAAACAAATAATTGTTAAAATTATATGTTAAATAATGTTAAATTTTATATTTAAACTAGATACGGTAGAATTAAAAAATTAACTAAAAAAAAGATCCATGTTATTGGTATAATAATATTAAAACCATTAACTAGTTAAGTAGAGCACTTTTGTAACGTTTATTCAAAATTTTAAATTTCATTTGGGAAATAATAATAGTTTTTTAAATTTAAATGTTAAATAATCAAGAACATTTTATTGTTTGCCATTTCTACGTCGGTTCTAGTCGTGTTGTACGCCTGAAGATGGCAATTATATTAAGTCGTGGCCGACACATGTAGCCTAATTACTACATTATTATATAATTTATTTTCCTTTGATTATTTATAAAATTTTAATAGAAAATTAACGTTTTAATAAAGAACAAAGACTAACTATAAATATGACTCGAGCAATTATACAGTCAGTAAAAGTTAATTTCCAATAGATCTCAAAATCAAATTTTTCATTTTCACACAGAAGAACATCTAATAAATTAAAAAAAATTAATGAAATTATTGCCATCGTTTATGTTGCCGTTAATTAAAAAAAACAAGGCAATCATCTTCGTATCTAAACAAAAAATTAATCATATCAAAAAAATTAGTTTCAGTATCATTTACAAAATAAAAATATATTTAGAAGTCACCAAAAAGCTACGGATAAGTATCTTGTAAATTAAAAATAAATAACGCAATAAAAAGCATTTTATAAAAACTATTTTTGACGTTTCATGACTATATATAGTAGGAATTCAAAAAAACTGGCTTATGATTCATTTCTTAAAATGTCAAAATCTAATGTACAACAATTTTTTGTCGCTAATATACTTTAATAGTATATATGAGATAAACTGTTTTGTGTTGATTCTCGTATGTTGAATGATTGAAACGAAAACGTATAGACATAAACATTGACCAAAAAAATCTAATTGAGCTTTTTTACAGATGTACTAAACGTGACGTTTTAATAGCATTAAAACACCGCGCTGGCTAGAAATACAATGTTAAACAATAAATTATTAAAGTAAATGATGCATTAAAAAACTAGTTTTAATGCTTTCAATAACTTTAATAGTATTATTTTCTATAATCTTTGCCTATACATAGATACGACTTGTAACATTTATAATTTTTATATTTTATCAATGTGTCTACTTACGCTTTGTATAAACTATAGCATTAATAACAACTATATTTTTGTGCCGTTTAAAAAGATAAAAATCAGCTAAATTATTCTTTTATTTAACTATAAATATTAGATAGGTATCGTAATGTTATAATTTAAAAGTTATTCTTTGTAATCGCTTAAACGGAATCTTATTAATTTTATCAGTAATAATATTAATTAAAGGTATATGATTATAGTACTTGTTTGAATGTTTTTACATAATTGTGAAAGTTCAAGCGGCAAATATTAAACTCAACAACTTTTTAATCTCTAAATAATATCTAGAAATGCGTCAGTATAATTTATAAGAAAGAACTTTGGCTCAAAACCAATGAATTTAATATTAAGAGTTTCAATTTACTACGAATTTTTTATTACTGTTGCTCCAGGATATATGTACATTTGTCAAAATTAAACTACTAAGTGCTAAAAATTTAAAGATAAAGTCTATTAAAAGACAATATTTTGAACAACTTTTAATTCCCATAAAATAGTATGTAGCTCACTAACAATCTCGAAAAACTCTTAACAAAAAGGAGATAAGCAAAAGACGAGGAGAAACGTTGATTCCTTTTAGAAACTTGCAATGCGCAAAAATAAAGAAGGTAAGTTAAATGGTATTCTAGAACTGATAAATTATTAAACAAAAAATAATTAAGTTCAAATATCACAAAACTCTTAGTTCCTAATTACCTTAAATACAAAAGCAAAGATTTAGAACGCAAAAATACCTTAAAAATTACAATACGGTAAAACAGAAAAATACGTTAAGAGATTATTTTCGTGACTGTGTAAAAGAGGCTATAAAAATTTTATTAATTAATAACATTAATTACTCCTTCTAATTTTGAAACATTATTAACTCTATTTTTTAATTACGCAAAGCAAAAGTGACATTAAAATGTTTATTGAATGAAAACTACTAGTAGTAGATATTGAATCTACATTTACAAACCTTCAAATATAGTTCTGATGTTTAAATTAAGTCTAAATAAACAATGACAGAAAAAAGCAGAGTGTTGTTTAGTTTATACACGATGAAATTCGAGTAATTTTGTTACCAGAATCCAAGAACTCTTATTGAGTACTTTTGTAGCTATTTAAGTTTAAACAAAATTACAATTTTCCATTCTGGGTAACTCCCGTTTGGTCGTTGGAATCCGAACTTTTGTCGCAATTCTTATCTTCAGAGCCTTGAACTAAACTGAAAAAAAAAGTAATCGATGAAAAATTAAATTCTACTAAAAAAATTGTATTATTAGTAAAACCGCATTAAGAGTTTTATCCTAAAGAAAATTAATCAAAGCGTGAAAAGTAATTTTGAATTATCTCTTGTTCTTAGTGGTTAGTGTGCATATGTTTAAATTTTTTTTTTATTGTTTTCTAGTTATTGTGATGTTTGCAGATTTGTATTGCAAGAAACTACAGTAATAGTAAAATGGAAGTTTGAGATATTGCATGTTTTATTTTTCCTGTTTTAGAAGTATGTTATTTGTATATTATTCTTTGTAATTCTTGTAAACGTTTTTAATATATAAAAAATATTTTATATTCAAATGCCAAAAATTATTTATAGGTTTTTATGCAACGTTAAATTTACTGTAGATAGCACTACTGTAATAGACTTTCTTTTTTATTTAATGCAATTTCTGTCTGTTGTAAAAACTTTTAATTTTAAGTCGATATAATGTACAATCGCCTTCAGCCAAAATGACCGCTTAAGATTACTCACATTCTAATGCTATGAGGTGTTTCTCATTAGAAGCTTAAAGCAAATAAACCATTGTAATTTTATTACCTGTCTAGCTAAAAAAATAATAGAAATACCAGATTGGTATTCATTATAAAATTTTAAATGTATTTAATATTAAAAAATTGTATTTTACAGAATTTATACCTTATGCAAGCTATTAATTCTAGAATTTATTTATATTAGATATTTATATAGAATATTGCTTCTACTAATATTACTATCATTACTAGTGTATTTATAACATATTTGCAATTACTATGCATAATTAATTGTGTTGTTGTGTTGTAATTGTGTTAATGTTGAACTGATTAAAAATACGTCAAATGATCAATTAAATAAAAAGCTATATTGTTCTGTTCTTTATCACAAAACGACCTTCAGATTCTAAAATAAATAGTATTTACATTTTTTGTAAAATAACGATTTACTTTATCGTTATATAAAGTGAAAAAAATCGTTTTTATAGTAATGTCGACTAATTTAAAATATCGTTTTAAACTGAACTAAATTTAAACGAGTTTTAAGTAGATTTATACCTAATCGCTTCTGTTATTAGTTAGTAGTTATATTATAGAAATATGTTTATTTAATACATACCACGTTATGTCGTTAACCTGTTCAGCATCAAGTTAATTAATTTTTAGCAGTAATCGGATCCTCGAAAACGTTCCCAAAGTTCATTTGCAACTTGCGCTACATTATTTAAATTCAGAGGCGTAGCTACATATACAGAGCCCTGGAGCAAATAAGATCTGTGCTCTTCCTTTTTTTCTCACAACTGTTCCAATAAAATTCTAAATTTTCTAGTCTTTATTTTTTAATTTCAATTTTAAACATTATTTAATGACAATTCATTTAAAATTTTTAAATATTTACACAGTAATATTGAATTAATTATGCATGATTATGTTATAAACTACATCAAGACATTTACAAATCTTAAAACTATTAATCGGTCAATTAATTTACCCAGATCAAGTTGACCAGCAATTGGTTTTTCAAACAGCTAAGACGGGATTGAGACATACTACTTCGTAAATATCTTTTGGGAGAGACTGGGGTGTGAATTAAGAGTAATGTAGCAACTTCGCGTATAGAAGTAATTTGTCTTAATTGAATAAAAACACATTTTAAGTCTTATTAATTGTGGTCCAAAACTAAAAGAAATATCTGAAGAATAAGCCAATTTCGACAATTTAGAATCAACCAAAATAGTTTCATCAGATGATGCGACAAGATATACTAGTGATAAATATTTAAAAAGTCTTCTTACTTTAGGCACGGATTTAAATTATTTATTTAATTGAGTAAATACTATGTCAATTACTTTATTAAAAAACTTTCACTTCAAAACATTCTTTACTATTTTGAATCGGCTCATCCAGTTTGTCAAAGATTTTTTTTTACTAGACGCAATCTCTTTTTGGCGAAACAAGGTTCAATTCTCCATTTAGTTGATAATTCAACTGCCTCGTTTTTAACAATATCCCAATTATTTAATATATATATATTGAAATTGGGTTAGAAGTAAAGACAGCATCTCAATTGATTGCTCTACATCTTCTTGAGTAGCATTTTGGAGACAATTTTAATATGTTCCAGTACTTTATTTTGTACAATTATCACGATAATGGTTGAAAATTGTTATAATAAGTTATCAAACTTTTAAGTTTGCGTTGTTCGTCTTAGCTTTTTCAGTTTAATTCCAAGTAGGCTAATATTTTAATAACAACAAAATAGCGAGAAGGTAACGCGTTAAGAGCCTAAACACGGGAAGACCACAGTGTTAGGACAAACCCTTTTTTTTCTATTGAAAGTGAAAAACAAGTTTATGTAAAACCCATACGCCTGGTATTTTAAATCCTGTTTTTGTAAGAATTAACAAGAATTAAGGGCTTATTACAAAGACAAAAGTTCAAAACACCTTTTTTGTGAGAACCAAGAACTACAAATTGCAACTTTGGTTAGATGCTTTTTTTAAAACCGCTTATCGGCGTATTTATATTTTTTGCAAACCTTAGTGCATTTTTAAAATTGAAAGTGGCTACAAATCACGATTACGTCATAGAGCGCCCTCGAAAAACTAATACGAAAAGTACAATTACAATACATTTCAGCTTTTAAGCAGTCGCACACCAACATTCATTAAGTATTGTCAAATTGTGTTTATATATTGATTAAACCTTTTTTACTGCCTGATAAAACTATTTAGTAAAATAACACTATGATAAGCTGTTTTAAAATTTGCGCTTCTTGGCTCGTGCGCCCTCAACATTTGTGCGCTTGGAGCAGTTTGCTCCAACTGTTCCAGGTTAGCTACGCCCCTCTTTAAATTGCTTGCCAGAATGTCAAGACGATTTTTTGTCTATGTCCTGCTCATAACTACCCACATATTCTCAATGGGATTTAAGTCAAAAGATTTTGTTGGTCATTCTAAAATCTAAAGAAATTACGCCGTTTCTGTTCTCAAACTACTATCTTATTATTCTACTCTTATTATGGATTGGCAAACAGAACCTGTACGTAAAGTAACGAACAAATTTATTTTTCTTGTCAGTGAAAATGAAATAAGAGAGAACCATATATGTAGCTAGGTGTTAGTTATAATCTATTAGGAAATGCTGAATCTCGAAATAAAGATAACTATTATACAATCGGACTCAAAAATGCAAAACCAAACAAAATAAATTTTTTGCATTTGTGTCCAATACAATCTAATACAATGAAAAAATGAAAATTATGAAACTTGGAAACCCAAGAACAATATATATTCTGCGATATCATCAAATATTGAAGTTATCTATCAACAACTGGAAACTAAAATCTTTTGAAAGTCTAACTTTGACCTTACTCATTGTCTAAGCTCTGAAAAATTTTCTAAAGGATAATTATTTCTTGTAATGACAAAGGAAGCGTACATTCCAGGGTATTTAGTTAAAAATGTGTGAAAGCACCTCTACCAATAACAAGTTTGCAACAAAGATCATTAACTGTTCAATAAGTAATATTTGGAATTCAAATTACGAGTTCTGACAATAGTCAATAATTTAGTATTTAGTAGAGCGTAATTCAGTATACTAGTTTATTTGAAGTAGATATTGATCAACAAATAATTTTAGTTATTATAAAATACATATAGTTAAGATTAGTATAAGTAATTAATTGTTAAAAATAATCAAACATGGGTAGAGGTTTTGGGCAGAGAGATTCCAGTGTAGAAACAAGGATTGCAATTACTCGAATGGCTCCTAATGGAATTCCTCAACGTGAAATTGCTTTACAAAATGGATTATAGGTAAGATTTTTAATAATTGCTTATAACAAGCCTCTAAAATAGACTGAATCATTGATTAATTACAAATCTTAAGGATCTTTAAAAAAATGTTTTACGTAATCTTAAACGAAAAGTTTTCTTAGTTTTATTTTATCCCATTAACTAAAATTAGAATATAATATTAATTAAAATTATGCACACGTTAATGTATTATTACAATCCAAAATCGACATAAATGTTTTCAAAAATTTGTCGTATTTGAGTTTCTTTCTTAAAAATTCTGTTGGTAATAAACAATCAGGGTTTAGAATAAATTAAAAAAAATATTTGAAGTGGAAAAGAAACATACTGTGAACTTTATTAAACGTATTTTTGTTAAAAAAAATAAATTATTTATTTTAAGAAAACGTAATTTACTAAAATAATTGAATCATTTGGTTAAACTAAATTACTTAACTAAATACATATACAGGTGAGCCAAGTTCGTCGGTGGCTTCAAAGGTTTGATGAAGAAGGAGAAGTTTCTCTTATAACGAAACCAAAAAGAATAAATAAAGCAACTACCATAGAGGAAGATGCAAATATTCTTAGGTGTGTTCAAAATTCTCCTTTTACAACTGCTCCGCGAATTCGAGAAGTTCATTTCAACGATACAACGCAGATTAAACGACGCGGAATTATTTGCAAGTAAGCTTGCGACAAAACCTAAATTAACAAAAAGGCATGCTTAAGCAAGAATTAGATTCTGTCAAAATAATTTGTACAGAGACTGGAGTACGGTGATTTTTACGGACGAAAAGGTATTTTCATCAACACAAGTGTCGTCCATGACACTTTGGCGACCACGAAATACAGGATTTAGTACTGAACATGTTCGTAAAAATCGACAAAGTGGAAGAATTTCTGGTGGAGTTTGGGAGTGGATTTCAAAAGCTGGGCCGGGTAAATTAGTTCTAGTTTTTGCACCACGATTTACGTCTAAAAGTTACGTTCGAGTGCTAGACGAAATTTTGGTGCCAAGTGTGCAAATAATTTATCCAGAAGAAAAATTGGAAGAAATTGTTATTGTTCAAGACAATTCGCCAATTCATAAAAGCAGAATCGTAAATGAGTGGTTTGAGAACAGAAACAACGCAATTTTTTTAGAATGGCCAGCAAATTCTCCTCATTTAAACCTTATCGGGAAGATGTGAGCAGCTATGAGCAGAACTTGGACCAATAATCGCCTTGACATTCCGGCCAGAAACTTAAATAATATAGTGCAAACTGCAAATGAATTTTGGAAACGTTTCCGAGGATCGAACTTCTGCGAAAATTTAATTAACTCGATGCCGAACAGGTTAACAAAAAGTTTGGAAAACCAATAACGGTTTATATACGAAATATTGATTAGTTTGAGTGTTTTATTTATAATATAAACGTATTTTTATAATATATGTATATACTATATTTAAATAAATGTGGTTTGGTTGAAACAATGATTTAAATTAGTCGATATTACTACAAATATGATAAAGATCGTTATTTTACGAAAAATGTAAATGACATTAATTTTAAAATCTGAAGGTCGTTTTGCACAAAAGAACAGTACGATATGGTTTTTTATTTAATTAATTATTTGAAGTATTTTCACAGTATTCATATTGAAGTATTTTGCTATTAAATACATTAGCACAGCCAAAAAAAATTTTTAATAATTAGACCAATATTAAAATGATGATATTAATTATGCATTGTTATTCCGAATGTGCAATTAATATAACATTAGTAATAGTAGCATTAGTGGAGGCAATACTTTATATAAATATTTGATATAAGAAATAAAAGTTTTAAAATCATTAGCTTGTGTAAGATATCAATTCTCTAAAAATGCATTTTAAGTATTAGATACATTTAAAATTTAAAACAAATACCAATCTGACGTACCGTACTTATTATTATTTACAGATCACTAAGCTTAAATTTTTATTATTTTATTGAACTATGTAGGTAATAAAATTACAATGCTTTATTTGCTTCAAACCTCTAATGAGAAACACTATACTATTAGAATGTGAATAGGTGCGATATTAAGCGGTCATTTTGGCTGAAGGCGAGTGTACACTATTCATATTATTAAGTTGATAAAAAAATTATTACAAATAAAATGTTTGATTTCTAATAATTAGAAATTTGCTTTTACGTATTGTGAATAAAAATCAAATAAAAAATAATTACTAATCTACAAGTTTAGAAAAATGATAGTTTTCCATTGAGTGTAAATGTTAGAATTCCCGAGTGAGCGTAGCTCACCACTGTATCAAAGTTACAAAAACATGTCAATTCATTTTTTTAACGTGTACGTCATGCTGTTTTCTCATGTATTTGATAAAAATAATGCCAATAAAAATATGTTATCATAGTATGACGGGCATTTGATAACATAGTAACAAAACATATAAGCAAGTAAATAATTTGTCAAAAAACGTTCATCAAAAAGAAGTCAAACGAAAATAATAAAGAAATTTTACAATTGCTATTAGAAGCAGAGTCAAATTTACATAAAAACTCCAAAACAAAATACGTTCAAAATTGAAAAGTGAAAACTCGTAAAGCTTTAGCACCATGGTCAGTGTACTGGATGATAAAAAGTACTTATAAATAAGTAAAACATTTTTGCATACCTATAAAAAATTTCTGGTTTACTTGAAACATCAAAATGACCGCTATGTGGAAAAAAATTCAAGTTCTATCGATGGATAACGTAAAAAAGTTTTTATAGAAAATTTCTGATGCCACTTTTCTGTTTATGAGCATGTCAGAGAGAAAATGTTTACTAAAAATAGATGATGGAGAAGTTTTCAAGAAAAATTTGATCATAATATTACATAATACAAAAACAAAAAAAACAAGTTTTATGTTAAAGTAAAGTTCGTCTCTTTAATGGTTTTTTATAATCAGTTGCGCATTTGTTTAATATTAATAGGAAAAAAAAATAGTAGCATCGGTAAATTTTTATTCCATTTGTAGCACGCAGCGCCGCCCAATAACAAAACGTAGTAACATTTTAAGAGTAGAAAGAGGCAAAACGTCGCTTTTAACAGATTGAGTAAAAAAAGAAAAAGTCAATTGGCAGATATAGTACTAAGAGAGTTCGTGAACTTGCCCAATTAGAAAAAAACGTTTTAGGATATAAAGTCAAAATTGCGTACAAAGAAAGAGAAGAGTTTTAAACGAAGGTTTTAAATACCCTGACGCGGTGCAAAAACGAAAAAAGTTGCGTACGGTAGTTTTTCTTTTAAAAGGTTAAGAATTAGTTACATTTATTTGGATATGCGTTTGTAAGTTTTTTATTTGATTATTGTACGAGAGATACGATGAATTGAGAGAGAGAAAATTGAGAATAACTATTTAAATTTAATTCTATCGTTTAACGAGGTTTATTGTTTGCTTTTTTGTTGTAAACAGAGAGAGCAAATTTAATATTGACGAGTCGCTTATAAGATTAGTTTTACTTTTTTGCGCCAAAAGATCACGCTAAGAACACCTAGAAAATGTAATAAAAATGCATGTCAATTATTTCACGTAGCGAAATGTTTTTATTGCAAGTCCAGTCAGCTGTAAGTCTTCTTTAGATATGACAGGGAATCTCAAACACGACAAACTGTTGAAAAAGAACAGTTTTTAAACTGTAGATGCACATTTCCAAAAGTGAAATCTCCACTTCGAAACTTTTACATCTAAAAAGATGTGGCAACGTAGCTCGAATCGTGTCATAATCTTAGAAGCTGTTGAATTGTGAACCGTCATAAAACTCTGGTAAAGTCCAGTAATCATTTTGTTTTTTTTTTAACGCGTGTCAACTAATTAGAGTGTGGTGAAACAATTGCCAGGGATCACGCGATATAAATTGTTTGTTTAACCCGACCGTATTCAATCAAAGTCTGGCAAAATTTCTAAAAGTTCCACTTTGGCTTTAAATTTGATTGTGTCCAGAAAAAATTTAAAATTTTACAATTATCCGAATGCTTTTAACCGTATCTAAGCCAGCAGAAAATGGCAGTTAGGGGACGTGAGGCTCAATTTGTTCGACTTTTTCTCGCAGAACATGTGTGTGAGCGCAATATGACTATTTGAGCTTTTCAAATGTGATTTTTTGCCTTGAAAATATATTGTGTCAAATAAAGTTCGATGTTTTCAGATTTTTTGCTTACGTTGTGTTTCTTACCGTACATCGCTTGGAAAAAAAACCTAAACAAAGCTTAGATTTGAGAAAATAATTAAGTACGGCTATTCACGACATTAACGTTTTACAACCAAAACATCGCGTCCCAATGTTGGTGCCAACAATGGACTACTGGTAGAAGGAAACCGCGAATTTATGACAATTCGTTGAGCATTTTGTTAACGATTTGAAGAGATTAGCCCAAAATACTCATTTTTGTGCTTCTCTAAAAAAAATTCTATAAAAGATATACCCTCCAGTTTCCAATCAATTCGCACTAAACTATTACATACTACTAAAACTATAAATGCGAAACAACAGCCGGAAGTGTTTGCATTTAGAGTTTTTCATACTAATTATGAAGCCGGTCCATTTACGTGCTATAATGTTTGTTCAAGTGCATGGATTTAAGATAACACGATTGGGTTTCTCCTTAGATATGTGACTGAAAACTACGATTTATCAGCACGCAACAATTCTTGATAATAAGCGGTCTTGCTCATCATTTGTTATCACAAAAAATGCTCCATATGTCATTGGTGTTGCTGATTCATCATCTTCTAGCAATGAAGAGGTTATGAGAAACAATTCTCAGCCATTTCATGGACAAATGTTTAATACATACGATTGGTGAATTATCATACGACTCTATTCTCGTTTAATATGCACCTAAAATACTAGTTATTTCTGGTTTTTAATATTTTTATTATTTATGTATGCATTCTTATTTTTGAAAATCGCAATAAACCTTGTTTATTATTAGACCCCGGATAATTATGCATTTGCATGTTGCATGCATATTTGCATATTTTAACCATTTTTCTCTAGAAAATTAATTAATATAACGTATTAATTTATTAGAAATTTTACGTAGAAGGACGCATAATTGGCTAGGATTAATTTTATTTTCTTGAAACGTTGTTCATCACATAGATGATAGAAAACGATAATATGCCTGCACCCGATTTAGCACTTCCACCAGAACCTGTTGTTATTCGCTGGGGTACCTGGCTAGAAGCGTCGTACTATTACGCGGAAAATTTTCAGATTGTTAAAGCTATTGCAAACAGCTTTGATCCTTCAGATGCAAAGTGTATTGAAGAAGCTCAGGTAACTTTTAAGTAGAAAGGGGTTAAAGAAGATCTTATTTTTATAAAAACTCATTTTTTGTGTACATCGAAAGCTATAAATAATTTAGAAGAAAGAAATATTTTACTAGTGACTCTTTAAAAATAGTTGAAGATGTGGTGAACAAAATTAAAAGGGTGCCTAAAAAAAGTGTTACGGTGAATTGCAACAGGTAAGTAGTGTGCTAGATGGTAAAAATGATTTCCCTGGTAATTTAAATATAGAAAATTGTGGGTATGAAATGGTAAATTATAAATTTGCTACAATCACATCGTGTGAAGTAAAACGCATATTTTCCGAATATAAATATATTCTAAGTGAAAGAAGGCAGGGTTTTCTTTTCGATAATATAAAAAAGACTAATTATAAAATGCATGAGTTCTGATGTGTAGTAGTACAATTATATATCGCATTGTAAGTATTACGTAAAAATATAAATAAATAAATGTTTTAAACGACTTTTTTGTAAGAAATTTCAATTTGCAAAGTGCATATTTTAGTGCATATTTTGACATTTTAAGTGCATAAATGTATGCATATTTTCTGATTTTTAAGTGCATAGTTATCCGGAGTCTATTCATTATATTATTGTATATTGTGTTTGTTTTCAACACCTTCCAATAGTTGCAAGATTTGCGATATCAGTGAATTTTTTGTTTTAAGCATATGTAAATTTGCTTTTATTCTAGTAAAATGATATGATTTCAAAAACTTTGACCACAACGTTTATGTGTATGAAGTCTCTTTCTATAAGCATAAAGACAACAAATTTTATCTCCCAGATGTTGCTTATACGTCTACGGTTGAACGAAAATACCTAGCAGCCAAGCTACCATGTCCTTCTCAGCTCGATGTAACCGAAAGAGTACAAAGATACGTAAGATTTCCTGTGACTTTTGACAATTTCAACATAAAATAATCTCAAAGTAAATTTCTTAGCTTATTAATATGTGTCCAAAATCATTCCATATCAAGAGACTTTGAAAAAACAATTTGCTATCAATTTTTTAATGTAGTATTTTTTATTACTAGACAAGTTCCATAAATAAATTATATATTGAAGCCAAAACGCGTAGGTATCTTCATTTTGATATAAATTAAATCTTTGTAAAACCTAACTTAACCTTAAAATACATTAAAATAATAAAATTGTCCAAAGTCTCCCCGGTTTCCTCTACTTTACATTACAAACCTTTTGTTTTTTATCTCTGTTTAAAATATAGTTGTATTTCAATAATAACAAAAACATATGATTACCGGCGATAGATAAATTGGTTCAAGCACACAATAAGTGCTAAAATGTTCTACTAATAACTACAATGTGGTAAAAAAAGATGACAATAATCGTAGCGGAGAAAAACATTCAAAGCCTAAAAAAAAAATTGTATTATCGATTACTTACGTGGATTTGCTCAAAACATTACATTCTAAACATAAACTGATTTGAGTATTACTCCATTTAAAGAAAAATTTAAAAAAAAACAAAAAAAGAGACTTTAGTAAGCCGACCTCCACGTAACGCTAACAGGCTTTTTTGAATAATGCATTACCCTTTAGTACTTTATAATTAACGCCATTGACAGAACGACGAATTTTTGGCGGTGAAGTACTGACGTTGAATTGCTGAGGCGGTGAATTGCTGGCGATAAATTGTTGAGGCGGTGAATTGCTGGCGATGAATTGCTGAAGATGAATTGCTGGCCATGAATTTTCCTAAAATCGATCTTGCAGTTGATAGTTGCCGATAATCTTTTACGTTTAAGTTTTTTGAAATATCTTCTATTTTTCTTGTCAGTCATAATTCAATAAAGAAATTACTTTCTTTAACGTTTGGCGAGCATTATTTTGCAAAGGGATTTCTAGTTTTTCAGCGAGCTCTCACTTAGTTTATGTAAAACCCTTTTTCCCAACTTTTAATTTTTTCCATAGTTTTTAAACATATGAAGATGAGTTCTCATGTAACATTTTATTGATCCCCAAAGTAGTTGTTGCGTTTAAACCCTATCCTCATCCAACAGTAATTGCAATTCAAAAGTGTTTCTCATAGTATAAATTTACTATGTGATTAAAATTAACTGTAGATAGCTATAAACGATGGTAAATACGTTGAGTTAGTTTAACACCCCCAATGTCCTTTTACGTTGTGGTTTTATCCCGACGAATTTTTCAAAGCTTATTTTGAATTTCGCGGGTGTTAAACTAACTCAACGTATTTACCATCGTTTATAGCTATCTACAGTTAGTAATTGCAATCCGCTGTCTTTAAACGTTTTATGTAGTTACCCACGTTCTTTCTACAAAATCACAATTTTTTAATTTGTTAAACTACTTAAATAACTGTAATTTACCAAATGCATACTTGCCGTAAGCTTCTACAAGCGCTCGGTGCAACTCTGCAGCAGTTATATTCAAATGGTAACAAAAAATTAATGCTGTTCGCAAATTGTAGTTTCCAAGCACAAAATTCGACATGTTTAATGCTGTTGTATAAAACTTTTTTGTAAGTGGAAAATCTTTGTCATGTGTAAAAACAAGAACATGGTGCCAATGACGCAGTTTGACGGTAACTCATTGATAACTAAAGCCATCTATGGACAACAACCACAAAAATCTATATTAGGTTATTTTAAAAATTTTATAAAAAATTTGAGTAAATGCCAAAATCATGATTTCCACAATTTTATTTAATGACTACCACAGATATTTATTCTTTGTTTAAGACGGCAAAAATGCAAAAACAAGTAAATTAACTAAAAAATGTTATATTCAACACATTTTATAAATTGTGTAAGAAAAGCACAAAAGTTTATTTATAATGATGTAAATAACAACATCGGTAAGGATGTATAAATTGAGATAATGAACCTTTCTAAATACGCATACTTCTTCGTTTATAATTTATAACAGTAATTTCTATATATGCACATTAAACCATCATTTAATAAATTAATAATGAAGACTTAATAGCTTAATCTTACTGTAAAAGAATAAACGTTATTCAATATTATAAAAATATTATTCAAATTAATTGCCTAACTATAAAAATGCAACTTGTTAAAATGCCTACAAACTTATAATTGCTTTTAAATAATATTTAAAATTTGATACCTGGTATCAAGTCGTCAAATATGGAGAAAAATATGACTCGAGACAGGTAAGCGGAGAGCAGGCAACCCCAAAGAGGTTAAAAAAAATCCTATGTCGAAAAGCGCTCCGAGAGCAACGTATTATAGTGTTGCTCCACAGGAGGGCAAACCATGAATAAATAAACGCGTGAATTTTACACAATTAACAACTAAAATAAACAAAAAACCATATTAATTTCCAAGACAACAACTAATCAAGAAGGTATTTGACAGGCGCGTTAGTTTTTTTTTTCTCCCAGAACGCCATTTGATTGATGTACTAACTGATTGTTGAGCTTATTAACTTGTTAAACAAGCGAACGCTACAAAAAAATTAAATTTCTTGTCGATTCATCATTGTTGTTCAACAAATAAAGGTTCCTCCATTGTTGATTACCATTTGCCTACTTAGCTGCAATTCAATAACGTATATTGTCGCTGATAGCTTTAATGGAATGGTTATTTAAAACTAATCTTGAGCGTCGATTTTGTCGGTTTTTAAATCTATTTTAATTGGATAGACGCTTTAGCTGCCAAATAAAAATTTTCGAGAGTCACGTTTAACCAATATCTAATATTAAACTTACCATCGCACTTTTCATCTACAATAGACCGAGTTAATTTTTAAACGAGTTAATTTTAATGAACCACTATTAATAACTATAAATAAAATGCAGGAGAACTCATTAACATTTCTATGAGTTTTTTCTTCGTTTAATTGACGTTTTAATATATTGTACGCAAAATCTCGGACTTATTTCATTAAACTTGTTCTCTAAATTATACCTATTTAGATAGTAATTAATTGTATTTTATATTTGTGACAGTTTGATAATTGATGAAGAATGTTGCTTCATGTTATAAACCGCTAACCAATTTACATCTAAACGGCTACGTAATGAATCAATCAAAATATTTATAAGATTATATAAGCATTCTCATATAATTATAGTTTATATCTTAATCTGGAGTAAAATAATTTTCTTGCCGGAATTAAAATCTTCCATCTAAATATATATATTGGCTATTACTTCTACACGATTTAAAATAAATGATTAAACAACGATTTACATTTATTAAGATAACTTCATTTTAAAGTTTTAGATAATTAAAAGGGATACCACTAAAATCTGTTAGATTATTATCTATCCAAATTTGATTAAAAAATTTAAAAAATAATTATTAAAACACTTATTTTATTTCAAAATCAATAAAAATAGTATAATGTTTTTTAAACAAAAATAACTGACATGGCTTTGCGGTTTCATATTTTCAGACACGTACAAATTTTTCCGCTTTTTCTTGTTGCATTTATCTTAGCTAATATACCGATTTGTCAGTAAGTGTTTGTTTGGTTTTCAGTGCTAATAAGAATCGAAATCCTTTGATTGATGCTTAATAACTAAGCGAAGCATAGATTCCGGCCTGCTTACTCCCAGAAGAGGCAACTCAAGTCCTTTAGTGTCACCCAACATAAAAGTTCTTGTCGGCGACCAAAACAAAAAGACCCAATAAATCTATCTCGGAAGGGGTTACAATTCCGTACAAGGTTGCTACGCTACTACAAAAAAAACTATTAAGTTTGTTTAATAAGTTAGATAGAGTATCAAGATCGATGTTGATGCTCACAAAAGAGTCAACTAATACAAAACGTGAAATAAAGGACAGCGCGTCAAAAATCCGCAGTATAGCCAGTCAACAGTCTACCACTGACATAAAAAACATGATAAAAGGCAAACCTAGCGATTGGAAACCAAATGAAGCATTCGAAATGCAAAAAGGAAATCTCTGAGAAGAAACTAAAAAAAAAAGAATAAAAGACATGCTTAAAGAAGCTGTCACTTTTGACAAGGTCTGGCCATTTCTTCAAGACCAGGGGCTCAACTCCGTCTACCAGGCAACTGTTGTAAAGTCAGAGGAGAGCAATAATCAGCTTTACTTAACTAATAATACAAAAGATTTAAGCAGAGAGGTAGTAAACAGCAGTTAGAATCCTCAAAATTCATTAAAGAGTGTTATCCTGGTCCAGGGAATATAATAACCACTAAAACTATCGACATTCTAAAAATAAAACTAAACAAGAGCAGGATACAATAACCAAATATAAAATAATCGGTGGCGTCTGTAATGTAGACCTTAAAGCAAGGGATAAAACAGCATTCATGGCTATGGGGAAAGCCAGATACAGCGCACAAACGGCAGGAATTCAGAACATACGGCTAATGGAGACAACTGTAAACCGTCAGATCACCAGGAACCTATGTGAGTTCATCTTTAGAGACTCGCAGGTTATTATCTAAAAAAAAGTACGGTTTTAGAGAATGGTAATAAAAACAACACTCTGTGACCAAAAACAAGCTCCCTGATCATGAAAAACGATGGCAAAAGCGATAGGATCCACTACTCTGTTCTCACTACCAAAAACCGTTAAAAAGACTAAAAACGGTAATCTTCTAATAGCTTCAGAGGACCAAAACACACTGGATAACATTAAAAAAAGTGCATGCTGCAATATGCTCTATCGAAAAAACGTTGCACATACACAACCTGGACGAGGTTACGACCGCCGAGAAAGTTGTAGAAGCTATAACTTCAGTTGTTGGTGTAGAATTGACAAAAAATAGAAGACTTGGAAATCTCAGATCAGCAAGAGGAGATACTCAGACAATAACGGTATCTACTCCAACAGATATAGCAGACATACTGATTAATACAAAATATATTAGGGTTGATCTAAATAGCTGCAGGGTAATAGAAAGAGTATACCCGGTCAAGTCTTCCAGATGCTGGAAAACAGATCACCAGGCAAACAAATAGAAGCAAGCTATGCCTAAACTGTGGAAACAAAGGACTCGCAAAAGCTGCATTTTCAGATGTAAAATTTTGTGCTATTTGTAGTATTCAGAGTCATTCTCCCTGGTATATGGCTTGATAAAGCTTAGAAAAAAAATACAAGATATAAAAAACTCCAGACAGATTCAACACTCAGTTAACATATAACATCAGTATGGACTACACAACCAAAGAGTGTGTTAACATTAAAATTCTGCAAAAACATCGGGCGTAGAAGAGAAACACAAATCTTAGTCCCTACTATCGCAAAAAAATGCAAACCGTTCTCATCAGTGAACCAAGTATTAAATGGGCTAAAAACACAAATACCATTAAACGAAGAATTCCGTACAGCAATCTACATTAGAAACGTAATAAGCTCTGGAGCAAAAGCTACCTCAGTGAAATGCTATACTATACTTCAATTACAGAATATAAACTTTTTCAATTGCTACGTCTCTCCAAACGTAAAAAATCTCGACTTAACTACACTGATCGAAGATATGAGCAAAGAAAGAAACAAAAAAAACACCTGCTCCATCATCGCGGAAGACTTTAGCGCCAGAGCAACGGAGTGGAGCTCAAGACAAACGAGCAATCGAGGCAATTGACTACTAGACTGGATCGCTGCGCAAAACCTAGTCATTCTAAACTCAAGGTCTACCTCAACTTTTGAGTGGGGCAACAAGAAGTTACGGATAGATGTCACTTTCTGTTCAGAACTAGTAGCTTAAAGAGTGAGCCTGTAGTCAGTCTTAGTCGAGGAACGCCTGAGCGACAGCAAATTTACAAAAAAGCTCAGAAAATGACAGCATGTCAAAAAAGGCTTAAAACCCGCTGGAAAACACGCAATTTAGATTAGAAAAGCTAATTAGACCACTAAAGACGAAATTCTATAGATACCATATAAACGATATTACCTCTCTTGAAAAAACAATGTTCCGACCGATTTGCCTGATAAACAACATAGCCAAAGTCTACGACCGGTTGCTACTGGTTAGAATCGCGAGCAAAATGAAAAGTCATAGTGGATTATTCGATTGCCAAATTGGTTTCACCAAGGGTAAATCTGCGATAGATGCTCTCCTCAGAATTAAAGACCTGGTAATGGCGGCCTGGACCGGGACGTGGAAAAAGAGGAATATTAGTGCCTTAGTGCTCATAGACGCCTTTAATTCAATGCCTTGGGTGCTCCTTATTGAAAAAATGCGGAAAAATAGTATAAATGCCCACTTAATTAAAATTGTTACTAATTACCTAACAAATAGATACATCACACACACAGATGATAACAGCGACAGTGTACAACATCATATGACGGGTAAAGTCCCTCAGGGTCCTATCCTGGGCCCGACCCTTTAAAGCATCTTTTACGATGATCTGCTTTATACCCAATTTCCAAAACAAGTCCAACTTACCGCGTTTGTCGACGACCTGGCAATTTTTATCCAGGGTAGCACGGCAGAAGCGCTCACACAAACCTTAAATAATGTGGACTCCTAGCTGATGCAAAATAAACTGCAGGTAGCAGTAGAAAAAACTAAAGCCAAAGCGTTCACGGGTAAAAAAAAATCGACCCCATGATTTTTTGTCACAGAAGGGTGCCCGTACCAGTAAAAGATAACATAAAATACCTAGGGGTTACACTCGACAAAAATCTGACGTATGTGCCGCACTTGGATAATGGAACAAAAAAAACAAACAAACGAGCGGCTACATTTGCTAAGCTAATTACCAAGGCCCATCGGCCATTAAAAGGATCGTCTGAGTTGAGTTGTGTCAGTTGCTGGGACAGAAGTTTCTGCTGTAACGTTTTGTTGATGAGTAGATGGTTGAATGGGGCCTATAGCTTCGAATTCTTCTCTTGATAGTTGGGCCGTGGTTTAACTCTTTGTTCTTCCAAAAGTCGAACTGTTCGAGTAATTGGAATTGCTGATGAAGATGTGGACCCATAATATCTTATTAGTCTTTGACGTTCAGAGGCTTGAATCTCCTGACTAGGTTGATCTTTTATTTTCCCACAGGACATAAGTTAATTAACATGTCCCTTATAGCAAATGCCTAGATGTTCGACCTCGTAATGAAAATTCCCAAATTTTGTTACAATCGTACCATACTCCCATAGATACGACTTGTTGTATACATGAAATATAACTGGATCTCTTACAGCAAATAAACGAAGATGGTTCACACTAGTCAATTCGGAATTGTATTGTTCTCTTAAAGGAACAGCAGTAAAGGTGGTTGTCCAGTAGTTTGATGAGGAGCTTTATGGTATTGCTACAGAAAGGTTGCTGCCTGTGGCTTACATACGGAGTAAGGCTGTTTTAACGGTCTGAACGCAACGCTTTGCTTGAGCATTTGTAGCAGGGTGGTATAGAGCAATGCGTATGTGAAATCTCCTTGTAACCTTAGAAACTCCTTAAACGTATTTAAAAAGAAAGACGTTCTGTTGTCCGATTCAACCGGGCGTGGTACACCATATAAGAAAAATAAATCATGCAGCAACTTTCACAATTTTTTGGACAAGTTTTGCAATTTTCAGCTGTCTGTTTAATATCATGATCAATATTGGGCCAGTAAATAATAGATCAAGCTAGACTTTTGATTTTAACAATTCCAATGTGTACCATTTGTAGTTCTTCAAGTAGTTTATTTCGTAATTTAGAAAGTATAACGACTCTATGTCCCAGCATTAAACAACTTCATGATTGAAAGTAATTTTAGATAAGTAGTTTCCATTAATATTCTCTTTAGAACCTTTATGTCGGATTTCATAATTGGAATTTGATAAATAATTGACATAATTTGCACAACGTGACAAAGTAAATTTATGTAGGTAGGAATATGTGCTATACAGGTTTATTGTCAGTGAGAATTGTAAACTTCCGACCATATTCATACTAAAAAAAAAATTTCACCACCTAGACAATATTTAAAGCTTTTTTATCTATTTGAAGGTAACTCTTTTCTAAAGAAACAAAAGATAAATGAATAAAAGCATAAAGAATTGGTCTCTTTTTTCCATCAGGTATGTGGGAAAGGACTGCGCCTAAGGCAACTGGATTTGCGTTTACAGTTAAGATCAATGGCAGTTGAGAATCATACGGAATTAACACATTGTCTGAAGTCAATTCTAATTTTCATTGTTCAAGCAACTCTATTTTTTCTTTAATCCACTTGGTTTTAGCAATTTTCTTATTGGCAGTGTAATGGTAGATACATGCGGAATAAAAGAATGATAATACGTAACTTTTCCAAAAAAAAGATACGCATTTTATCGGGGTTTGTAAGCTTAGGCGCCTTAACAATTGCATTTACATGTCTGTCTAGTTTATGTAAGCTAGACCCGTCAATGTTGTAGCCAAGAAATTAAACGCTATCCAACAAAAATTCACACTTTGAACGTTTTAGTTTCAACCCGGATTTTAGTAATTTTTCAAACACACCTTTGAGGACAGTAATTACATTTTTGAAAGAATCAGCAAAAACTAGGATATTATCAAAAAAATTTACAGGACTTTACCTCAGAGTTTAAATTCTTCACGCAAATAAGAATATAAACGTACATTTGTGTTTTCTATGGCGCAATCAGTTCTTAATGTGCCGAAAATATTTTTAAAAATGAGCGGTTATGCACATTCTGTGTCTATTTTAAATGTTACATGTTCATTCTTAACGAGCACAGTTACAAAATACTTATCATCAAAATTTGTAATTTCATTACAATCTTTATAATTTGCAAAGTCAATTTTTGGGCAACTTGATTTTGTAAGTGTAAAAATGCAAACTTTAGCAACGTGACTTTGTTACATGCTTCACATTGTAAATTAGAGCTATTGATACGACACACATTTGATTTGTGGTTTGACTTACCACAATGCAGACAAAATTCTGCAATTTCCAAGGATTCGTAGTTGACCCGTGAATTAAATCTTCTGCAAACCACACTTTGTGGCTATGAATAATGTGACTGAAGCATGTGGTTTTCCCTTGAGCGGCTGTATCTGGTCTGACTATTCATGTGCTAATTTTTTTCATTGTTACCTCTTGAATCTTGCTGCTCAGTGAGTGCCCAAATTTGTTGATAATGGTTCTGTTTTGTTGTTGTTCTAAGTTTTGATTATCGAGCTTTGACGCTTCATATGCACTTGTTACGAGTTTAGAAAAGTTTTTTTCTTTCTCGTATGTATAAATCTTTTATGCCACTAATAAATTGGATTGTTAGAAACATGAACAGAAATTGGCTATTCACATTTAGGACATGTAAATTCACACGTTGGTTTCGCTAAGCTTTTGTGAGCGTTGAAAGAAATGATTCTGTTCTATTAGTGGACGAGATTTTTGTTGTAGAGTTTTCTGAAGCACACAATGAAATAAAAATTGCAAAGTATTGTGAACCTACACAGTGAAGTAGTAGCAAGCTTTATCATTTTTGTGATCTGAGTAAGCCGGAATTCCACGAATAACCAAGAAATTTTCCAGGCGTGACGTGTTTGCATAAAAAAGGCAATCAACGCGAAAGCGTCTGCTAATTTATCTGCAAAAGTTATTATTGCGTATTTGTGTCTTATGTGATTTTAGTAAAAACGGTAATTATATACTGAGCAGTTTTTGTTAGTTTCGTAAACACGTTTTCTTTCTCACTATCAATTCATTCAACATTACATTAATAAAATACATTATAGAGACGGTTAAAAACAATTATCCAACACCGTTAATTGACGATAATTTTGAATCGGTGGAGAAATAGTTCTTTATCGGGTTTTGTCGCGATACCTTCAGATTCTATCAAGTTTGACTATAAATTAACTTTTACTTAATTTTTAATCATTTCATTTAGTTTGACGAATTCTTTTCCTACTTTTTAATATCAATTTGGTGTTTAAAAAACTGATAGAAATATGTAAAATAATTTAATCTTTTGGTAACACAAATAATTGTTTTTTATTAAAATTAAAATTCAAAATTTGGGAGTTACACTAAGCAATAAGAACCTACAAACGATAAAAGATTATGTAGCTCATTAGCAACGTTTGATGGCAGAGTATACATTTCTATGTATAAAAGTTAATTGTAAGTAGCTATAACGGTAGAAACGTTGTTAGTTGCTTTTGCAACAGCGTAATTCAAAATAGTTTTGAATAAAACTGCGGCATAAAACGACAACGTAAAAAACATTAAGGGTAAAGCAATGGTGCAAATTTCATCAGAGTAAACTACTGGACAACCGTTTCGCCTTTTTGGGGCTCATCAGCAATACGAGACACACTCGAATGTATTTCACTTAAAAGTAATTACCATAAGTGTTTTTCTGCTATAAATGCAATAAAAAAATTACATATTTCTCTACGATTGCAATAGTGTCCGTCTACTAAAAAAGATAAAAAAATAAGATTGCAATATTTATGGTATCAAAAATATGTATAGTTTAGTAGATAAATTGAGAGAATATCTCAATCAGTTAAATTTTGTCTTGAACAATACATAATTTTCTTTGTAATAAATTATGGAAAAAATCTACAATCATATTAAAAAACTTTTTTGTAAACGCAAAATGCTTCAATACGATATTCTTGAAGTTTTGATTAAACTTTTAATGCCTATAAAGCATTAAGTGGAATAATAATTGTGGATCGTTTTCCTGTAAGAATGTCGTAATTTGTAATAAAACAAAAACAAGAATTAATTCAATAAGCGTAGTTGGTTTCGAATTGAAGTTGCAGACTACCTTTAATATTAAAATTAAATTACAAATTCGAGAGTAGGCATTTACCGAGGCATAACCTGTCAATCGAAAGCACACCTATAAACACGAAACAATTACCAAAGTTCATAGTTCAAGTAAAATTTAAAGGCAGTTTGGAAATGCGCATTAAACTATATTAATTACAGAAAACGCACGTCTAATCTTATTGCACATTCAACTACACAATCATTCGTTCAAATTACAAGACTGTAATAATCATAATAGAATTTATAATGAAATTAGTGTTTTCACAAAGGCGACAATTAAGGTAGTGTTTTGTTATGCCGATCGAAGTTGAATTACTTGGCTTTGAGTACATTAATGATCATTGACAGGCTCAATTCTTTGGTTTTAAAATTGAACTCGAATATAGTGAACATCGATGTACAGGAAGACTATGAACGAATCGTAAATACATACGACCTTATTTTACTGACGCATAAATTTATTATAGATTATTGGTTTTGACAATAAAAAGTAGGTGTTAGGTAGAATTAATTACTTTTGTTGTACATAAACATAATTTTTTCTTAAATTATAAGTTGCAAATAATTACATTTTTTGTAACGTTAAAGTAATCAATTCTTAAAGTGGAATATAGATATATTTTTAATGTTTTGTACTATTTGTAGAATTACTGATGATGACATTTTATAATGTCGAAACATGTATAAAATAAAATAAATTAAAACCATAATATTTTGTGGAAAAGACTGAGTCAAATAATTCAGTTTTACATTTTTTGTAGATTCCGCTGAAATTAAATTACACCAAAATAACACTCAATTAATTTTAATTGTATTATCCGTAAAGTAATCAAAATAAATGTACAAATTTTTAATTAATTTAATTAATAACTTCTTATTGTGGTTATTGTCATGAATTAAATTTAATGGCAAAAAACATTTCAAACGTAAAATTTTGGAAAAGTTATTGCAACATCATAATTACATATTTATTAGTATAAATAGCATTAGTTTAAGTCCGCATACTCAGTTTATATAATTTTTTTTCTAGCTTAAGTATTTTCAATTTAAAAATAATTTAATACTCTTTTTATGCAGCACAAAACGTTGTCTATAAAAAACCCTTAAGTATTTTATGGTGCTTCTCTTCATCAAAGTAAGTTAAAATAAATAAAAACTAAAAAATAACTTTCCTTTAATAATAACATTTATTGACAAATTAAAACTAACAAAACTGAGTAATACTTTACATACTTTAAATATTCAGAACAAATTTAATTAAAAAAATGTAATTTTATTATGTTTAGATTAGCAATTGCATTTGGTATTTATAAACATATTAAATAAATACATTACAGTAGTTTTAGAAATAAAGGAAACGTTGCCATATAAAAAGACTAGTTTTTGTCTCTCTTATGTGAACAGTTCAATAATTTCCATAGTAGATACGATAGCCCATACAGAAAACCCCAGAGTTAGACAACGGGGCCAGACCTGGGCCAGTACTGGGAAACCTAAGTTTGGCGTACCTGTATTGGCCCAGACTTGGCCCAGGACTGGGTAGCTCGGCATCGGCCATTCCATGAGGAGGCCTAGACTGGTTGACCCAGCTTCGGCCATGCAAATTATTAGCCAAACTTGGCCCATGCTTGGATAACCCATCCTTGGCCATTCTATGAGAATCCAAGTTTGGCCCAAGCTTGGATAACCCAGCCTTGACCATTCCATGGAGACCCAATCTTGGTCCTACACTAGTTGAGCCATTCTCGGCCATGCTAATTCTTACCCAAGCTTGGCCCAAGCTTGCATAACCCATCCTTGGCTATTCCATGGAAACCCCAGTTTAGGCCAAAACTGGTTGACCCAGCTTCGGCGATGCAAATTATTAGCCAAGCTTGGCCCAAGCTTGTATAACCAATCCTTGGCCATTCCATGAGAACCCAAGTTTGGCCCAATCCTGGATAACCCAACCTTGGCCATTCCATGGGGATCCAAGCTTGGTCCTACAATGGTTGACCCATCCTCGGCCATGCCAATTCTTACCCCAGCTTGGCCCAAGATTGCATAACCCATCCTTGGCTATTCCATAAAAACCCAAGCTTGGGTCAAGACTGGTTGACCCAGCTTTGTCTATGCAAATTATTAGCCAAGCTTGGCTCAAGCTTGTATAACCCATCCTTTGCCATTCCATGAGAATCCAAGTTTGGCTCAAGCCTGGATAACCCAGCCTTCCTATTCCATAGGAACCCAAGCTTATTTCAAGACTGGTTGACCCAGCCTTGGCCAAGGCTGGATTACCCAAGAAAATAGCAATAATTATTTGTTTCAATGTTAAAAATTTAAAAAAATTAGTTAATAAGTTGAGTTATGATAATATCGAAAGTGTAGAATTGAAACTTGAGCCGTTCGGTTACGTATGACGAGATTCGGGTATTTTCGTTTAGCGCAGCCGCCATCCTTGTTTACATAATCTTTTGGTTAAATGTAAGATTTTTCTCATTGCCAGAGTAATAAAGGTGATGAATCAAATCTCCGAGTTTCAGATATACAGTCATTGAATGTTAGTACCATTTAACTAGAAGGAAAAAACCTTCAAATATAATTTCTTTTGTTTACTCCGCAATTATCACGAGGCGAGGCTACTAAAAGTAATTATGTCTGATTCTTAACTTAGAGTTTAAAGATGGCGTGCGTTAAATAAACCAAAAAAGTTTTGAATAAAAAAACTAATTTAGATGTTAACCGGCAAAGTTTAAATAATCAAAGTGTAAACATCAGCTGTGTGAGTGACGTTAATGAGCCTAGTGATACAGAAAACCAAAAAATATCAAACAAAAGGTGCCAAAATGAGTTGAACTTGAATGTGAACTATTGATGGAGAATAATAACTGTACTAGCTAAATGTTAATATAATTTAAGACGAGATCTAAATAGTAATTAAAAAACTTTATGTAATTTAAATAGTACATAATACAAGTAATAACAATAAAGTGTAAATACGTTCATACAATTCTTTATTCCATTGTTTTATTAATGCTTAATTCTTGGCATTTGATTTTGAGCTAGTTTTAGCAATTAAGCGTGGGCCAGTACTGGCAACTAAGCATGGCCCAGTTCTAGCAATTAAGCATGTACCAGTCTTGGCAACTAAGCATGGCCCAGAGCTGGCGATCAGGACTGGGCCATGATTATCATTCCAGACTTTTGCCAAGGCTGGGCCAAGCTTGGCTTACAGGCTTGGCCCAGGCTTTTACAAACTTGGGCCCAGCTTGAGCCAAGCCTGGGCCGGTTCTTTCTTCTATGGGAGGAAAATAAAAAACATTTAAAACCTACTTTTCTAAATAAAATTATTAAAAAACTTAGTATATACATGTTCCACCAAAAAGTTTAAATATTTTAAAAAAATGAAGGAATTGACAAAATAGATAATACAAATTAGAGAAAGGCTGGGTTGTCAAAACTCGGAAATCTCAAACATTTAAGCCACTACTAAGGTCACTGCTAATAAGAAATACAACCAGTTCTCCCAAAATTTACTTAATTAAAAAATAAATTAATTAGGTTTTTAGGAATTACACTAACGGATAAAATACGAAACATTTAAATCTAGAAAGAAACAAAAGTTAAGAACATCGGGAAAAATGCGGGTGTGAGATGAAAGGAACAGGACGTGTTGTAAGAATGAAGGACGAATAGTGAACATGCAGGGTGCCAGTATAAAGACTAAGAAAGTCAATAGTGTAGATAAACCACAAAGAAACAAAAAAGCATGGGAAGACTTTGGAAAAAAGTTTATCCAACGATGGATAAACACAAGCTGAAGAATAAGAGAAGAAAAACAACTTTAACTTAAATTGCCACAGATAACTTTTTCTTCAATTTTTTTAATTTCTGTTTAATTAATAGCAGCGTAATTGAGATGTTAAGTATTATGATTTTTGATGTATGTACATATATTATTTGTGCTCAAAAAGTAAGCCATCCTACAAATTAACAAACACACTGCAACACTATTAACTGTGAGAATACTGTTGTTCGTTTGGACAAAATTAAGAACGACAATAATTTGTTAGCAAGATTTAATGCTATTGATTGAGATTTGTAACGTGCACTTGGCTGAAGTGCGATCAATTATCTGTAAACTTAACCCATAATAAAAAAGGACAACTGTAGCTCTCGTATCAGAAAATGGCGTAAGTAAAGCAACTAATACCAATCAGCCAGAACGAAAGAAGGAAATAAAACACAACTAAAGTTAATTAATTTTAACATTGACGTATGTAAAAACATAAAGAGAGACAAGTATTTGTACTTGCAATAAAAAAAATTATAATGTTAAGATTTAATTTTAACAAATGAAATTGATATAAATTGAAAAAGAATAACGCACAGCCACTCAAGTCCCGAGCTTGAATAATCTGAACGTTAAATAATACATCAACTACTTTTAAGTAAATAAGAAGAAAAAAGTGAAAAAACATAAAGAAAGCATGCAACCGGATTAGACAACGATGAAGGATCATGGTTAACTTAACCGAATGCTGTATTCTATATGTCACTAATTCTTCAAACGTAGAAATCAGTGTTAACGTAAGACCTAACTGATAAAAAGGAGAGAGATTATGACGTACGATGTTAAGCTGTATTTGATCAGAGACCAATTCTAACAATTGCAAGAAAAGATAACGCATAGTGGTAGCGTACCTACTAATTCGTACGCTTACAAATTGTGCCCATTAAACGATTGTCATAATGTACAGAAAAAAATTTAGATTTCCACAGAACAGTAACATCCTTCCAAAAACGGAAAAAACTTTGGTTTGTTCTAAAAGCAAGAAGAGCTCTACCAAACAAAACCTCATAAGCTGAGAAAAAAATTAATGCTGTAATACATCACTAGACAAACACAACTCGTCAATACGAATAAAAAATTCCATAAACACAAACAAATCTTCACCAGAAAAAATTTCCTTCGAATTCGCTAAGCTCATTCCTGAATCATAGTCGCAAAACAATGTCATATGACAAGATAAAAGAAGTTAAATAACACTTTGAGTAAATAAGTGATAAAGCAAAAAAGATAACCAATTACGAAAAGAAAATAAGAATTACAATCGCACAAAATCGAGCCCAAACTTTGAGAGGTCAAAAATTGTAACGTACACTTAATTACCTGGCAGTTCTGGTATTAAAGAGTAAAACAACTAATACCAATCAGCCTGTTTTTGATGCATAGGTTATAATTAGTTAAAAAAACGTCAAAACAAGTGCTTGTCCACACCTTTACAATACTGGAAGAAAACAAATAGAACACAACTAGACTAACAAGAAATAAATTAATTTTAACATCGACTTCTGTAAAAATGTAAAAGCACACGAATATTTCTACATACAATATATTGCAGTAATTAACAAATCCAATTATAGGTAAACTGAACCCTCGAATTAGGCAAGACAATGTTTAAACAATCTCAGTAAAAAAATTACAATGTTGAAATTTAACTTTAACAAATAAAATTGATATAAATTGAAAAAGAATGGCACACAGCCAATTAGTCCCAAACTTAAATAATCTAAAGTAAAGTAATGTATAAACTATTTGTGATAACAAACAACCGTATATTCAGTGCCGTACATACGATCGACAGTAAAATGTGAAAATTTACTTACGGTTTGCTATCTGTGACTAGTACTAGTAACGACACAAACGTCCCTAAATGTTAAAAAATAAGTAAACAGGTTTATCGTCGTGATATCACAAATAAAACTAATTTGGTTACAACCAATTTTGAAACACTACGTGCGTTAGGTTAACTTTTGCAATTTCGTAGTTGGCTTAAACTTCCATACAGGTGCATGGATAGCAAACTTATAAACAAGATTTTTTATCTTTTTTATTACAATAATATGCTCGACATATTGGATGTCAACAACTCGACAATTCTCCCAGTTTACTTAAGATATTTCATGACGAAGATTTTGCAACAATGCATTAGGATTCGATTTACAAAGAAATCAACACTACGTGTTGACCACGTAATCCAGTAAGTATACTAAATGCTCGAACTTAATTGTTGCAGTAAATGTTAGAAACGACAAAAGAAAATTAAAACTAACCGCTAACGTAAATGTAAATGTATATAAATATATACATTATACCTCAGCGATTCTTCCCATAAGCACCGATTGATTTTACATGCAATTTATAGCACAATACAAGTGAATGGTCCACAATTTTCAAAAGCTTTGCTGATAATTTACACTTACTTTGCAGTTTGCAATGACCAATGCGTGAATTTTACCAGAAGGAACGACTCCTATGTTACCAACTACATTTAAAATAAATGATGCAAAATCTATACAAAGCGATAAAGAATAAAAGATTTTTAACAAAACAAAATTTTTGTAAACAATTTATTTTTGAAACACCGTAAATACACTTTCATTGAGTACATAAAAAGCCTCATACGTTAAAGATATCTTATACGAGCCGGAAGTAGGTCATTTTAGTTGTTTCTGCACTCAATCGCGCTCATCTCGCTTTTTTTGGCAGAAGGTCTTGACTTGATAGCCTAGCGTGTATACATATCGTTTACTTTACCACAAGTATAGTGTTTCGACTTCAACTAAAAACATATATAAAAAGTTTATTGTTTAAAACCGATTTTTTTTGCGTTGAACTTATTGTATTAACAAGTTTGTGCTATTTCAGTGTCATGAGTGTTACTGAGTTACAAAAATCGACTAATTAAAAAAAGACACGCAATGAGAAATTGTATCAGAGAAAAAAATCATAAACGCTCGGGTTAAAGGTGAAAATTATACAAACTACAAAAAAAGTGTTGGTTCCAGCAAAACATGCAAAAAAATGCACAAAAAATTCTCGATGTCAAAAAGAAGACATATTTAAAAAAAATTATAAGATCTTCTCTAAAAAATAAACAAGATCTACAAGTGTTGATAATTTGTAAAAAAATTAAACGCAACAGACCACGTAAGAAAGACACAAATTAATATTGATAAAGAATTAATATTGATAAATACCTTCACTGAACGCTTAGGATTTTGGAAGGCATATTATCCACAACGAAAACGAAGTTTTAACCAGCATTTGCCTTTGAGATGTTATTTGTTACACGCCAGTCGATGCGATACCCACCTTTTCGTAATTGCGAATAACATCATTTGATACAATGGGTTTCTATATCTAATTTCCTTTATTATTAACGATTTTGTAGCTTCCTATCTTCGTGAGTTATAGTGTTGGCACGATTTGCTATTCATATCTATTCTAGGCTCACTCACCGGGGAAAACGTTTTCTTCGATCAAGTAGGTACTGGATTGTGGGTAAGTTTATTTAATTATTTTGTCGCTGTCAGAAAAGTTACTCACGGAACTTTTGTTTATGTTAATTTCTGTAATTACGATCATTGTTGCAATACCATTATGGTAGTTTCATTAATATTTTTGTGTGTATCGCATGCTGTGTATAAACGATATTTATTACGAAAGTTTCTTCGTTATTCATTTCGATTCAACTTATGTATTGTGTGTTGCCGATACTTCTAGCATTTATGGATTGAGAAATAGATATACTCTTGTTAATATTCTACGTTACTAAATTAAAGTTTTTATACCTGTTAATCTTTCTTTTATGGTAACATACCTTTCTCTTTTATTGTGGTTACCCGAACATCAGAGTAACAAAGATTACGAACCTAAAAATTCGTTACAAGCTTGGACCGTCTGTCTTGATCGAGGCAGAAGTGTTAATTATAAAAGACCTGGCCCTCTTAATTATTATTCACTTGAACCTCCCCTATCTCCTACTGTGTGAGTTGGCCGTGCAAGGTTCGTAAGACCTATAGGCTTGTAACAATGTTTCCTACCAAACAAACGTTTTATGGTACTCGCAAATTTAACTTTACTTAAATTTATTTAATGTTCTGTATGACTCAAGGTTGAAAAGTGTATGTAGGAAGTCGTAGGCAAACGTTTGTTAAGTATTAAATTTTTCAACTCGGTTTTTGTTCAATAGATCTTGCTTGTTTATGAAAACACTCAGAATAAATAACAAAAACAACGTAAGGGTATTAAGTCATACACGAAAATGATCAAGTACGAGAACTATAATAATATTTTCAGAAATTTTTTTATCCTATTATTCAGAAGACCACAGCTCAATGTATGCAATAAGTGTAAAACGATCTCTTTAAAGATCAAAAACAAAAACATGATTCACAAACGTCAATATAAAAAATTCTATAATAATTTGAAAGGGTAGAAAATAGTTTGTCGCAATCAAGATGCAATTTGGTTTGATTGCATGCAAAGTTTACAACTGCCTCAACTTGCTCAAGACTTGTTTTATTTGTGTCAACTTACAACATGAAAACAGATTGTAATGTTAAAAATATTTTGATGTGGTTTTTGTGCTGTATGAATTTTGCTCTATGATACGACTTTTTGCATACTGGAGTTCGATGAGAACATTTTCGCTTAGTGCGTTAAGGAAATTGCACGTGTGTGCTAGTATCAATTTCAAAGGTTTCCACATTGATTTTTTTTTCAATTTTAAATCATCCACGTAAATATTGAATAAATAAATTGCAGTTTCGGATGTAGTTGTTCTGTGAAAATCGCTGTCTTTAGCAATATTGGAATACCTGTACATGTTCTTTAATTTTGGAATACTCCTATGAACAATTAATAAGTTACGCATAAGGTATTGAAAACTGTTGCGGATGCGTATTCTGAGAACCTATGTCAGATGAAGACATTAAAGTCACCTTTTTAATTTCTATGATTGCAAACAGCATTACGACGAAATTGGAGGGCACACCTACTAAAGTATTTTTACTGATTTCGAAAAGCGTATCAAAATTGTTTTTTTTAACATATCGTATAAAACTTAACCATTTATTTGTAGTATGCACACACGACTAAACACAACTAAGTGTAAAACTCTTTCTGCTTGTAATAAGTTAAACGGTGCGTTCTATTTTGCTTAAGCTAGTGATATTTGACATTTGTGTTGTATTCACCAACGTAAACTTTTTTTGAATGTAATGTTAAGTCAATGGATTTGTTTATATGTTGACTAATCTAAAGAGCCTGTATCATTATTAATATTAACTATGATGTTTATTCACAGACTTTTAATTAATTTATCTACTTAGTTCTACGTTGTTTTAACCTTTTGCCTTTCTTTTCGTTGAAATAAATATATACCGAAGACCATCTACGACTCACTCTCCGAAGCGTTTTGAGCTGCCGCCTGCACTAAGTTACGGTTAAATTTACGTAATAAAAAGAATCTATTTTTTATTGTGCCATAAAGGACAACCAAGAAAAAGTCTTAATAAAACTTGTTGGTGATACTGCTAGTCGGTTTGTAAAGCTTGAATGTTTTTCTTTATCCTTGAACATTTGTTTCCACCATGTAATAAAAATTTTAGTATTATAAAACGCATATTTAAGAAAATAGACTAGCTCTATACGCCAATAGATTAGGTTGAGATGGTAGTAAGCTCTTCAGCTAAACATAATTTTACGATTCATCTTGTAGAATTTTCACAAATTAAAAACTTTTGTACTAGTTAGAATTAGTAATATCAGTGTCCAGAAATACAAAAGAGCGCTTTAATATTACAAAATTCCATCACTTTCTGTTTAAATTAGAAAAAAGCAAAGGTGTTTTTGGTAAACATATTATATTGCTGAGCCTGTACAACATATTTTTCCACTGCTACTGTCGAGCGTGATGACTATCGATTTTGAAATAGATTTTGCTATTCTTAGCAGAAAAATGTCTATTGCTAACATAAAAAATTATTCATATCAAGAAAGCTTGTGAGTTTGTAGATAAAAACAAAGAAGTGCAAATCTTTTGCTTCAGTGTTTCAAAAGTTGTTTTTCAGTTCAAATTACCTATAAAATCATTAGTTTAGTTTGATTTTATAAAATTGTCATGCCATATAATGAATTTTTAGATAAATATGTAATAATTCTTTATTTAATCCAGAAACACATATTTAGAATTTTTAGAACCATGATGCTAATGTAACAAATAGGTTATTTTATCCCTCCAGTGGTCGCGCCCCAAATTCTAACAAGAATGGTCGCGTCAAGTCTAACAGGCCCATTTTCTTTTATATCTTGTATTTTGTTATTCTAAAATTTTCAAATTTTAAGTGAAATTTTTTGTGTAAGTACATAATGCTTGCTTTTAAAATTTAATTTTTTAAATGAAACTCTGCTCAAAATAAATTAATCATGTCTATTTCCTGGTTAAAAAACAACATTCTACAAAAAACTTAAAATTTATTAGAAAACATTTTTGCAAATAACAATATATTATAACAAATACATTATTTAATTTTTTTTCTACCATACCAAAAAATTTTTGCACATTTTACAAAAATATCTAATATTTAAATCATTTCGGCAAAAATTACGTTTTTTCACATTAGGGTTATTTGGATCTCTAAGAGAAATATCTGCAGAAGTTCCAGCTATTTCTTGTCTCCGCTGGCAAACTTCCGGTGGCAGATTCTGCCAATAAATTCTTGATTGCAAGTGATCTTCGTCAGTTGTAATGCCAATTTTTTTATAAATTTTTTTTGAGTTAAATGAGAAATTAAATTATTTGCTAGAAAATTGGTTTGTCCATTTATAGCTACAACATTCATTAGCGCATAAAGAATTACTACTAGCCATCTGTTTCTAGCAACATTATGCAGAGCGCACATCTAATCTATTGTGTCAACTCCTCCTTTGGTGGAATTGTAAAATGTCACAATCTCAGGTTTATTTTTATCACCTGTAAAATGGTCGATAGTATCATCGTAATGCATAGTTGAAACAAGTATAACTTTTTTGTTTTTTGAAGAACGTAAACTGTAGTTGCGTTTTTTGAATATCCAACAATGCTTCATGAAACGGGCCTCAATTTTCTTTTGATAATCTCCAGTGGAACTTCTCTTTTATTTTTTCTCACAGTATTTATATATGTTAACTTATGATTATCTAATAGGTTTGCAATCAGAGCAAACGAAGTAACATAATTGTCGCAAGTTACATTCCGACCAATTCCAAAAATTGGGGTAATTAATCTTTTTTACGGCACTCAATGAATCATTGGTAACATGATATTTTTCTTTAGGTTGTTGTCCCACGTACACTTCTAGATAAGATGTGTATCAAACTTTTGCATCTACAAGAACAACATTTTGATTCCGTATTTGTTTGGCTTAGATGGAATATATTGTTTCAATCTACATCTTTTTCGAAATGCTTCCAACTTTCTCTTGGTTGTTACGTATTCACTCACTGCATAATTATTCTTGCAATTATTGACAAATGAATCAAAGAGTTTACGTATTGGGTCTAACTTGTACATTGTTTTTCTATCTGGCCTTGTTTCTAAGCCATTAAATTGAAGACATCAGATCTCAGATCACAAACAAAAATCTTTGTTGCGACATTGTTAACCAAAATTTTTCTATTCTGGTATTTTTTTGTTATTTGTTTGTTTGTCATCTTGGTTAAAAGATGTCATTGTCAACGACTGTAACTATTGAAACCTGAAGATGACTTTATAATATTAATTAGTCGAAACAGTTGTAGTTGTATTAAACACTAAATATTTGGACAAGACAAGTTTGATTAATTATTATTTAATATAATACCAAAATAGTTGATATGGATTTCGTATCATTTAAAAAACTAAGTTTCAGAAATTTAAAAAATTAAAAATTCATACAAAATAAGTAAGGCGAATTAAAAAAAACTTTCATATACGAATTCAAAAAATAAATTCCAAAATTTCAAAAAACACCAGTTTGGTAAGGATTTTTTTCTGATGCTGCATTTTTAAAGAAATTAATCTAATATGGCAATATGCTAAAGGCGAGCGAGCCGTTATTCGAAAAAAAATAATTTGGTATTTACAATAATTTATAAAATAATAATAAATATAATGTCTTTAATTCATAACAAAAAAAAAATCAAAAATATTAATAAGAGCGCTACAGATTTTTATATGCTTTATAAATTATAGCGGCTAACCTGATGACAAAAATTTGAAGTTATTTGAATTTCAGTAACACTTTATTATCTATTTTCAAAAAAAAATCAACAACGCACATTTAAGGCCTATTCCCACTATCGTGGAAGCGGCCTGCAATGTAAGGGCTCGGAACAGGCTCTGCATGTGCTCTGCAAGTGCAAGAATTTTGTCAAGCATTCACACTGCTACGGGTATGAAACGGGATTCAGTCGTTCTGTTCAATTTGTAGCAATAATATTAAAATGTTCTCGACGTCAGCACTTATAAAAATTGCTATATTGTTAGATGAAGAAGGAGAAGAAGAAATGAAGCGAGGTCAAAAGCGAAAAAGACGTTTTTGGGTTCACGATATGCTCAAAAAGCGCAATAAAGAAGGAGAATTTGCAACTCTACATATTGAACTTATGGAAGACGAAACCAAATTTTTACGTATTGTAGAATGTCTAGACATGAATTTAATGTTTGTAAATTTAAAAAATGAAGGGGTATTACAAAAAGAAAATACCACCTTCCGCGAGTCTATCCAACCAGTTTAAAAACTTGCAGTATGCCTAATGGCTAATTTACACTTTGTTAAGTAGCAAGTGCAGGTGAGAAGTGCAAGTGTTAAGTGATTAGTAAAATCAAGGTGTAAACTGTCACGCTGTTAAGTGATAAGTGCGAGTGCGAAGTGCAAGTGCAAAGTAAAGTGAATAGAACAACTGTCTATTTTTTCTGTTAAGTAGCTAACCCCGCACATCCCCGTACTCCGCGATTGTAGCACGCGAAACTATTAAATAAATATTTTTATTGTATTGCTTTGACAAGTATATAGTACGGACGGAGAACAGAATCATGAAGTGGAATGAAGAGCAAACAATTAATTTCGTAGTGGAATATATAAAGTACGAATGCCTATATAACGTAAATTGTGCAGCATACAAAAATAAACAGCTCAGAGAAGCAGCTCTGTTAAAAATCAGTAAAACTTCGTTGTTTTTCAACCATTTTGTTCCGACACGGAGACAATCACTTGACACTTGAGACTTCTACAATACTACTGTGTAAACGTTTTCTTTACACTTAACACTTAACATTATGAAAACATGTTAACTAATCACTTCTCACCTGCACTTACTACTTAACAAAGTGTAAATTAGCCATAAGGTAAGGATAATAATAATATTCTGTCTATTGTAAAAAACCAAATATTTAATTTTAACAATGTTTAAATAAAGTATACATTAATAATAATCATAAAGCAAAGTTGTTCGGTGGCGAAAAAATTTTAAAATAAGAGGCGGTGGGTGAAGAATGGTATGACTGAGACGCTGACAAATTTGAGCATGGACGAGATGAGATAAAAGTTGATGAGAAATGATTTGATGAATGAAATGTACTCGTGCTAGGCGATTCGATGGTCAGTGGAACTTGTGAATTGCTAGCCTGATATACTGAAAAGTTTTGAATATGTTACTGCTGATGTATGTATTTAGCTTCAATATCTGAAACAATTCCAAAAATTTTTGACTTCACTAGATGCTTGTCAGTGGGCGAAAACGTTTTTACAGTAGCTTTAATGCTTTCAAAAAAGAAATGAATCTCAACTTTAACTTCAGTTTTTTTTTATTTTCTCCTCTTCTAACAGGTACTTCATCAGAGTACCACTAGCAGTATGAGCCTGGGTAGAGACTTTAACATTGGACTTGGCCCTTTTTGGTGTTTTCTCTTTTTTGTTCTGCGAAACAGTAACTTGCAAGTTACTTTGGCTATCCCGTAGTAAAGTTTCATCCTGAAAAGTAATGAGAATTTGTGATGCATTAGGAGTGTATGATGCCTCAGAGTCTTGTGATAATTGAAATCATTGCACCAGCTAATAGTGGTTCTAATTATTTTAATTACAAAAACACATTTTCTGTTGTTCTGCTTGCATTAGTCGACGCTGATTACAAATTTCTGACAGTAGATGTAGGGTCTTGCGGCAAAAACAGTGATGAGGGTATCTTTGCAAACTCCAGACTGGGAAGAGAACTAGAAAATGGCTCTTTGAACATACCTGATAGAAGACAACTCCCAGATTCTGATATAAAAGCACCTTACGTTATTTTAACTCAGCGTTTCCGCTAAAAATTAACCTTCTGAGACCTTTTTCTGCGGTTCAAGTGCTCAATAATATCAAAAGAAGAGTTTTTTCAATTATCGACATTGTCGTGCTAGGCGGGTTGTAGAAAATGCCTTCGGAATATTGGCACAGCGTTTCCGCATTCATTTCAGAAAAATTCATTGTAAACCGAGCTACGTCGAAAGAATAATTCTTACAACATGCATTCTGCATAATTACTTGCGTAGCACAACCATTACTAGGCAAGAAGCAAATAGTCCTATGGAGAGTAGCAACTCGGAAGTTAATAATGACCAATGCATATTGAGAAATTTGCCCAGGACAAGGTGGTAATGCACAAGAAAAAGCATTCCTTTGTCGAGAAGATTTTACCAGATTTTTCAATTCAAATGCAGGTTCTGTGCCTTGGCAGTATGACAGAATATAAGAATTAGATATGTAGGTATAATATACATGTTTTATATTCCAATAAAGAGATCATATTATAATTATTTACTTACCTAGTTGTAATTTCTCTCCAATTGACACCCACACATTTGTTTTGTACTGATTGTCCGAATATCTTCTATGGGACAAATCATAGAGTGCGTCATTTTTCCGTACATATTCTATTAATTTTTTATCCATTTCGGATGAAAAATTATGAACTCTTTTCTGGCGTTTATTACTCATTTTGTGTCACAGAATTCAGACTATATACAATCTAGACTAAATACAATAATAAAATTAGCAAAAAACGTTGAACGGGCTCAGCACCTGCTCTGCAAATATTCTTTCGTAGAAACTCGGCGAGCATGCAGCGTGCTTTGCCGATGCGCTGCCCGAACAATGTGAATGCATTCTCGAAAAATGCATTTGAATCCATAGTTTACAATAATTGCAGAGCACGTGCAGAACCCGTTCCGAGCAGGCCGCTTCCACGATAGTGGGAATAGGCCTTTATGAATATATAGATAATGATATATAAACAGGCTTTAACCAAAATAAATTAAATCTACAATTTAAACTGCGCACTTATCTGAATTGATTTGTCTCAACTTGACATACAATGCAAATCCAACTGCTTGTTGATGGTAGTTGGCTTCTCATCAAATCACAAATACGGAAGCTTATTGTGGCTTTCCATTCTAAAAACTGTACTAAAACAGTAGTTTCTATTTTTTTTTTTACAAATTATTAGATAGACGTAAAAAAGTTAAGGTTTGTTGTTTCAATTATCTTGTTACGACAACGCAAGCAAGAACGTTGTAATTGATTGATGTAATTGATTTTCTCTCTTTGACAAGCTTCAAAATTGAGCACCAGCATTTAGTTAAACTTAAACTCAAAACAGAACTTATTCCAGTACTACAAACTATAAATTTAACTTAATCACTTAATCCGTAAATTTACGTTAATACCCTCAAACTTGAGGCCGAGCTTTCAAAAACAAAAACGTTTTTGCTTCTCGTTTTTCACAGTCGCAATCCTCGTTCATAAATTCCTTCTCTATCCCGTTATCGCGCCGTATCAATCAAGGTCTTAATAAATTTCAAAAAAACAAAAACACTAAAAAAAATAATGTTAAAATAGTATAGTGGAAAATATAATTTGGTAAAAATTGAGTGGTAAAAATATCCCCAAATAGAGTACGCAAGATAAGCTTACTCTAATGCACATTAGAAAATTTTTTTAAGATTTTATAGTACCAAGCAGTACCATTTAAAGATAAATTGAAGTGTAAACAATATTTTAGCAGTTAACGTCACAGAGAAGAAGAAAGAGAAGTAATTAAAAAATGTATTGAGGACAAGAAAGGAATCATAATGAATTTGCACAATATTTTTCAATCAACAAAGTAGGCACGTGCCTACTATAGCCTACTATAACAAAGTGATATTTTAACAAATGCTGTGGCTATTTAACAATTAATACTTTTATATAAAATGATTGGATGTTGTAAACATGTTTATTTTTTTTGTATTAATGTTAAGATATTGCAACTTGTGTTTTTGAGGTTTGTTATACTACTAAGTTAGTAGTTTAACAAGGCACTTCAAAGTGTAAGATGTTACCGTAACGTGTAAACAAAATTGTAATAAACAAGATGTTCTAACCATAATTTTTTTAAGTTTTTAACTGAACAGTTTACAGCATTTTGTTTGATTTTTTTAACTTTGATGTGCATGAATAACCAACGTGCTAAATTAAGTTATCTATCACACGCTGTTAACCAGTTACGTTCATATAACAATTACTTCAACTTTCTCCTTAATTGGCAAAACCAAACCAACATATGCTCTACTATATCCGACACTTGTTAATCAAATGGCCCTAATTTACATTTTTCAAACATTAAGTTTAAACCATAAAAATATAAATACAATTTAGGCTTTATACAAACCACGATAAAGACATAGAACTTAATTAAGTAACCAATTTGTTTAAAAAAAACTGCATTTGCTACCATTTAGGGAACTCTTAATTGAAATTACAGGTAATTCGACATCTTTGTTAATAGATCGAGTTTCTCGTTTAACCCGCTGCAATCTGGTATTGTCATTATTTTACATTATAAAACAAATGCATTCTTAATAAAAACTTTCTAATATAATTTAAATTAATTTATTCTAAAACATTTTAATTAATAGTTTGTAAGACTTTTAGAAGTAAAAAACGCGAACTAAAAGTGGTCTTACAAGATTAACAACCAAGATAGTTTTTACCGATTTCTGTCCGTTTACAATTATTGCGTGGGTCTTATTTAAGTTGGTTAATTACACTTGTAATTAATCATCAGATAACAACGTTGTAGTATGACAATGTAATTCCTACTTTGACTACATTAATTATTTTTTGTACAATTTGAATCTACGTTAAATTAGAGGTTGAATACGTAATTTTTTTAACCGTATATTTTTGGTAATTTAATTATATCTTAAACATCGATAAACTTAAAATTGCTAATAATTTTTCCTGTACTGTCAAAACCAACAATGGCAATAAATAAATATTCTTATTATTTTGCAGTCAGTGATTGAATAATTGAGCTGTCGAAGCGGCTCCTGTGTCTAAACCATAATAAATCATACCCAGTTTAGTTGTCTAGCGACGTGTTCTTCGTTAGCTTGTCTGGGTCGTACAATTTCACGGGCCATTGGTATCTCCTAACACGGTCCTGCATTCATGGTTGATTAATTCCGGTTGCACCTTTATGTAATGCAAGGAAATTGCTGTTAAGTACAATAACGATTTAGTATCGTCTTTAAACTTCTACATTTAATAAGTATGCATTTCTAATTTAAAAAACAGAATTGCAGTGTAAATAATAAAGTAAAATTATGTTTGATAAATATTTAAAACATATGAAAATATTAGTACAAATATAACTTTTCACCCGCTAAAAAATTGAAACATTTTCTATTTGCAAAAAAATATAACAAAAAATCTTTCCTAAACACCTAAGAAATACGATATTACATACAGTGTATCAATTTTAAAACTTTGGATTCAAAACATATTTACAGCAAAAAATATCAGAAATTGCAAAAACCCGTTTCCACAATACGAAGGGAGAACAAAATTGACATGAACAGTGGCACACCTCCACCTACCCTTTCACCTCCGGCTTGACAGTTTCGAAATAATCAGCAAATAATGAAGTTCGGGGAGATGCTGTCAACCCTTAGGTTTTTAGGATAGTTATTACATGTTGTATCTCCTAGAATATCCAGCGTAATTAATTTTAAAATTACTGCGTGTGATACTCTCGTACAATACGATGAGTTGCATTATCTCAATAACGACAATCACGAGAAGCCGATAAAGGTTTTTTGTAATTTTGTTTTATGAAAAGTATTTGTTTGGGCCTTTCACTCATTGTTTACAGGTATTTACACGTCAGTACTTATTCTTAATTTAAGCGTGTTATTGCTAAATTTTATACAAACTGGTTTTTTGAAAAAAAAATTGTAAAAGTGGTATACGTAGTTGCTGAACGGGTTGAAATAGTTCATCTTTCTTCTTTATTCATTCTTTTTAAACGAGCAAGTCAACAAATAAAATTGTTGTTATTGAAATAATGAAAATCTGCGTATTGTACAAGAAGATCACACCCTAAATTCTCAGAAACTAAATGTTTAGGCTCGCATTCATGTAGATAGAATTGTTAAGCTTTCGTTTCTGAATTAAAACCTTGCAGGTGATATTTTTCTAAAGCTTGTAAACACAATAGAGCCGTTGATTTTGCAAACTTTAGAAGATCACATAGATGGCGAGCCGCGATTAGATGCAAATCTGCTTCACCTTCAACTGGATGGTAATCTGCCGCATTACGCCGTGCAAACCAGACAGTGGCTAGTTCAAAATTATTCAGAAAAATAGTTTGGTCGTAAAGGAGCAATCAAGTAGCCATCTCGATTGTCTGATTTGACACCGCTAGATTTTTTTATAGTCACATCAAATCAATCGTTTATAAGACAAATCCAGCAGCTCTACAAGACTTACAGCAATGAATTATGAACGTTTGTCTATTACCAAATACAATTTGACAAATAGTGTATTTTTAAAGCGTTAACATCACCTTTCGAAACTTCATAATTTGCTAATTATTTCAAAACTGTCAAGTAGAATGTTACTTTTTTTGGTTATTCTAAAAAGCATTTTTAAAGACATTTTTAACAATGTTACAATTTATATTTTTGAAATAGTAGCAGTCAGGAGTGAAAGGGTAGGCGTGGGTGTGCTATTGACGATGTCTTGTAATATTTAATATTTTTTGTTATAAATATATTCCCAATCCAAAGTTTTCAAATTGACACACTGTATAATAGACCTCGATCAATAGTCTACTTCGTTTATTTGTGGTCTTCGTCTATAAACAATAACAAGAATTAGCAGTTATTACAAACTATTTGCTTTAATTAAACCAAAATATCTTTCCTATTTTTGAACAATTTTAGAAACTTTAAGAAGAAAAATATATTTTTTATTTAGAAGATCAAATTAAGAAAACAAACAATTTATTGACGCTTGTTTGACCCTTCAGCTTAATATTATGTCAATTTCTTTCCATTATGACTTAAGGAATATACATAGCACTAAACTTTCATGTATAATATTTTTTTTATTCCAGTGATACATATAACACTTTTCAACCACCACATAGGTTCCATTTGTGGCCTTTAGATTGTCATACATTTTCCGTAAATAAACTGAATAGCCAATTGCCGCAGATGCGTACTTATGTCCATTATAGAAAAAAATACATTTTAAACTTTTCTTAGAAAAGTTTATTCACTGCGTTCTCTAAGATCATACGCTACATCACTTAAAACACGTATTAAACCAAATATATAACTGTAATATACAAGAAGACCCTCTTGTAAACAATACTGAATAAATTGACGTTTACCATTTCTGTGCCATGTAAACCATGTATTTGAAGCAATCTTCTTCTCTTCGCTTGAAGACGAGATTTCAAAAGCTCAGTAACATACCTTGGAATGTCTAAGTCTCGTACTAAATCAGTGAGTTTAAATTGACTAAAATTTAACGACACTAAACTTTTTTCAGTTGACAACATTCTTTTTCCGTAACCTCATAAACATCAATAAAAAGAATGAGATTTTTACAACTTGTTACCAACTTTTTTGTTACAACGGGTCCTGTTGCTAACAACCATGTCACAATGTCGGTGATTGAGCGTGGTTAAAAATACTGTAATAAAAAAATTAAGCGCCACTCCGTGGTACTGTAAAAATTCATGGCTTGGAGACACCAAGACATAGAATAAAAACAAATAATCATCAGATTATAACAAATAACTTTGTGATACATATTTTTCTAATTGGTAACAAGATAACGCTATGGTTTCATTAACAAAATATACAAGTAATGAGTCAAGATACTACATAAAGAAAGAAGTTGATCAAACATTAACACTTAAACGCAGTCGCAAACAAAACTTTAGTTCTCGGTTAGTGAAACGATCATTAATATAATATGATACTTTTGAGGAGTGTAAGCTTACATTTGACAAATTAATTTTAGGAACCGTGTTTTCAATGCGAACAAACGAATAAGGTACTCAAACGGTACAAGTCAACGTAGCTAATAATGAATAAATTTGCAAGCAACTGAAAACCGAATTATAAATTTGACTGAAAATAAATTAGCTTAAAATAGACTAACGGTAACTGAGAGCTTAATACAAATAGTAACGCATCACAAATTATTAACGCTTAAAGTGTAGTAGATAGTATAAAAATAAATAAATTACGTCCTTATTGGAATCTTAGCTACAAGTCGAGGCACGTACTGGAACCCAAAAAGGTTTCAAGCAATTGGTGAGTTTGGCAATAGATTTGTCCCACTTGATTATCAACAGATTATAATTTTGTAGCTAAAAATTCTAACTTTTTTGGGAGAAAAAAGTGTTAACAAGTCTGTGGCTCTAATCTTAAAGAAAATAATAAACAAGAAAATAAGTTTGACATATTCAGCTCTAGAAAAAAAAGGCAAACAGAAATTTCAAGGTTAAAGCTGTACAAAGCTGTTGTAGGTAATGTATAATACAGTTGATTGAATTTTTCATGTTTCTAATCTACTTTGTACGAATCATGAAGCTGTCAAATCTCGGTTTCCCGAATCCAGTAAAATAGAAATTCGGAAGCAAATTGGGGTGACTCTGGCAACAGTCAGTGATAAAAACAGTGGGCGTTCTTCCAAAAATCCCAAATAGGTTATGGTTACTGATGAAGTGTACGCCAAACAATAGTAAATATTTTATATTATGTGTTAATTAAATAAAATATAAAAAGAAACAATAAATTATTAAAATTGAATGTAATGTAATCATCTAAAAAGAAGTACATATTCGATATCAATATGATACTTGTTATTTATATTATTACCTACTTGATACTTTTGTTACGTGCATAAGTTTAAAAATGCACTACTCTGTATATTAGTTGAAGTAAAGTTACTTTTCCATTTTTCGACGCCATCTATCGGGCATCGTTGGTTCCTTCCGGTCGAGAAAACAAAAACCGTTATTTTTACTTTGACATCGTTCACTACATAACCTATGTCTGCGTGAATTAAAATTAACTACTACTGTTGTGACACGATGTATAATGAATATATCTATAACTAATTAATTTATTCCACGCAGGCGCCTTGTGCTATCTCCCAAATCTGGATTTTCTTGTCTGTAGAAGTTTAAAATCTACGTTGGAAAAGTTCTAATAGGAAGCATTGGATCCATAAACTCTGCGATACAAGGGCAGACACAATTGAATTTCTATTCGGAGACAATTGACTACTAATTATACCATCTTGTACGAAAGTGCATATGTACCAGATACGATTGACATTTCCATAAGGAGGCAATTGATAACTAGTACCACCTTGGACGAAAGGGCATGTGTAACAACATACGATACGTTTTAGTTCTCTTACCTTTTATAAATATTTCTGTTTACCTGTTGTAGAGTTTGCGAGTCACCAGGTAGACACGATTATTTTCAGGTAGTTTAATTACAGAAAGCCAGTAGGAAAACGTTTTCTAAAAGTACACCTGAATCTTGGTAAGTCAATTTTTGATTTTAACTATTCGTTGTCGCTACGGTGCTGCTCATATATTACATTTATTAGTGGTGTCTAAATGTTTAAAATAATTATCTTCTTATTACTATTACTCAATTAATTTAAGCTAAATTGTTATCGCATGCTGATTACGTTAACTGTCAATTATTATATAAACTAATATTATTAAAATTATTTTTGCCAGAATTAGTAAACTTCATCATAAGTCATTATTTTAGTAAAATAGCAAATATTTTATTGTCTGCAATGTAAATTTCTTGATTGATTTATGTGATAACGTAAAAAGGTAAGGTTTAGTACAAAATTTTAGCTGTTTAGTACCACAAAAAATTATGTACCAGTACAAAAAATTTATAATAGATTAAGCAAGAAAAACAATAGTTTGTTATGGTATAGTTTTGATGCTGTAATAATTTCGCCCAGTGATAAATGTCATTTACGCACTGGAAGTTACTGATAATATTTCTGTTTCAAACGTTAATCAAACAACACGTCATGCTCAAGGGTTTCCAAATTTTAAATATCTTAGACTATCTACGCTAGTGGATTTTACAGTGCAATTTGATGTCTTTTTGTTATCATAGCAACTTTGGTCACCCGCACTTGTTCTTTACTTTGGAAAGTTTCTACGACGGACTAATAAATTTTGCACGTAATATAAGAATCTTATCAACTCATTTGTGGTAACTGTGTACATCTGTATCAGCTTAATTTGCAAACATATTTAAAAAATTGTTTTGGATATGCCATTAACTAATTGCATATTAAGAACGCTGACTAAGTATCATGTTTCCTATATTTAACTATTTACTTTAAGGTTTGTCGTAAGCACAAACCGCCTGACATATTACGCTTATTATCACGATTAACGTAAGCCATTTTTTTGTATTTGTGTAATATGTAAATGTTATTGATGCACTTTATTTCAATATTGTGCAATCAAAATTGCATGCTGACAGTATTTTTTGTTGTATTCACCAACGTTGTCACGTGTAAACTGTACTTATAAATTTTTAAAAACAAAGAACATACAAAAAGTTGTGTAATAATTAATTTGCTATCGAAATTGTCAAAGAGATAATCAGAAACATTGTTAGTTTAATTAAGATGACGTAACGTCAACGCATTACAAAGTATAAGTTTTGGTTTAAAATTCAAAAACAACAAATATTTAAAACAATATAAAATTTAAACAAGTTTTTTGCATCATATAAGTATTTTTACAAGTGTAGCTTATAATTAAACAATTTTTGTCAATATAGCATTTAGAACAGTTTAAAAATTTAAACAAATTATGCATTTTAAAAATAATAAACTACTAATTATTTAATTAGTATTGTTATCTACTTTTAAATTAGATAAATATACAATTAAGATAAAAATAATTAAATTTAGACAGTAAGTATTATAAATAATTTAAATAAATAAATATTACAATAGCACTTTGGTACATATACAGCATTGTCTTATTAATTAACACGAAACGTTTAACTTAATTGTAATTGTTTTTTAATATATTTCAAGAATAGTATGTACTTATTCTAAAATTTTTATAAATAAAATGTAAATTGGTAAATATTTAATTGAACATTTTTAATTGGTTTGTAATTTTTTACTTCTACATTTTTTATATTTTATATATAAGTATTTTCTTATTGAGTTTTATTAATGTTATTGCGTTTAATAAAATCATTTGATTTATGTGTCTAGAATAAATTGTGACGGTAGTTCTGCATATCTAATGTAATATAAAACTTATAAATTGTTTTAAATTAATTGCTAACTTATTAACAATGTTTATCTTTAATAAATATTTTTAGATTTAAACAGATGACTAATTATTTTTTAAATGACGTTTGGTGTTGTACATTTTTGTTAAAACTTCATTGTTTTTTTTCAGTTGTTTTATTAGTAATAATCAATAAATATAAATTAATTGACTGTATCATAAAAAACGAATAATTAACCTAATTTGTACTATTGCATTTGCGATGGATTTAATTTTTACTTGATTTTTAAATATCTTTTATTTTTTAAACAAAAGTTTATTTTTAATATAAGCACACAAAAAACCTAAAATCAATAATTGGCTACATACTGACTAACCAAAAAACAAACTTTAAAGTACTATATAACAAAACTAAAAAGAAAATATAATTATCGTAATGATAATGTTTTCAAACCATCTACTTGATAAAAAATAAACTTGTATTACAAGCAAAGTTGCAATTATTGTAAAAAAATAAAAGATCACATATTAAAAAATTGTTAAAAAACTAACAAAGAGAACGTAAGGTATGTCAAAATATGTAACCGCTCAAATTAGTAGTTTAAAAATACAAAAACCAAAATTGAAAAAAATGCGTTCTTACACCATATAACTTAGTAAAAAAAAGTTCTAGTACAAAAAAATAAATCGGGAAGAAAATATAGAAGCTATATATATATACATATATATGCCTGGACGAATCGTGAAAGTGACTGAAAAGGCTCAAGAGAATAAAAAGTCTTAAAAGAGGCAACGCAAAAAAAATACTACAGAATTTACTCTAATCCTAATACCTAAACGCAAAAGTATCAATTCATAGCTCCAACTAAACAAAAGAAAACACCTACAAAAAAAGTAATACTAAACATGCACAGTGTAAATTCTACTTTAAAATCCATAGTTTTTGCAAAATTACGCACATAAAATTTTAAATTGTTTTTAAAAATATCGTATAGATGTATCAACAGCAAAAAATAAATTAGAAATGACAATGTTCTCTAGATAGTAGCAGTAATTTTGATCTCCTCTAGTGCTTTCTTAAAAAATGTTGTTTTAGAGGTTTAATCAGCTTATATTTGCATTTGTAGCTAAAAGCAGAAAAAGCTTGATAGTCACTGCTACAAAAAACAATAATTACTGTTAAAACAATTTAAATTTACTAGTTAAAAATTTATACTTTTATATCTTTTGTAGTTTTTTAAATAATAATTTTTTTTTCAATGAAATAAGACAATTGTAAAAGTACCTTAATTAAGTTTGACATTTCTAAATACGTAAATAACTAAAGACATTTATCTCAAACTGCTAAAAGATTTTACAAAACTTGGTTTGCTTAAAAGGATTTACAACGCGTAATCTTAAGCATGGCATATCTACATTCCAGCTTAATACGAAAAATTAAATAGAAATCATAAATTTAAACAAATAAATCCAGACAACACACAACATCTTCAAGACGTTTGTTTTATGCCTGTTTCATGTCTGAACGTCTGTGGATCTAAAAAAGATGTCTTAACGATATCTACCGTAAGGCATTTTTAAAATGTCTGACTTAAGACGATTTAAAGACATTTGTTTTAAGATTCTTCAAAGTTTTCTTTATAAATGTTAAGTGTTTTTAAAATACACTACGGAAATTTTTAGAATTTAGTGTTGGCATTGCTGCGGCTGGCAGCATTGCATTCAGAATGCGTTATAGGATTTAACCTTCATTTAACGTATAACAACAGTGTAACGATTCATAAGTGTTTGGTGGCAGAACCATCTCACAGTGTGATTTTACTACGTGTCTGGTGGCGTTTGTACATTTACATTGACATTGCTTTACCCTCAATGTCTTTTTACGTTGTGGTTTTATCCCGCAGCATTATTCAAAGCATATTTTGAATTTCGCGGGTGTTGAACTAATTTCAACGTGTTACCGCTGTTTATAGCTATTTACAACAGTATAACGTATAACAAAATTTTAAACTTAATTTCGATATTCCTGGTACAGAAATAGATAAATGGATTGGTACAGTACAGGATAAGAAAGTTGGCGTGCAGATGTAACTTTTATCTATATGCATTTGGTTTTTTCTCAATCTAAATTGCATATAGCAATTACAGTGAGCAATCATTTTTAGCACGTGCTTGTTTATAAACAAAGTTAAATTCTTTCAGAATGCTATATTTGGTAAATATTTAATATTTTGTTTGTTCAAAATATAAGAATTTCGTATTATTTTTAGGATACCAGTGACTAAAAAGCTGCCACCTCCTAAAATTAAAAAAACCAAATTTGCAATTAGTTATTATTGACTGTACAAATATCAACTATTAGTACAATATGGTTCTATTATAAGTTACCGTTCTGGATAATTTCAGTGTTGTCGTTATCAAACAAACTGAACTTTCATGATACGTCGCAGCGGACATTTTCAGAGCCTGGAATAATATTCCAATGCAAAGAGTGATAAAAGTTTTTGTAAATTTGGTAGTTTATTTTATTGTTTTGATCGTTCGAATACTATAAAAATATATATACAAATTAGAAACTGTACGTTCAATTATAAAATTGTTTTCTATTAGGAGAATAATTATGTTTCTCAGAATACCAGTTGTTTACGTAGACCGAATTTCATAACATAAGTGTTATCGTGCATAGATATAATTTTCTTTCAAGGTTATTTTACTTGTAATAAAAAAACGTATGTCTTTTCCAAATATCTGAAACTGTATCTTTATAGGTTACTGTAAGAGAATATACTGCTCTGTAACTTAAAAATCTGTAATATGAATAAAAGCAGCGCCAGATATGTTAATTTTGCGTTTGCATCCAAAACCACTAGCGTTTTACATCCAAATTAATGTTTCCAATTTTAGCGCAGTCATTGTCTAACTATAATGTATATAAACAAGGGTCATATTTAGCATTTTTTATTTAATTGCTCTGTGGTGCGCTTAGAGTTAATCAATCGTCTTTTTCGTAAAGGCTCCATACGTGGTAGTATTTACATATCCATTATATGTTTAACTCAGTGTTAGTGTTTGTCCAAGGACGGGGCTTAGCGATGAAACTATAAATGATATCGAAAAATTCTTCGACAAAAGTACGTAGATCAGTGGCAACTACAATTTTAAAATCGCTAGAAGCATACTGGGTGACGAAAATTAAAATGACAATATAAAGATATATATTTTAAGTGGAACACGATGTATATTGTTTTATTTTTGAAGATTGTTATGTAAGGGTATGTAAAGGTTTATTATACCTATTCTAAATAGTTTTCAATTAATTTGACTGTTTTTAAAAATATTGTACTCTTGAATTAAATTAATTACGATTGATTACATAAATTTGTAACTAGCGCTTATTTGTCTGTTAATTCTACATTGTTTGAGTTTTGTGTTAAAATAATTTAAATAAACCACATAAGAGTTTCATTTAAAATTTATTCTTCATAACCTGCCTAGTTTTGATTGACGGTGAGATTGTTCGCTTCATCTCTTTCGTGGTCCTCCTGTTCTCCCTATAAGTGATTCGTCACGTGCTATTCTTACTATTCTTTGTTGGTCGATTCAATTTATATGTTCATTCCACTTCTCTTTTCTACCTAACACCCAATCGTTAATATTGTCTACTCTACACGTTCGTCTTATATTGTCACTTTGTTCTCTGTCTAGTAAAGTTTTTCCAGCGATTTCTTGTAAGAGTTTTGTTTTGCCAACTTCCAATAACCTTTTGGTTTTTGCTGTATCCGGCTGAATTTCTGCTGTGTATGTCATTATAGGTCTTATAACAGTTTTATATATCTCAGTATATAGGTATTTGTTTTTCCATATTGTGTCATTCAAACACTCAGCCCTCTCGGTGCTTTGTTTGTTTGTTGTCTTGCTTCCGACTCAAAGTCACCATATCCGGAAAGCTCTATGCCTAGATATTTAAATTTCATTTCTTGCTGTATAATTTTATTGACTAGACGTTTGCATCTGAGAGGTATTTTAGATGTTGTCAAACTTTTTCTTTTGGAGGCGAAAATAACCATATTCAGGGACTTAGCTACACAATTAAAGCGATACAACAATCTCGAAAGGTTGTCTTCGGTTTCCGCAACATACACAGCATCATCGGCGTAACATCTGCCCATTTTGTATCTCTTTAAACAACGTACTTGTCTTATAATCTCGTCCATAATTATATTAAAAAGTAGTGGACTCAAGGAGTCGCCCTGACGTATCTATTTTTCTACGGACATTGACTCAATGAGTCTACTGTCACGATCTAACAATTTTTGCAGGTATATAAAGCTCATGTAGGCAGGTCTATTATATGCAATAGATTTTTCGACAATTTTGCTTATAGACAAGACTACATCTCTGCAACATCTGTCCGTTCTAAAATCCTGTTGTTCATCTGAAAGAGAGATTATATTATTTATCTTGTTTGTAATTATTTTAGTTATTAACTTTATTGTTGAGTTTATTAAGTTAATGCCTCTATAATTTTTCGGTAATTTTTTTTTAAACAAGAGAATAGTAATGCTTATTCGTCATTTCTTAAGTATCCTGAGATGATCAAAGATAGTTTTAGTCAGCTTAGTAAGGTGTTGAACAAAACGTTGTTCACAATATTTAAGCAGTTCGTTGTTAATACTGTCCAGACCAGGGCTTTTTCTGTTCTTCAACTGTTTAAGTGCCAATTCTATGTCTGTACTCTTTTTTATTTGCATATTATTGTTAGTTACTATTTGTGGTGTATCATTCTGCTCAATAACTTCTTCTTCCTTTTTATTTAGGTTTTTAAGATATTCAACTCAACATTGCTTTGATATGTGTCTAAACTCTATTAACTCGTTTAATTTTGTCCGTTGGCTTCTGATAAGTCGCCACATTTATTTTTGAAGACCATAGAACTCACTTTCCATGTTTTTAGACAAAATTTCTCAGATCCTGGTTTTAGCTAATCTTACGAGTGATTTTGTCTCGTTGCGGATTAATTTGTATTGTTCGTTTGATTCTCTGTATGTTAGGTATGCTTTTTACTTTTCTTCACATTTTTTCTTTATTCTGTTGGTAAACTATGGTGTTTTATTGCATTTTCTGTACGGTCCGTTCTTGGTACGAGTGCTAATTGCTTTGTTTACAGTCTCTTTAATGTTATTCTTTAGTTTTTCCCAGCTGATGTTGACATCATTTCTCTCTATTATTGGGTTTCTTTTTAAGGTTTTGCGCAATTTGTTTTGGTAAATAGTTCTCGTTGAGGCAGTTATAATTTAATTTTTTCCAATAGCAGTTTGTGTTCGCTACCAACATTGATTAAATTCAGTGTTCTGATTTCCTGTATCTGAGCTGGATGTATTTGTCTATTACTCAATATATAATCGATAATTGTCTTCTAGTATTTTCAAATGTGTACTTATATAGAGTTTTATAATGAAAGAAAGTATTGTTTATTTTTAATTCGTCTAGTGTTTAGTTTTACTCCTGGTACAATATCATTGCTAATTCTTGCATTAAAGTCCCCGAGAGTAATTATCATGTCGTCCGCTGAAAGAGATTCAATTGTAACTTGAAGTTCGTCGTAAAAATGTTCCCGTTCATGTCTTGACTTATTATCTTCCGGTACGTATGCTGAAATTAATTTTTTTGGTTTTCTGTGTAAACTATGCGCGATGATATGTAAGAGCATTTTTGTATATTTGATTTCTATATTTTTTTTTGTTCTTTTCCATTCTTGTTTGTTTCTTGTACGACACAAATATCAATATTTTTCGTGCATATGTCGTCATCATTGGGTTCGTCTTATTCCGAGGCAGGTGTACGGTTCTATGAGCGATGTGAAGTTTTACCTCAGGTAGGTTGCTAACCTGGCTTTTGAACCCTCCTCCTTTATCCGGGCTTGGGACCGGCAACATAGTCACTGAGCTGCTTAATCCACTCAGCGACCATGCAGGCGGAGTTATAATTTTATATTTTCATATTTTTAACAATTTAGAATTGTAGCCGAAACTGACTTACGTATTTCTGTCAAAGTGTTTTTTGATTACGGTTTTGTTACAAACTTCTGTACCGTTTAGCTTGAACTACCCGGTACTTTTTTGTTTAACGAATCCGTATTTGCAATTTTTGCAAAATTCATCTCCAACTAGATTATAATACCGTCGGTGAATATTAAATTTTTTCCTACAATATTTATTTTTTTGAAGTACATTTTTTTTATTTGTTCTATTTTATATTATAGTTTTTTTAGTTCATTTAAATTTAAAATGACAGCACGGTTCAAATGTCGGAACGAAGAGTTAGGTAACCAATACTGGAAAAAAGAAGAAGAAAAGATGTGCAGACTATGTGGAGAAGAGACGGAGGACCATAATCACATGAGAGATAAATGCAGAGAGTTAAGAGAAGAGATTATGAAAGTAGAGGAAATCTTAGAAGAAAACGGAAAAGGAGTAGAGTGGATGGTAAAATATGGAGAAAGAGGAAAAAGTTAAGAGGAAAGGAGGGATAATAAAATGTAAAAAAATGTAATAATGTAAATAGAATGTAATGTAGTTATTGTAAATAGGGAAAGCACGAACCAATTTGTAAGCTTAAGCAACCAAATAAAGTTAAACTTAAACTTATATAGTTCATTTAGAACTGTCACCACATTTTTATTAGAATTTAATTCTCTTCGGCTGCTCTGCTTTTTTTTTGTTTTTTTCATTTCTGTCTTCGTTTACGTTCATGACGCTTGTTTGATGTGATCTATTATCTTTTCCTACTTTTTATTTTTAACCTTGGGGATTTTGTTGTAGTTACAATACTTTTTCTGTCATTTGTTTCTACCTAGAATATCAAAACAGTACCAAAACATTTTACTTAAAAGAATCAAATTAACGATTGAAGCAATAAACTTGGTACATTGGTTCCCCGCTTTCACAAACTGTTGCTAATATATTTATAAAAGATTTTGAAAATAAGGCAATATTTACTTTTCATCTAAAACTCAAATGTTGGTACAGATACGTTAATGACATTTTTCTAATTTATGCTATTTAAACTCTACTCATCAAAATATTCGTTTCACAATGGAATTGAATACCGACTCTTCATTGCCATTTTTAGACGAGTTAGTTGCTTGAAATGGAGATGGTTCATTAGCACACTCAGGTTCTCTAGTAAATTCTTTAGTGCACAGAGCTGTTTTTTTCAACCCCAAAACCTTTAAAAAGAATTAAATTATCTTACTAAGGTTTTAGTCGCAAACAATTACAGTAGAAAAAGTATTAAGCAATCTATTTCAAAATTTACTTCTACCAAACCAATAGTAACAGCGAAATCTAAAATTTAACCGGTGTCTATCGCATATCTACCCAACGTTAAAAGTACTAGGATCGTATCGGAAAACTTTTGTTAAAACATAATATTATCACTCGGTTTTACAGTTTTCTTATTTCTTTTCAGTCCGACGGCGTTTATAGCATTTCTTGTTTTTTTGGTTGTACATATACTTGGAAAAAACATTTTTTTAAATCGGCTGTAGCGGAACACATGTTCCAAAACGAATCATAAAATATTGTTTCAAATCACTAAAGTTTTGGTTAACGTGTCTAATTATTATCAACGAAAAATTACAAAATCTGTTTAAATAATCAATAATTCTTTTATTATTAATCGAGATACTAGTTTTCCTGTACTGGATATTTGGAAACCAGTTTTATTGATCGAAGACTAGTCTATAAAATCTAGATTTTAAAGTCTAATCAATCAGTTCATTCCAGGCTATGAAGAATAAATTAGCCACATCGGCATTATCCAGAATAAAAAATTGCAATACCGTTGCTATTTTAGAAATTACTTATACATACACATAATTCTAACATTTTGAATTAGCATTTTCTATCCTATTTTTGATAGTTTTCTTTATGATATAAACATAAGGTTGTTTGCGACTTTAAGAAATATAAAAGATTCTTCGCTGACTTTTAAATAAAATTTTTCATAGTATAACATTTATGTTGTAATTTATTATTTTCTTTTTAAATTTACAACAATAATTATAAATAATTAAAATTTAAACGTGTTGTTTTATTACACAGAAATTGCATAAACATCAAGATGTTTTTAATGATAAAATAGTGTTAATAAGTGACAGGCATTAGTAAACATTCCCAGTATTTTGTAGTTATACGTTCTTAGTGTCGTTTACATAATATTTTTAAATTAAATTAAAAATACGTTTAACCGATTTCTTGATGTTTATCTATTAATGTGTTAGTTTGTTTTATTATTACTTTATCACAATTATCTGGTTAACGTCAAATTTAATTTACCGAAAAGAACACAAACACAAGATTACCGAGCAACATTTTTTTTAAATTCTTGGTCTGGGTAATTGTACTAAAATACAAATTTGGAATAATATGCAGTTAGCACTGGACAATAAAGCTTAATATTTACTAATTCTGAAGATTGAGCAAGATTGAAGATAAACACATAAAAATGCATTGAGATTCTTTTAAACGTGTTTTAAACAATGCTATATAAAATTTTATAATATTAAAGTATGTATAGAATATTAATTGTACGGTTGGAGGTGAATGTACGTAAATTACATAATAATACTGAATAAAAGTGCAACTTCTTTGTCGAGAGGTTCAATTATGCAAATTTATTGCCTGCGGCACGTTAATGTAAAATATAATAATTACTAGAACAGAAAATTGATGGATACGTTAATCTAAAAATAAATACCGAAGTGTTTTAGAAGCTCGGTAATAATCAATGCTAATAATGCAATTATCGGTTACTTGCACTTAATGGCAATCAACTTTTGCAGACTGATTTCACATGCATTGTCAATATTCATGCTCATTTGAAATTCTCACCTTTTAAAAGCAATAAACATTTTAACTGCAGAAGCTAAAACCACTTACATCAATCCATGAAATTGTACTATAAACTATAAACCAACTGTGCTAATACGCTTAATTCAATTTCGGATTATCATTGGTATTTGTAACTACCAGATTAGTGGGTGGTAAATACAAGGTACTTATCATTGTGAAAAATTGTGTAAACTAATTGCAGCGCTTATTCAATAACAAATTTATAACATTTTCTCTTCCTACCATCAACACAAATGTTACCAAACGCATTCATTTTATTACAATCAATGCATTATATTAATTTTTTTTAATTCGTAGCATTAAAAGGATTTATCAAAAGTGTATCGCAAATTAAATGTCAGACTGCTTGTAAATTATAAGCAATGCAATTATAGTTTATTGTTACTGTTTAATCTTAAATTATAAAGTAATACCGATTAGAAAAAACGAACCAGAATATATATCAAGGAAAAATCACGTAACTTAAAAAAATCCTAATAATTTGTAATATAAATTATAAATAATTTATAGAAATACTTGAAGATTTTATAAAAAAAAGTAAATTTATAGCGGTAACAATTAATCAAAAAGCAATATTAGGTTTATGAGATTATACTACTCGTATTTTTTGAAGCATTACAAAATTACGTATAAATACATCTTTTTTAGAGATCACATTTATAACAAAATTTGGAAACAGTATTTGCTCAAATTCTACATTGTTTTATGTAGCCAAATATTTTTAAAGAACATTTATGTAGAAAATAAAAATAAATTAAAAAATGAGACAACTACAGAGTGAACCAAAAAGAAAGATCAATTTTCCACTATTTCAAAATTTTGTTTGGTTAGTAAAACCTTTTAATTATATGATGAATACATAATTTGAGTTCTTGTATATAGTGTAACTCATGCAACACACTTTTCCGGCATTCCTGACGATATAAAGAAGCTACATGCGAAAAAATAAGAACAATTATAACAGCATGTCTAGGGACTATAGGTAGAACAATTAATCAAAAATTGGATTCCGTCACATCAAAAAAACCTTCTTTTGACCTCTTTAAAGAACTGACTAAATTTCAAAAAGGGGAGGTTATGAAGCATCAACAGAAAATATCTTTAACAATAACGGAAACATCGGTATTAACATTTGCTTCGCTAACATCTGATGTTGAAAGAACTTTTTCCTTCTATTAAAATATTTTAAGTAATAAAAGGCAACAGCTTCTTGGTCAAAATATTGAAAAATATTTGATTTGTGCTTGGGAAAATAGTAGCACTTAATAAACATTGTAAAACAAAAAAATAAATTGTAAATTTTAATAGATATTTGTGCCTTTTTTATTGCCTTTTTGTCAGGTTTAATATGCCTTTTATGCCATCTTTTTGGTATTTTTTCTTGTCTTACTATCCGCTCTTTAGTTATCACTTTATTAAAGAACGGACCGGACGTATGCTACTACATAGAAAAAACGTCGTTTACAGTAATCACAATTTCGGTTTATGTTATCTGTTAGAAATTATTTATATAGTGTAGTTTGTATTAATAGAGGTAAAACCCGATTTATAAAATATTCTAAAACCGGAATTAGTTGTCGAGAAAATGTTAAACTTATAGTATCTGGACTAATACAACAAAATATTTGTGAATTAAAAATACGTTCAAAAAATGCTAACACTTTATTAGAAACATTTAACAAAGTACAATTAGAATTGGAACTGCTAATCACGGACGAGGCGGATTTAAATTTACAACTTTGAGAACGCGAAACTTTCGAAAATAAATATTATAAAGCTATAGCATCTGCCGACGCAATCATCTCAAACGATATTATTAAACCTCTTAGCGGTAATTAAAGCGACGCAGGCTCGGTTTTGTCAGTTCATAGTAATCTTCCTCAATTTGTTAAGTTGTCTACTATTTCAATTCCCGAATTCGACGAACACACTGCACAATTTTTATTACATTTGCGGTGTGCTACGTAGGAAGGCTGCAGAAGTTATCAAATGTTTAGACTTTTCAAGTGAAAACTATCAACTAGCATGGGATAATTTATGTTCTAGGTACAATAGCACACGCGTGTTATTACACAATCACATGAAATCACTCTTCAATTTACAACTAATCTATTCAAAATCCTCAGAAAAAATTAGAAATATTAGCGATGCGGTATCAAAACATTTAAAAGCTGTTAATTCTTTGACCCCACCACAAAATTTGTGGGATATATTTATTACTCATTTAATCGCAACTAAATTAGATACAGTCACTTCTCGCGACTGGGAAAAAACTAAAACTGTTAACGAACCACCCACTTTAGAAGACATTGATGTTGATTTTGAAAAATAAAACCGATCTTTTAGAAACTGTAGAAAACAGACAAACTCTTGTTGAACGAAAGTCATCGCAAAAAAGTTCAAACTGTCGTTCTCTTCTTGTTCAAAAATCAATCTGTTTTGTATGTAGAAAAAACCATATCCTACAAGAATATACTTCATTTTTAAAATTATCTCCCAATTAACGTTTAGCAAAGGTTAAGGAAATCAAACTCTGTATTAATTGTTTACGGAAGGGCGACTTTGTTAATACTTGCAAATCTAGCACATGTAAGACATGTCATAGCCAACATCATACTCAGTTGCATTTGGAAAAAGCAGATTTCTCACATTGCACGAGGTATCTTAGACGCAGGAAGTCAATCTTTTTTTATTAGTAAACATCTCTGCGACATTCTATATTTAGCTTTGCATGATTCATTTGTTTCTGTTGTAGGTATTGGTCAATCTCATTCGCAAACTTTAGCCAAGTGTTTATTGGATGTACATGTACAATCATGTTATAATCTTTTTAAAGTTACTCTCTTGTGCTTAATTATTAAAATTTTGAGTCACGTAAAATTGTCCGATCCTGATTACTATAGTCCTAGAAAAATAGATATCTTAATCGGAGCAGATTGTTTTTGGACCGTACTGAAAACTGAACGAATTCGTCTCGGACCCTGTCTACCAATTTTGCAGAAGACTCACTTTGAGTGGCCCTCTTATGCTTGATACTAGTAATTGAGTGCAACGTCATCTTAGCACTTTCCTTGAAGCTCAATTATTAAATCAAATTACCAAATTTTGGGAAATAGACGAAGGTCCTACCGAAAAAACTCAAACTGTTGACGAGCGTTATTGTGAAAAACACTTTCTAGATAGCACAATTCGTAATTTTGAAGGACGTTTTGTAGTATCTATTCCACTTAAAGACTGTCTTTCAAAACTGGAAAAATCTCGCACCATAGCTGAGATACGGTTTTTATCTTTAGAAAAACGATTTAACATGAACAACAATTTTATGCATGTGTACTTCTTTAATTAACGAATATGAGTTTCTCGAGCAATGCATCTTCAGTGTCTTCTTCTGGATATTCACTCAATTCATTGCAATGGTTGATCTCGTTATTCAGCAAAATCTTTTTTCTATTTTATTGCGTTTTCGTAAATAACAATATGCATTTTCTGCTGATATAGAAAAGATGTACCGCCAGGTCTTAGTAACTCCAGAGCAACGTTCGTTGCAAAACATATTATGGCGTTCTTCACCTTCCGAAACTTTAAAGAATATGAGTTAAGTACTGTAAATTATGGCACAGCAGCGGCTTCTTATCTTGCTATTATATGCCTTACACAATTAGGTTTAGATTGTGCATCTTCAATGCTAGACATTTATAGAATCATTATTAAAGATTTTTATGTTAATGATGTATTATTTGGCGCTGACACTTTTTGTGAAGCTCAAAATATTTGTTCTCAATTATCATCGATTCTAGAAGCAGGATGTTTTAAGCTTAGAAAATGGACCGCTAGTGATTCAAATACATTTTCGTATGTTAACCGAGCAGATTATCATCCAAAGGTTTTTCAATTTTCGCATCAACTTACAAAGGCTTTAGGTCTAGTTTGGTCGTGTCGTCATGACACTTTTATGTTTTCTATTTCTAAACCACATAATCAAAACTTTGGCTTGAAAAACTTTCATGGGATAATAATATTCCAATTAGTCTATCTAGACAATAGGCATCTGTAAGAAAGGAATTATTAAATTTATACGATTTGCATATTGACAGAAAAGTAAATAACCTAAAATAATTGACCTCCATGGTTTCCGCGATGCTTGACTGCAATCTTTTGTGTTCTCGAACGCACGTTATTTTTTTGTAAAGTATTCCTGTAAACTATGACACAAATTATTAATGTTCTAGAAATTGTATGTGATGACATATTTTTGTAGACAGATTCTACTATCGTATTAGGATGGTTACATACTCCTGTCAATTGTCTGAAGCCTTTTGTAAGTAATTGTATGTTTAGTATTTTAGAACTTGTGCCACAGGCAAAATGGCGCTATGTTCCAACAGAAATAAATTCTACGGATTTACTGTCGCGCAGTGTTTTACCATCTCAGCCTATAAGATGCAATTTGTGGTGGAATGGCCTATCTTGGCTTGTTTCTGACAGTTTATCATGGCTTTCTATCAAAAAATCTATTTCGGATCTACCCGTTAAAGACTGTGTTTAAGAAATAGTTTATAAAAAAATCAATGAGTTTATTGTTTTTTGTTTGTTTTTGTTATTACTAATAATTTTTGAAATTGTCATACAAAAAAAATATATAAAAAACCAATTATTATTACAAGTATTAGTACAATCATTGTGAAGTGCAATTTTTAATTAGTTATATTCGGTATAAAACGTTTTGAACATTTATTTAATTTATATTTTTATTGACATGGGGAAGTGACAGTTGATGGTGGTGCGTCAGAGCTCTGACTACGAAGACAAAGTGCAATTACTGATGGTAAGTCCCTTTGTTAATATAATTCAAAGATATATAATTACAGTCCATTTATTGTCGTTACAGACTGAAAAGGTAGTTTATTTAGTTCTGTGTAATTTTTTTGAAAGATACTCTTCTCTCATCGTATGCAACAAGTTTTTGCTTATATTTTGCGTTTTAAGCATAATTCTTTAGGTTGCACACCTAAGTTGTCTGATTCTCTTTTACTTACTAAATTACCGAATTTGTTACTATGTCTCGAAAAACTTGTACAAAGGAAATCTTTTGAACGAGAATTAGATATTTTAAAGACAAACAAATCGTTACCAAACAATAGCAAAATTCTTAGTCTTAACCCATATATAGACTCCACCGAGTTACTACGAGTTGGTAGACTCAGAGTTATCTTATTCTGCAAAACATCCTTTATTACTTCTTCATAGACATGTTTTCACCGGACTTTTGTTAGAAAAGGAGCATGTTATACTTTTTTATGTCGGTCCTCAAATGCTACTTTCTTCGATAAGGCAAATGTTTTGGCTCATTTTTGGTCGCAGTTTAGCCAAGCAAGTTGTTTGTCAACGTATTAGGTGTTTTAAAACATCTCCTAAGTCTATTAACCCCTTAATGAGCAATGTTCCTGATAATCGTGTGACACCCTCACCTTCCTTCACACACGTAGGGGTAGATTATATTGGGCCAATTACTGTAAAAAATGCTAGAGGGAAAAGCTCTAAAATGTATAAATCTTATATATGCCTTTATGTGTGTTTTTCAACTAAAGCTTTACACTTAGAGCTTTGTTACGTGAAAAATTTTTATAACATAATACCCTGTATATTGAATTAAAATTAGATTCCGGTTTTGACGCCCTTTGCCGATCTTTTCTTGTGATTGTCATTTTTACGACGAAGTCGTTAAGCTGACAACTGCATAAAATGGCCTGTTTCGCGTAGAGACTGCAAGTTTTCTAATAACATCCTCTGTAATGGACATCAAATTGTGAATTCATTGCGTGTTTGCAGTAATTTGTTTGTCACAGGGTAAGATAATTACATCCGTTTTGTTAGGATTCTTTTGTAATTTCTTTGTTAATTTGATGGCCGTTCCGCCACGCTTTGGCCACATGTTTCTATTCAATAAAGAATAATGAGGGATTAATATCGATAAATATTTTCATGGGACTAGTATAACTCTATAAAGCCTACTTCAAAAACTAGAAAAACCGGAGACAAGAACTTTTCTTCAAGATCCTACTCATGCGGCAAACACCTGCGAAACCAATTTTCATTGAATGTGTACAACAGCATTCGATGATCGGGTTCTGTTATGTGTACTTTCTTTTAGCAGTAATTAACAATTTTGTAGATCTTGCTTTCGTGAGTCATTGTGTTGACACAATTTGCTATTCAAATTTATTCCAAGCTTACTCACCGGGGAAAACGTTTTCTTCGATTAAGTAGGTACTGGATTGTGGGTAAGTTTATTTAATTATTTTATCGCTGTCAGAAAAGTAACTCACAAAACTTTTGCTAATGTTAATTTCCGTAATTACGATCATTGTTTTAATACCATTAATGTAGTTTCATTAATTATTTTGTGTGTATCGCATGCTGTGTACAAATAATATTTACTACAACATTTTCTTCGCTATTCACTTCGATTCAACTTTTGTATTGTGTGTTGCCGATACTTCTGGCATTTATGCATTGAGAATTAGATATACTCTTGTTAATAATCTACGTTACTAAATTAAAGTTTTTATACTTGTTTCATCTTTCTTTTATGGTATCATACCTTTCTCTTTTATTGTGGTTACCCGAACATCAGAGTAACAAGGATTACGAACCTAAAAATTCGTTACAGGTGTTACGGTAATTTTCTTTATGCACGCCTTTGTTGTTACGGTCGAAATTTTCATTAGGTACGCCTATGTGTTTTCGACGTAAAATTAGATTCGGGTTTTAACGCCCGCTAACGATCCTTTGCGTATTAGATGTCATTTGGTAGAAAGTCGACACATGTGCATGATGTAAATAGTCTGTAACTAGTGAATATTAATATATATCCGTTACCATCAGGGAAATAATGGAAAACCATTTATAATTATTTAATTTCCTAGTTTCGTTGCGACGTTACAGGGTAAGCTAAAGTCGTCTTTTAGTATAAACTCGTTTGTAATTCGTTTTCCTTTTGACAGCCATTTTACGTCCTTTCATGTTATAGCTGTTATATTCTCGATATATGGATATCGTAAACTACTGCTAAATGAGGCATCACGTTGCCGGACTCGAGCGCTAGCAGAAGGCGATTTCAAGCCGCGCAATTGGGGTCTTACGGAGCCGTCCTGGGCAAACTTATACTACACGTGGATGACACGGCGTTAATCATATTAATAACCACCTATTTTCGATTCTCACTACATACAGTAATCGATGCACGTTTTGTTTACTTTTGAGATATATTTCATGAATTATTTAATGTAAAAAGTGTTTTAGCTGAACTATCTTTGTGAGATTGTGACACGATTCGTATTAATCTTTTATTGCAGGCCACTGAAGAAGAAAAACGTTTTTCTTCGGGCAAGTGGGTACTGGAGTTCGGGTGAGTGCTTTGAATTTACTTTACATATCGTGGTCACGTACAATTACTCACGAACTGTGGGATTTCAATTTAACATTAGTAAATAAGTGTAACGCGTAGCTACCATTCGGGTATTTAACATCAATGAAATAAATGTTTCGCATATTGTATGTAGTTGAAAAATATGTACCTCTGTTGTTTATAATTGTGTATGGTGGGTTGTCGATGTTGTAGGCATCGAGATCTTGACTTTTCTTGTTTCTATAATTCTCTAAATTGTCTATTACGAACTCAAACGTTAATACCGTTATAATTATTTAATGTAAATTTTTCTAGTCTTTAATAACTCCAACTGTGGGGTGTAATGACTGTTACTTAATACAAATTCAACTGTGATAACTGTTATTGATAGACTGAGGGCGATTAAAGTTTTTAATTCTTTTTGTGTGCTTATTATTTCCTACGAACCAGTTTGGGCTACTCGAACAGCTGAGTAGAGGGATTACGAATCTTCAAATTGTTACAAGTTCTACACCATTCTGTTGTGAGCAGACAGAAGTATGACTTTGGGATGAGCTCTGGCGCCCTGAAACATCTTATATAGATATTCTTTTTTTTTTTAACCTACCCTCTCTCCGACTATTGAGAGTTGGCCGTGCAGGTTCGTAATACCAAAAACTTGTAACACAGGCTTGGACCGTCTGTCTTGATCGAAGCAGAAGAGTTAATTATAAAAGATCTGGCGCCCTTAATTATTATTCACTTGAACCTCCCCTATCTCCGACTGTGTGAGTTGGCAGTGCAAGGTTCGTAAGACCTATAAGCTTGTAACAGCTTGTTAGTAATTCAACAACACAAGCGTTTATCTTATGTCTGCGGCGTTTTGTTTCCCGTAAAGAAAACCGGTTAAAATATTTTCAGACAATGGTCGCAAGTTTGTTGAGGCTAGATCAGAACTGAAGCAACTTTGCAAATTTTTAATGATTAACGAAACTAACATAACCGAAAATGTTTTAAATGAAAGCATATCATGGCAATTTATTCTCCCCCTTTACTCCTCATATGGGCAGCTTATGGGAAGCCGGAGTAAATTCGTGCAAATTACTACTAAAAAAGAGTATTAATAATTGTTTATTAACGTTTGAAGAACTTTATAGTCTGCTTGTTCAAATTGAAGCAATCTTAAACTCCCGTGCGCTATTACCTCTTTCGTCCGATCCTCAAGATTTGCACCCTTTTTATCCTTCGCATTTTCTTAATTGGGCTACCCAACCCAACATTGTTTGAAGTTCCACAATCGAGGCTTTCAAAGTATCAACCTACACAGCAAACCCAATAGCTATTTTGGCAAAAATGGACAAAGACACAAAATGGACGTTAAAATGAAAACTTGGACGCATACAATCTGTCAAGACTGGTAATGACGGAGTAGCAAGAATAGCAACGATTCGAACCGCTGATGGCGTCGTCACCAGGGTTATTGCCAAGGTGTGTCCTCTACCAGTGCAGTGAATTAATGTTTTTTCTACTGTTTTATTACATGTACAAATGTGTGTTTATTCGTTTGTTTTGTATAACTTATGTATTATTTTGTTTGAAAGTATTCTTTCAACGTCCGGGGACATGTTAGAAATTATTTATATAGTGTAGTTTGTAAGGCGCAGCGTTACCGCCGGTTGTATTAATAGGGGTAAAACCCAATTTATAAAATATTCTACCGTCGGCATTAGTTGTCGAGTATTGTAATTATTTATATTAACATTTTTAAAATACAGTCTATACTAAATAAAATTATTAATTATTATTATTCACATTACGCATCATTATCAATCCGCAATTTTTGTACTTAAGTCCATAACGTGATGAATAACTAATTTTAGTCATATATTAATAAAAATAAACTCTGATGAATAATATCAATAGCACAAAATGCAAAGTAAAAATGGAATAACAGATAAAACACTTTAGCATGCGGTTCACAAACGTTGACAGTGTCAAACTAAATGTTTATTAAAAAATATACTAATATACTGGACTGCTAATTCGAATATCAGCGGGAAATAAAAAAGTGAAGCAAAAATCGACTATTAGTAAGTAGGCACAATGTTATTATTGTTCAGTTTGAAAGTGATTGTGTTAAGGACGTATAATGATGGTTACGATCTTGTGGGTATATTAAGAAAAATAATAATAGTTTTTTTTAATAGTAAGTCATGAGATACCAAGATGGTAACCATTACTATATGTCGTTGTAATGTAGTCAGCCAATCACATAACAATATTTTACCTACCCTTACAAATAGCCTATTTTGGCTTTACTTTTAAATCATTAGTTACCCAGTATATTTATTTACTTTTAAATACACTGCGGCCAAATTAAGATAACAACATTGATTACATTTTGTAGCGAGAAGTTTAACTTGACTCCAATCACTTTGCCTCACCCAGTACTAATAAACAAAATTTATTTTTGTCGATATTTCTTTACAACAGTCTAAAATAATAAAAACAATTAAAGCAAAACAAATAATTACTGAAAAACTGTTTTGATTGCGAATAAATCACAAAAAACTATAAATGGTTGCTTAGGTTTTTAATTAGCTGTATTACACCACCAATGCGAGTTTCATTTCTATATGCATTTAAATGAACACGTTAAAATTATATCTATAAACTCAACACAACTATAAATACTAATTTTTTTAAAATTTTACTTAAAAGTTTATTCCAATTAAGGTTAATTGATTGTAGTAAGTTTTTATATGTTATTGCTTAAATTGTTTCCAAATCTTAAAGCAATAATTATGTATTCAAACGTTTCCAACTTTTATTTTGAAAAATTGCGTTAATTAAAATACATTTCGTTAAAAAAATTTAAAAATAAACCGTATATTAATATAAACATAATTATCTACTAATAAGCTTTTATTGACGTAATTCTTATTAGCTACGATTTGTGTTTAAATTCTTATAAAAAAATTCTTTTACCAAGAATTTTAATTATATAGAACTAATTTATTTTTTTTTATCCTTATGCAAATTTTAAGCTAATCATGATGACAGATAATTATTTAGTTCTATTTAATCAGTAAGTAAATGTTTATCATTTATTAATTATCCTGCATAAGTTAAAATTGTTTTAATATATGCTTTAGTTCAGTATTCCAAAACTTTAAAAAAATAACAAACTATTGGCACTATCTAATAGCAAAATAATAAAATACAAAAAAAGACTAAAAAAAGTGTCTCGGTGAATTTTGCATACAGAATAAATGAATATTAAATACAACAAAATATTTACTTAAGTATCTTATCATTGATTATAGAATAATCAATAATCTTATAGAAAAATATAAGATAAATATATGTTTGGTAAACCTTCCAATGCAACCAATTTGTTTAGAAATTAGTAGGAAGCGTCGGCAAAACAACATCGCAAAAACTTTAAGAAAATATTTACAGTACCGTCTTAAAGAATCTAAATGTTGACAAATTTAAGATCAATAGTTGATTAGTTATATTTTGTAACTTTTAGAATGACCTTTACTAAATAAAAACTGGTAAGTACGGTGATTAAAGCCAGTAATAACGCATGCAACACCATTTAAATTAATTATTTAATTTTTACCATATATTGTCTTTTTCCAGCATTAAAAAAAACAAAAAAATAATATTTGCAATAATAATTTTAAAAAAACTGGTGTGGTCACCACACTACTTTTCTATTAGGAATGATAAAGAAATGTCTACATATTTTTTTAAGGTTTAGAAATTTTTCTCTTCGGTTTCATTAAGATATAACCGAAATATGGCAAATTGAGCTTATGTTGTCATATCTACTAACCCCTATATTTGTGCGTCTCGATATTGCTCTCCTTTTTAGTAAATCAGTAAAAATTGTTATTTTAACTTATCTTACTTTCCCTTCAAGACTTAGAATTTTTTTCTAAAAAAAATTGTCGCATGCAGGATTCGAACCTATATTATATTTGTGAATTGATTTTAAGTCATAAATAAAATATCTAATAAACCGTTAATGTTAGAAAAAAATTTGAGTTGAATAAACTGTTAGGAAGAATTATCTCTATAAGAAACTGTAAAAACAATTCGAACTATTTGTACAAACCTATATAAGAAAAACTTTTAAAAATAGCGGATATACCTACTTCCGGTTTTTTATTACATCCATCTTTTGATAGAGCCGAGAGAATATGAAAATCCAGCTCCATACCATATTTCAAGTTACTAGGACTTTTAGTTCAAGAGTTATCGTTGGTACATCGTTACACAAACACAGACACACACACAGACGCACAGACACCTAAAATTTTTTTGTCAAAAATAGTTTTTTTCTGATTCAGGAGACCTTGAAAGTAAAATTATGCAAAAAAAATGTTTAAAAAAAAAATTGCAATTGCTATACTTTCCTTATAGGAAAGTAAAAAGTAATAGAGATTATTTAATATTAAGACAATTACTACACGCAAACTCCATACAAGTGCGTTTTTATGTCTGTCTATATCCACAAGTCTAATGACAGCGACGTCAATAGTAAATTAATTCAATATGTTGATTTTTTCTGTAATTACCTCAAAGACAACTAAAATTACTATAAAACGTGTAATGTAAAAGTTGCATGTAATTTAGTAATTTGCAACAAGAAATTTCCCATTTTTGAGACCTTTCGTATAGACAACTTACATTACATTTCTTTATTTCGATTTTGTTTAACCCCATATATCCTAATGTCTCACGTTGTTTGGTTTTTTGGAATTCGTAAAATTGGTCATACTGATTTACCACCACGAATAACGTAAGTTGGTGGGAGATTTTGACGCTGAGTTAAGTTCGTTCTCGCTTATGAAGTTCTTTTTCATTTTGAAAGCGCAAATGAAACCACGAAAGATTATATAAACTTGTTTCTTATTAGCACATGTGTCTTTGAAACTATTCGTTAGGTAAGAATATATTTTGTAAATTGAACGTTTATTAAAATTCGTCTTTTAGATGTACTCACTCAAGAATTTATCTGCATTACGGGTATTCACATACAATTTTTTTTTAATGAGATTTAAGCCCTTTTGGTAGGTCCATTACTTGGCTTCACGGCGATGGTTTCGAACTCATCTGCAAATCACTGTTCCGGCTATTACTCCAAGTAGCGACATATTGGGTCTACGCTGTCACCACCAACGTGAATGGTTATAGACACCCGGATACCAACGTAATCACGTACCCGGCACCTACAAAACATACGTCAGATCCTTAAGTTTATTTACTAACGAAAATAAAGTTACGCTGTACCCTGGCCTGCGTAAGCAGTACCTTCGATTAATAGTATCCTCATGTATTTGTTTTGTATTAATTCTACATGTCATGTACGGTTGTTAAAAAGACAAAAACCATTTCATAGTTAATAATTAAGCTGATTAAACTTTTATGTAAGCATTTAGGTAAGGCATTGCATTTTAATTTTAACTTTGTGAGACAGGGAAATTAAACCTGAAATCCAAATTGGTTATTACAAGCTTGTACTATCAACGTTTACCTGTTGCCATAACCGGATATTTAATTTAGGGGCCCTTGCTAAAATTTCATAAATAACCTCACTTCATTTTGTGGCGTACTGTCGATAATCACCTTCTTGAATTTATAACCGTACAGTGGCGTGCTATTTGTAGTTTATAAAATTACTTAATTATCTTGATAATTATCTTTTTAAACTATGTTTTGTGATAATAAAATTTTTATATTGTGATTTTTTTGTATTTGTGTATGTAGGTTTTCCTTTCCTAAACTATCAGTTAACTTATAGTTTTATCAGGTGCGTGGGAGGTACCTGCTGCTGACTGTTAGTTTCGGTCAGTTATCGCTAATAGCAGTAACTTGGTGCCTATAAATATTCTTCTTCAGCTTAGCACCTCCCCACTCTTCGATTTTTAGCGGGTATATTCTTAAATTTGTCTACCTCCACGTAACAGATAAAAATATTGGCGTTCAACGTAAAGCCCGAACTCACGATCCTGAGATTAAGAGTCTCATGCTCTACCGAGTGAGCTAGCCAAGCCCCACGTTGGGTGCCAATATTTTTATCTGTCACGTAGAGGTAGAAATTGTCAACTTCCACGTAAAAAACGTAAATTTTAAACAATAGTTATACTACACTATTGTTTACATACTAAATGTATAATTACTCGCCCTTTAATATTATCTTTTAAAAAATATTAGTTGTTTTATTAACAGTTAAAGTCGATAACTTTTTTTTGTTATAACAACGAAAACAGTTTTATTAGAATTGTTTTTTTGATGCAACAAAATAATTATTGGTTAAAACACATATCTACACGCTTTTGTTATCAAAGCAAGTTATATTGCTTTTATAAGCAAAGTAGTTTTGTCAACTTAGTTTATAGTATTTGTCAAATACGGTGTAAAAAAGTGATGCAGTTATAGTAAGCATTTATAGTAGTAATAGTAGTATAAACATTTTTTATTCTAACTAAAAATATTTTTAATGATTACCAAACTTTACTTGTACTTCCAACATTTCTACAACTAACAATAAAAATATTTTGATGTACAACTAATGTTTTTGTTGTAAAAACTAATACTTAACTAACAAATAAAAATTTGTTCAACTAACAAAAACATGCTTTTTGCGTTGATTGTAGCATTTACTGCAAGATAACCAATCTTACGACGTATTTTGTGCCGAAAAACTATGCTCACCGCTAAGAAATTAGCATCGATCCATCTGTTGGTTAGCATATTTACTAACTACTTTGCTAATTGTTGTAGATTACTGCAGAATCTTGATTTTACGTTATAGCGATGTTCCCATGCAGCACTTAAATTACTATGAAGTTCAAGGTTTTGTTTATCAAATTTTTATAAGAACTTTATCAATCTTTTATTCTGAATTAATTTTCTGAAAAACAAAAACTGCGTCAAAACGAATTAACAATTTTTGTCATGTACTATTATTTATTTAATATAAATAGTTACATGCAAGTAATAAAATTATCGTAACAGAAAAGTAATTCATAAATCTGTAACATTTCAAATTTGTTGACATCTAAAACCTTAACCAACCACAACTTTAATGTGTGATAGTTTAAGTAGTGATATGTCACATTTGCTTCTCCAATAACCTTGAGTCGTCAACTGACGAATTAATAATAATGACACTTTAAATTGTCTTACATAATAAATATCATTAAACATAAATTCATTAACTTTAAACAAATTAAAATAAGAATAAAACAGTAGAAATTGATTAACATTTAAAATACTTTGACGTGATAATCAGTGCTTTTACGTCTCGTTGCGTAATCAAGGTTTGTAGTTACATTAGACTTGAAATTAATTTATAATCAATTTACATATTTACTTTGTCAGCATATCAAACATAACGATTAAAAACATAATTAAAAAATTTAACCACTTCAATAATAATCCTTATTTTTTTCGAAAATTATTAAAAATGTTATTTCGTTAGTGGTATGGAAATAATATAACAAAAACTCATTACCATCATTTTCGGTTTATAATGATAAAAGTAAATATCATCTCTAACAATCATAGACGTGCACAAATCTGAAAACGTTCGTAAGACTGAAGAAAAAACATCAGTATCAACTTTTATTTTATTTAAGAAGATAATAAAAACAAAGAAAGAAATAATCAAGTTACATTTGAAATAAGTTTGCCAATCGCAAAAAATAGGTAACACGGTTAGGTTACAAATTGGAATAAATTTAAGATCAGATCTAAAAGACATGTTTCACACTTAGTAGGACGTAATTGGGCATCTTCCAGTAAATACTACAATCAACGGTTTTAGTTAACGCTAGAAAATTATATTATAAATGTAAGTATTTTTTGGATTTGTATAAAAAACTTTTATATGAAAAAAGTTGATTTACTTAAATAACAAAGGGTGTTTCCACCTCGTGGCAATTTTTACGTACTAAATATTAAACAAAGAAGTATACTGCAGGTAAAATTAGTTGGTGTTTGTTAGTTCACAAAACGACTGTTGTCAATTAAACATTGATCAAACAGTCGTATAAGAACTACCAACAGAAAACGTAGTAAGTAGTCAGTATAGTTGTGAAAAACAACACTAAAGAAACGATGGACAGCTTTTGGGACTCCTCAGCACCGTGAAAACTCTAATGTGTTTTCTGCTTCTGTTTTCTTTCTTTCTTTCTTTCTTTGATTTACTTACTTTATTTAAACTAAAATCATCTTATCCTTACGTGTCAGATTATAATTACAATACAATTTTATATAATATTGAATAAAACTTTTCTTGATTATTTTATTCCATAGCTTTCTGTCTTTTGTCAGATTCTTCGCCATTATATATCCTTAATTTGCGCTTCTACTTATACTTATGCTTGTTCTGTCCATTTCCTTTTTTATTTATTGTTATTGTATAGTCTTTTGGCTATCGTATAATTATCAATTCAATGAAGTTGTTCCATCCATTTAAGTTGCTTCTCTTCTATCGGCGGTTTTACTTTCAATTGTATTAGAATTTCATTTCTCACTCCAATCTTTAATTTTTCTTAAATGTCCCCATTGTCTTAATTGTATTTTAATTTTTTCTGTTGATTGTCCATGATTTGCTGATATAGATTAAAGAAAGTATTGCAATTTTTAGATGCTTCTTTTTTTGTTTGTCGCAAGATTTCTTTTTTCTTAAGGAACATTGTTTTGTATAATTTACAGTTTTTTTGTATTTCTTACTGTTTCTATTGTTTCGCCGTCTATTTTCCTTTGTTTTCTGTTGTTATACTCAGATATTTGTTAATTTGTTACCTGTTCTAGTACTTGCTCTTCTATATTGATCTTGTGTGTAACGTGCTCATTTTTTCGATTGAATGTTTCCGATTTTATTTTATATTTTTGGATTTATGGCGTGCGCAATTGATTATACACAAGACTCATGCGTAATTTGTAGCCACTGTTTAAGTCATAATTTGTTGTGGCGTATTGCTTTTGTCGTTATGCTGACAATCCGCTTTTGTTGTTACACGTTATATGCGTTCGTTGTTAATATAAGAAAACGTAATTAGTTAGGGATAAGTATTTTCTTTGTTTTTTACGCATGACGATGATACATTTACAAATTGCGTTTAATATTTTTTTTCACGTACAATTTTATTGTCCGATACGTTCCATTTGGTTTTCTTCAATACGTTCAAATACGATGATTTACTTTGTACGTTAATAATTACGCATATTACAATATGGTTTTCTCTACGTTATGTTTCTAGAAGATATATAATCGTTTCGTTACTCCTTACATAGTTGTGACTATTGATTATTGTTACACTACCATTAAGGTAATTTCATTAATCATTTTGTGTGTATCGCATGCTGTGTACAAACGATATTTATTACGAAAGTTTCTTTGCTATTCGCTTCGACTTAACCTATGTATTGTGTGTTGCCGATACTTCTGGCGTTTATGAATTGAGAATTAGATATACTTTTGTTAATATTCTACGTTACTAAATTAAAGTTTTTATACCTGTTAATCTTGCTTTTATGATAACATACCTTTCTCTTTTAATTGTGGTTACCCGAACATCAGAGTAACAAGGATTACGAACCTAAAAATTCGTTACAAGTTTGGACCGTCTGTCCAGAAGTGTTAATTATAAATGATCTGGCGCCCTTAATTATTATTCACTTGAACCTCCCCTATCTCCGACTGTGTGAGTTGGCCGTGCAAGGTTCGTAAGACCTAAAGCTTGTAACAAGCGGATCACTTTGGTGCATTTATGTATGTAAACGTGCATGAATTTCGTATTAGAAATCACAAAATCGTTTTCTACACATAGGTCACTACCATTAGTATTCATCAAAACAATTACATTTCTTCTTTCTTTATCAATATGCATTTGTAGCATTTTCTAAAACTGTTTTTCTCCTTTTTTCTCGCGTTGTCATTTAGTGCATACGCTAATATTATCGTCTAATTTTTCATTGTTTATTTTGACGTCTACGTGTACCGTGATGCGTGCATTGATATGAGTATTATTAGAAGGCGGGTAAATGTAAAACACACCAATCCTGTTGAAAAGGATATCCATAATCGGGCAAGCAGAGACCGACCAGTGTCTGCGTGTGGTAAACGGCAGATGGTAAATGAATTGGTTTGTGAAAATTGTCGGTATACGCAAACTGACATTATCATCGAGATGGAAATTTCACAAAAAACAGTAAATGACATTTTTTGCAATATGGTCCTTCGAATGCTTACTGATAAAATGAAAGTTAATTGGAAACACATTTGTAAACAAAAATTGTGACTGGTAATGAGTCGTGGGCGCATCATCACGACCCTGAAATAAAACGTCACTCCATGAAGTACAGACATGATGCTTTCTTCACAAAATTAACGCACTTCCATCTTACATGGCTGCGGAGTCAACTCTGAAGGATATGTTAACGCTGTTAACAAATTTGAAGCAACGGCTGCGTAGGATTCGTCCAAACAAAGTGCTAATTCTGCATCATGACAACCCTCGGCATCACACAAGTCAGAGAATGCGCGTAGCACTATAAAAACTTGGGTTTTATAACGTATTGCTTCATTCCTTTTATAGCCCAGATCTTGCGCTTGGTGACTTTTTCCTTTTTCCAAAGCTTTAGAAACATTTTAAGGTTAAGCGTGTTCTTTTTTGGATATATAGATGATAACGGAAATGAGCAAACGATGCCGTAGACAGTTTTCAGATTTTTTCCGTCACATAAAATGCTTCTCACATTTTAAGTACCAATTTTAATAATATTTTTTTGCTTCTTTCCATCATTTCCTTTTTGTTGTACTTTTTGTCGCTTTTAGTATTTTTATTTTTTTGTTGAAATAAATCAGCCTTTTTCTACATATTCACTAAATAATTCCTGTAACAAAATAAATTTATTTTATCTTATATCAAAATTATTTAATTTAACAAAACTATTTTGCTCATACGAGTAAGATATTTTGTGTTAATCATTTTGTTTCATCGGCAAAAAAATTAACAATTATTTTACTTTATATTAAAAAGATGAAAACATTAAAATCAAGAAAAAAAGCGATTTAAACTCCAGTTTTAATTATTGCAATTAGCAAATCAGTAAGTAAAAACACATAAGACTAGAAGATCCAAATCAACAGCGGTACACTACGGAAAAACCTAACGGTCCTTAATCGTCATTATTTAACGATAATAATTTTTTATTTTATAATTTCTAGGCCTTCGTATGCACTGTACTCGTTTCTACTATTAACTTTAATCGGTCTCTTGGTTTATCCTACATATGTTTGATCGCAGTTTTTACAGTTTATCTTAGATATTCCCGATTTATCCTTTAACGTCTACTAGATTTTTTGCGTTTCCTAAATAACTTTTTAGGCTATTTTCGAAACTGTCCACCGTTATGAAGTAAAATTTTAAAAATTAATATTGTAATTTTTGATGTTTTTGTTTTATTTTAGTAATAGTGCCACAAAACTTCTTCGATTTCATAAGCAAATCTTTGTATAACAACTCACAAGTACAAATTTTATAGTGTTTATTTGTTTGTTACAACACGATTTTTTTTGCAATAAAAATTCCTCATCTAACACTTTCAAATTTAACTTCTTTTATCTATGTAATAATAAACTAGAACCACCAGAAAAAAAATTGTAGTAAAATAGTAAGAAAAAAACCGATCTATAAATTATGTAAATTTATTGTAACTATTCTAATAATAGTTTAATTAAACCTAAATTTGGCAAAACAACATAAAAAATTCGTGTTTATTACAGTTTTATCTACCACTTGTATTGTTAATGCAAACATTTTAAAAAACTTGTATAATTTTAATTAATTATCAACCTTGTACAAGTAATGTGTTGTTTATGATAGTTTTAACAATTTTTAATTTCAAAAGAGTTTGATACGCTGTTTAAAGAAACCAGTTAATTATCAATGACATACATAAATTAGAAATAATTAAATTTTTATTTAAATAACACAGCTTAATAAACTGCAGCATTGTCCTGTCACTTTTTTTAGAATATCAAAATTTTACAAGCAAAAACAATAGTTAAATCGTTAATCATTCTTAATTAACTCTCTAAATAAGTATACAACGTTGCCAGACACAAATCTTAAAAAGTAATTCCATTATTTATCATAAACTCTTAATTCTTAACGATTAATTATAAACTTTAATCGATTTCTAATTTAGGCCAATAGTTTGATTTATTACAACTTTTATTATTCTTATAACAATAGGTAAACGTTGTATTGCTTATGTTATGAACAAAGGATATATCTACCGGTTTATTTATGTAAGTTTAGCTATTAAATTTAACCGTTTAATTTTTTTAAGACTTTTTTTTACTTTTACAAATAACACATGTAATATAAAACTAATAGAGTAATAGACATATAACTAATAAAAACAGCATATATTTTTAAATTAAAAAGTTAGACATTTGATTCATCTTAAATACGTTATATATTGTAATAAACAAATCAAGTGGTAGTATAATGGTGTAATTTCTTTGTTAAGTATCAAGGATGGCACACACTCAAAGTTTTGGTTATAAATAAATATTAGCCAAACGAATAATTTTGTTATTTATAAGTTTTTTAATATTTAATTATCTTCAACTGCTATGTGATGACTATAATTTTACACTCTGTGGAATGTCGTTTTAACCTTTATTAACGCACTAGTGGTTGTAGCCGTTCGTTTTTAATTTTGACTAGAAGTTTTAATGTAACCTTCAGCGACCAAAGTAGGTTTTCAGTCACCATATCTTTTTGCGGTTAAAAAATCTTACTTTTGTTTTAGTATTTGGGATTATGACTAGAATGCATACAGATGTTTTACAAACAAAAATGCACTCACTAAGCTAATAATCCAAATAACCTAAAATAATTATTATTTTGACCCTAGGGTCCATCTTTGGCTCAAACTAAAAAAAGCTTTGTCTTATGCTAACTTTTAGGAAGCAGTTTTTAAATTAATTTTGACAGTTCCCGCTATAGTGCAGCACGCAGTGATGAATACCAAGCAGTTCGATAGCTCTTTACAAAGAACAGTACTAAAAATTTAATTTCTTATTATTTATTTATCTTCATCTGCTAAGAGTTTGGTCAGTACCCATTTATAAACGTTATTTAATACTTTATGCAGCAGCATAGTTGCATTTATCATTTCACAATAACAACAGCTGCACTGAGCTTTAAAATTACAAATTAGGTCGTACTTTGGCAGAATTTGTTTTTTTTTTGTTATAACTTTTTTAAAGAGCCATCCTCAACTGACAGTCAAGTTTGCCTCAAATATAAAAGGAAATCGAGCCCAAATTAATTAAAAAATAGTGTCAGACTGCATTGTACAGTTAAATAAAGTACTTAAATACATCCCACCTAAAAAAATTAACAATTTGGACCAGACATGCATGTCTAAGGATCCAGGCAGGAAGAAAGTTATCTGGGTCTAAGTATCCAACGCGCATAATAATTTTGACAAAGTCCAACAATAGTGTGATAGTTTGTGAGAACGCTAATGGTGAATCAGTGAACTGTTACATAATTTATAAGTCTAAGTGTTTGTGGACTACATGGTGCAAAGGTGGCCCTTTAAACGTGGTAAGGTTTTGTAAAACTAATCATATTCATTTTGTATGCTTGCATACCAATTCTTTGCACTTAACTCAGTTTTTAGATCTCACCTATTTTAGACCTCTTAAAATGAAACGGAAACAAGTCCTAACCCAGTGGAAGCAATCTGAAAGCGACAAAACCGTTGCAACATTGCCTAAAAACATTTTTCAAAAATTTCGGAAAAAGTCCCAATGTAAAGAAAACTTTAAAGTCTGGCTTCAATCAAACAAATTAAAATTAAATGTGCTAAAAAGTAAGACAATGGTAATATCAAATAATAATGTCGAAACAACAAAAATAAAAAATGAATATAGAATTAGAACAGGTTGAACAAATTAAATATTTAGGAGTAGTTATAGATCAGACTCTAAATTTTAGAAGCCATGTGAATTATGTAATAAAAAAAAGTAGCAAATAAGATTAGCCTATTAGGAAGAATATCTAATAAATGAACGATTAATGCCAGAATTACTGTTTATAAAACAATTGTTGCACCATATTTTCATTTTTGCAGTAGCATATTTTTAATATGTTACAAAGTCGACTTAAAACGGTTACAGAAACAACAAAATAGAGCTATAAAGATTATATTACATTGTTCAAAATATACCAAAATCACAATAATGTTAGATTGATTACAATGGTTAAGTGTGAAACAGCGGATATATTCGAATTAATTAATGTTGGTATACAAAATAATTAATGATTTGCTTCCAAACTACATGTCAAAATTAGTGATACGTAACTTTGATATACATTCACATAACACGAGAAGTCGATGTGATTTCAAATTGCTATTTTCAAAATCAAAGTCATAAAATTATCTTCTGTACAAAGATCTGAAATTATATAATGACTTACCAGGGGTGAGTGATTATGTTAAAAATAATTTTTAAGCGAAAATTAGTATTAATAGAAAATAGAATTAATTAGTTTTGACGTTGCCTTATTGTTCACTAAAGTACCAATAGTTGATACTTTACATCTTTTAAAACGACAGTTTGATAACAACACAATCAAGTTATCTGAACATTGTTTAACAACTTCATACTTTTTGTTTAATGGTGAATATTATAACAAATAGGTAGATGGTGTAGCAATGGGATTACTAATTTCTCCATCTATTGCAAATTACTTTATGGAGCATTTTGAAGAAGAAGGTTTAAAATTTGCATCTAAAAAACCAAAACTATGGCTTAGATATGTTGATGATGTTTTTGCAATCTGGTCCCATGGTGAAGATGAACTACAAGTTTTTCTTCAATAACTAAATAATGAGCACCCAAACATAAAATTTAGTATTGAAAAAGTAATTAATGGTATCTTACCTTTTCTTGATGTAAACATGGAAAAATGGTACTACATTCAGTTTATCGAAAACCAACACATAGAGATCAATATATAAACGCAAATTCTCATCATGATCCAACTCAGAAATTTGGAACAATTCGCACATTATACAACCGCGCGATGACAATTTGCCATCAAGATAAATTACCAGAAGAATTAGATTACCTTGAGAAATTTATTATAACAAACAGTTTTAAAGAACAAATTAAAAAGTATCTTCGGCCAAAAACTAGACCTACTGTACCAAATGATTCAACCATAAGCAACAATTTTGCTGTTCTACTTTTTGTTGCCAATATAAGTGACAAAATTGGAAGAAACTGAAAAGCATGACATTAAAGTTGCTTATAATACTATCACGAAAATTTAAAATTTGTTGAATCCGGTAAAAGATAAAATTCCGCATAATACCTGTAGACTGTATCAAGTTCCATGTGCTTGTGGCAACTAGAAACTAGACTAAAAGAACACAAAAGACATCTTCGTTTACTTCAACCTTTTAAATCTGCCATTGCCGAACATGCGCTAAACACTCTACATGACATAAACTTCGAAAAAACTATAACGATTGCTAAAACTAAAAACTGGCATTCAAAAAAGATCAGAGAAGCGATAGCAGTTATTACAGTACCCAACAACTTTAACAGGAACAATGGTTATGAGTTTTCTGGCACCTGGTTACCTGTTATTTCCTGATCTTTACTTTATCCATTAAACATATGAACTTTTCCTTACCGAACTAATAAAACTTTCTAAGGAAAAGAAAATCCTGGTTAATTTTGTTAATATTATTAAGTTTTTGTAGAATGGAAGGTAATTTTGATGTATTATATGTATATATTAGTCAAACTTTATTTTAAAAAAAACATTAAATAACGCTTGTGTTAATACCGAGGTTAATACCCTAAGTAAAACAAACTTTTTTTTTATTTATTGCTTGTATTATATAATTACGGATTTTTATTCTTCTTATAGGTTTCTGGCTGTTTTTCTTTAAGCATCGTTTAGTTGTTTATACAGTTTTTGTTGACGTGGAAATCCAACTTTCGACCCATTGCTTTGGTGGTTTGCCTGGACTTCTTTCTTTTTGTGGTTTCTGGTTTGTTATTATTTTGATAACTCTACCGTTATCAACTCTGCTTCCGTAGTTTTTTTCGTTTTCCTACAAATCGAGCAGTGGTGCTTCATGTCGTTGTTTCTGTTTCTGTCTTGTCTTGTTTTTTATGTAATTGTTCTTCATGTGCATACATCCAACTGACAAAAGCAAAGTTTTAAAATGTTTACCTTCGACAAATACGTCTGTTAATTTGGAATTGGTAGGAGATACGTTCAACCCTTATTTGGAACTAAAAAGACAAGAAGCTGTCAAACCTCGATTGATAAAAAGACAAAAACTGGAAGTTCCTGCAGGTAAAAGTATTACAGCAAATGAAATGAAAAAAATTGAAAAAATCCATAAGAAGGATTTGGAAAGCAAAAGAAAAGCTAAAACTTTAAAGGAGAAAAACACAAGAAAAAACTGGGAATTCTTATCAACGGATGAAGAGAGTGATTACAGCCTCATTTCATCAGGACATAGTGAAATGGTTTTTACTACAGAAGACGAAGAAAAACTGTAAACTTGTAATAGTTCCTAAAAATGTCAACCTAGTTGCATCTACTTCTTACAATGCCAATAAATCCTTAAAAGAAAACCTGAAGACCAGCTTCCAAACCGGAAATTTTTTTGTTGTAGAATGGAATAGGCTCAAGTTTCCAGGGATAACTGTTGATGTGACAGAAGAAGTAACTGTTGTTGAGTGCATGGAATGCACCAGACAGTTTTGGAAGTAGCCAACAATAAAGGACTCTTTGTTCTACAAATGGTTTTTTATTAATAAAATTATTTAACCCCCAAAACCAATGAAAAGAGGACTATTCTCCATCTGCAATTTGTGAGATAATTAGGTCTCACACATTTTTACAAAATTATAATTTATTTGTGTAAAACAAATATGTGTAGCTCAAACTTTATATAAATAATATGTAATTTTCTTTCAAATAAATATAATTTTTTTAAAATTCTAAGCTTTCTTTGACCCCACTTAGTAAAACCTAGATGTGTAACAAGATTACCACAACTTAAAAATGAAAAAAGTAAAAAAATAATTGGAAAGATTTAAAAAATTCCAACAAATAGACCCGCATTCACGGTACATATAATTTTTTTTTCTCAAAAAAAAATTATTCTAATATACCTTCGCACAGAAAAATTTTTTTTCTGCAGCATCTTACAAAAATTTAGTTACCTGTATTCATCTTTGTTTAGTACATTGGACTTTTTAAGTTTAGGTATCTGATTTTAGTTTTAGGATTGCAACCAAATTTACATATTTCTTGATGTCGACATTCTGCTCAAAAAAATTTAGATAGTTCTTGGATTAACAATTTGCAATCTTGCATTCAACAGTTTAGTAAATTTTTCTTCATTAGAAATATACTTTACATTGTGCTAAACGGTTTTAGATAATAGTCTTGACGATATTCAAACAAGAATAATAAAAAACTATTAAAAATTATCATCACAAGCAGGTACGATACAAAAAAGTTACATTATAATTTTAAAAAACATTAAAAAATATAATACTATATTACATATCAAGGTTGAGAAGTGCATCATTATAACCTAAGCGATAGATTATATCGCGAGACGGAAAGCGTCGAGGGATATAAATCGCGCAGGTTATAATGAACTTCTCAACCGTGGTATATATATACAATTTTTTCCACTACTAGAATTATTAAAACCTTTCTACCTGTTACTAAATCAAATTTAAAATTTAAGATATTAATTTTAAATTAAAAATCAAGTCAGTGATTCTGACAGTTGTCATTAGTTTAATAGAAGTAATTTTGACATAATTCTTAATTGTGATTTAAAACACAAAAATAAACCGATAACGTAAGTTTAAAATATATTTAATTCAATAATATTCACATTTAATTAAGCGCGAACTTCAAATAACTTACTTTTTAAAATCAAATTAATTTATTAATTGAGCGATTTGAAAACTTAAATTAGCATTAAATAAAATCTCTTGCTCTTGGTACGCGGTTTCGTAAACTTTTTTTCTTTGAAACTGTTGTAGTATTATCAGAAAATGTAAATATGTTCATTATTAACTACTAGTTAATAATGAAATATTATTTATATGCGCTTAAAAAAGTACAACTTCACGACCTACTATTATACGTAATAATGCAAGCGTATACAACTAGTAGTGGAAAAAATTTTATTACACATCGGCGTTGCTTATGATACATCTAGTAATGAAGATTTTAATGGTCGTGTTTAGTTTACTTGTAACTTAAAGCATGCGGATAGCTTAATACAATTCGGCAAAAGCATCGCAGGTGATTCTCGGTGTGCTAATCGTAAAGTAATTAAAAAAGCATAAAATCTTAAGCTTTCGCGGTTGTTATGTTTATGATTATAAGCGACTTTCGGCTTAGACCGCGTCGCTTATAAGCATAAATTAAAGAAGCACCAAAATGGTCAAAAACTATTAATTGCACATACCGTTTAAATCTGTCTAACACTAAAACATATTAATAAATGGCAAAATACGGGTTATAATAAAGAATATATTTATATTTAACAAAGAAGCAAAAATGCTAAAAAAGAAGCGATGTAGAATTACATAGATGCTATCAATTAAGAGTTCGTCAATAAATATCACAGTCAATAACATTAATGCAAATTATTGTAGTACAGGTTAAAAATATAAATTAATCGAAGAATAAATCTTTGATTAAACCCAAATTTAGTAATTTCGCAACCAGAAGCAAATCACACGTATAATACATTTAACCCGTAATTTACAAACAAGTTTGTGTTTGTTAGCCGTGATAACATCTACACTTACATCGTACTTAAGTTAAACAATAATATAAATTCATAGAACGTGTACTCACGTTTGTCCAGACATATAAAATGATTCACAAATAAGTTGCTCCTAAGCAAACAATGAATTGTTTTAGCCGAATGCGTTACTATTCATATCGCAGATGTGTCTCCAAATTAAATAGACTATCACATAAAGTACTTCAACGATTTAAACCCTAATTACTTTGAGAAATTGATGTTAGTAACCAATATTCACCTTAGTACGTGCTTCAAGACATCGATTTCAGCGAGATGTATTTAATAGACATATAGCATTCCAAAAAAAGCGGTAACTCAAGTCGTTAAAATTACTTGATAAAATTAAATTGCGTCGTAAAAATATAAGTTAATTCTTACCCCAGCAAACATCTTACAGTATCACATACAAAACGAACTCATCACATAATATAACCGTTTAATAAGTCGTGGACCATGCTGTATTAATTCTTTGGACTTTTTCATGTTTACTTATTTGAAAACTAAGTTTTATGCAAACCGTCTTCAAGCAATCTATAATTTGAAAGAAACTTACAATATTTTTTCTCGTTTATTATTTTGAGTATTTTTTTTACTGCATCATTTTTTGTACCAATCAAAAACTCTTTAATATTTTTCGCCTGGTACAAAATTAGAAACAACATCGAAAGCTTCGTCTTTTTTATCAGATGGAAAATCACCGCTTGAACAGCAATTTTGTGTGTGATTTCCAAACAGAGTTTTGACAATGATTGAGAGAATAAATTTAGTGACAATCGTACTTGTGCCTGTTACTAAGGTAATACAAATTCATAGTATCTGAATTCCGTATTCAATTTTTAAACTAATTATTATTACTCTAGTAATCGTTACAACAACGCGTAGTACGGCCTTGTCGGCGCCTTTACAGTAATTTTAAGTAGCAGGTATAAGGGTATTTAACAGAAACCACCTTTTGCGCCAGCCGCTGTTCTGTGCTGACCGTTTGTACGAACTCTACTGAAGTAGTGATTTAAGATGTTAATATTAAAATTATCATAACCGCAACAAATCTTTTATTTGTAACACATACGAGCCCATACAGGCCTCGTCGTGAAATTTTTCACATGCATGCATTAATAATATTCATACCTTACTTGTTACGTAAATAATTACAATACAAAAAATCTGAATACAAAAAAAATAACTCAAAAGTTTGAAATATCAAGTTTACACAATTGTAGACGAAAGACGAATGTTGGCAAACAATCTTAACACAACACCGTTTTTTATGGTAATTTTATACCGGGATACACTTTACTAACCCGCTCAAACTTCCATCTAAGGAACATGTACATGGTTGAATTTCCATTTCGTTTTTTGTTGTAACTCAAACACGAAGTCTTTGCTCCATATGTTGTAAACAATTGCTGAAACCGTTGATATGAAAACAAACGATTTATGAGGAGCTCTGATACGTCGAGATCTGGCAAAACGGTTAATTTTTTTCAATCAGAAACTGCACAAAAGTTAAGGGTTAAAGATCGTGCGGATCAGAAGAGAAAAGTGCCAATAGGCTAAAGTTTAAAATACAGTTCTTTAAAAGTCAACAAAACAGTACTTAACACACTTCTTAGATGAAACTTAAGACTTTTAAGTCCTGTTTTCTATCAAAGTTGGGTGAATGTGGTAGTATAAAATGCCCAATTATTCATATTTATTTGAAACTAGTGTCATGTCTTTATGTTTATGTCTTAAAAATTCATAAAATTCAACCATTTTAAATTTGGCACCCACGACATTACCGGCGCGCACTAATTTTTTTTATTTCAATTTTAATGTAAGAATCATTGTTTAAATCACTGGTTCCAAATGTACGACTTTAATTACTAGAAAAACAAACGAACAAATATGACATTTTGAGTATTTGCTTCCTTGGTTGTTCTTTCCATAAGTTACCTATTATAATATCTATTCATTTAGGGGCAGATCTTAAACACTGCGTGCATGAATGAACTATTTTTTTGTATAAATTTCTTTCCAAAATAAGCCAAAAATCTTTGCGTATTCTGGCATGCAACAATCTTTTGTGTTTGCGTTCCAGGAAGAATTTTAAAATTAGCAATAGATTTTTGTTATCAAAACTAAAGTTATAATTAAATAATCGACCAAAACAAAAAATTTTCAACTTTATTCTTTTTAGGTACAGGTACAGGTACATTTTTAATTCAATCGTTAAAGAATGTTTATGTTTGTTTGACTAGGGTAGCACACCCTAGTCAAACAAACATGAAAATTGTTACACGTTGTTTAAGTTTTGCTGTAAGTAATAATTCGAAGTAAAATTCACGCCGTCACTGGTTTCTTGACTGCACTGTTGCAAATGCGTATTGTAATTGACAGTTACCGAGTAGGAAAGACGCAAACAAAAGAAATTTTTGCTAAATTTTGTACCTTAATTTATTCTTTTTACGTTTTTCTAGCAGAATTGATTGGTTTAGTAAATTATATCAGCGGTTGCAGGTAAATTTGGTTAAGGTAGCGTCAGCCATGTTGCTTTAATGTTATTAAAATTGTTTTAGCAAATCTGATAGGGTTTGAGATAGCTCTCTCTTTTCATAATTATAAAACCGAGAGAATTCTGTTTTTTGTGGTACATGGAGAATGATCCAGTAACCTCCAGAAACTTATCTATGTATTGAACAGCAACTTTGCTTAATTGTATTTTATAATTTTCTATCTTTAACTTTTAGTCTATGTTAACTTAATTTTACCGTATTAATAATTTTTCTAATTTGTAACATTCAAGAATTTAATCGTAGATCATACTAAAACTTTTACTTTCGATCGTAAATTTTAAAGCATCCTTAACATTATTTAATGTTGTGTGTACGCTTACCTAACACCCGTCAAGTTTCTTTGATCAATTTGATTGTAATCAAAACTAGATTTAATCACATAATGTCGTACCTAAATTTGTCTACTACGCTTATTGTCGACTATAAACGCATAAAAAGTAGTGAACCCTACTACTCGATATCAAGAAACTTCGATGGGAAAATTTTTGCATATTTTCTTTCTTTAAACGGCGTAAATAATTACAAATGTCGATTCTTAACGTGTCACGACTGTACGTAAGTTAAATAGTTAATCGATCAATTTTGCTATTAAAATTTGCTCATTAAATTTATATAATTTCTGTGAAATTAAACTTAGTAGTTAATAAAAAAAATACAGCTTGTTAATTATATTATTTGCTATTAAGCTCTTTAATTTTTTATAATTGCTGTTAGATACGTTTAGTAATAATCAGGGATGGGAGTTGACGCGTCAACTATGATTGTTGACGTTTTGACGTCAACAACGTGTCAACAATATTGTTGACGTCAACTTTACGTCAACAATGTCAACTATTATTTTTTCTCTATATAATATTATACTTCTTATTCTTATACAATGTATAAGTAAAGTATGTATGTATAAATAAATATTAAATATGTATATAAATATAAATAAATATTTTACTTTTTTTTCTTATTCTCATTCTTTGTTATTCTATATAGCAATAAGTTTCAGATTTAATCATTTAATTTTTAATGATAAAAAAAATTAAGTCAGCGTTTAAGAAAACAAAAACATTTTAGGATTTTAGCTGACTCAAGATCAAAACGAATTATAACTTATTCTCCGAAACGTATTATAAATAAAATTAATAAAACAAATATATCGAAGAATGCAATGAAAGAAATAAAACAAACAGACATAGCAGTAAATTTATGATTTGTTTATTTATTAATTTTTTTAAGAAAAAGCCGTTGCTTAGAACAATATGTATCGAATGTTTTGGTTTTGTTTATTTTATTTTTATTTTTAATTTATATATATCTAACATTCAACGTGATTTTTGTCATGTATACTTCAAGTATGTGTAGTGTGTATCAAATGACAAATTTTATGGAATTTATTTTAGTATGTGTTGGTGCAATGAGTTTTATTAGTAGGTCCTTTGTTTTATTGAAAGTTGATGTTAATCATTTCATTTTGATTGCGCTAGTGAACAGTTGAAGTTATCAAATAAAATTTTATTTAAGCAAAGTGTTTAATTAATAGTAAAATAACAAGAAGTTAGTGAGAAAATGTCGGGAAGACCTCTAAATAAAAATTTTGCTGAACTCGGTTTTACTTTACGCAAATTGAAAGTTGGTAATAAAAACAAGTATGTGGCTGTTTGTAACAAGTGCCAAGGGAATTACAAAATTCTGGTGCTGCAAGATTACAAGCACATAGGTAATTTGAATTTTATTGCATTTTCTTTATTTGTTTTAAACGGTCACATACATTTTTTTAAATGTGTATCTTAATTTTCTACATAATAAAGAAATACATGTCCCGTGTCTTTATCAACTGAGGATGAAAACATAGAAGCAAGTGCACTAGGAAGTTCATCTTCTGAAAACATACCTCAAGCTGTTAGCAGTGGTTTAGATTCAATGGAATTCGATGATGAGCCTATCGATTTGCAGTTAAATTTAAAAGAAGTATGTTAAAATAATATATTTCAAAATCATATTTTTATTTTGAAAAACAAAATTGATTATTTAAAAATGTGATTTACATAATCAATGTTGATTATATAAAAAAATTGAACATTATTTAATCAGTGATGAGTGATGATGATGACTATTAAAGTATTAATTCTAAATTTTAATAAATGTTTTTGACTATCAGAAAATTGCTAAAAAATTCTTAAATTAGCGGGAATTTTTTCATGAATTTTTAATCGAATTTTTTTTTAAATAATCATCATTGATTAATTAAAGTTTAAATTTTGAATTCATAAACATTGATGATTTTTTAATTAAACTTTTTTTCTCTTAAATAATCAGCATTGATATAAAATTTAAAATTGTAGCTGATGATTAATTAAATTTATGAAACCATAACTCTCTATTTTAAATATACTTTATAAAAAACTGAAAAGACGGTAATAAGTTATGTTATTTTTTCAGCATGAAGAAGATTCTCAAGACGTATCTTCATTCTCTGAACGTTCAGCAACGCCTTCATCAGTGTGTTCAGGTTCAACTGCAACTTCAAAAAAAAGAAAAGTACCACCAAAACAACCAAAATTGACAAGTTTCCTTGATTCAATTTCTCCATCAGAAGAAGAAAATATAAATATTGCTTTAGCAGATTTTTTTTTTAAATGTAATATTCCATTTAATGTAATTGAATCTAATTCGTTCAAAGATTTTATAAAGATATTACGTCCAGCATATAAAGACAAAATACCCAGCCGAAAGAGTCTATCAACCAAATATCTTGATAAAGTATACACTACGACTTTAAATAACGTAGCAAAACAATGTCCACAAGAATCTGTTTTATTGGTTGATGGCTGGAAAAACACATCCAATAATACTAAAACAGTTGTTACGATGATACACAATGTTAATAAGAATCAAGCATTTGTGAATGCAGAAGATTTTACACAAATATCAGAAACAGGTGACCAATTGAACGAAGCAGTTGAAAATGCTATTAATATTTGTAAAAATCAATACAATACAAATCCCTATGCAATAGTTACGGATAATGCACGAAATATGAATAAAATGGGAAGACTAACTTCTCTTTGGTACAGCACTTGCAGTAGTCATACAGCTAACTTACTTGCAAAAGATGTTATTACCACCTTAAAAATTGAAAACACTTTAGAAAATGTTAATGCAGTTATGAAAGAATTTAAACAACCTAATTTTGAACAAGCAATAGTACAAGAAGGAGGAACTAGAATGAAATCTGGAATCGATACAAGATGGTGTTTTTATCGAGATTGCATTGCATGTGTTAAAGAGAATTTGCAATATATGAGAAAAATAGCAACAGATCCTGTGAAGTATAACAGTGTGAAAAACTAAAGCAGAGAGTAAAAAGTTTATTATTTGATAACGATTTTGAAAACAGTTGTGACTATTGTATTTCCATCTTAACACCAATAAGTATGTTGACTAGAAACGCAGAAAAAACTAGCAGTAATATTGCTGATGCTGTTCAGTTCTGGTTAAATTTACATGATGAGGAAGTTTATCAAAATAATCAAACTATAAAAGATTTTATAAGAGATAGAATCAAGCAAGCATGCAATGTATATGCTTTAACAGCATTTTATCTTCATCCACTTTATGATTTCAAAAGATTATCCACAGAACAACAGAATGAAGTAAATGATTTCCTTTTGAAAGAGTTAAATGCAATTGGATTAATAGAATGGAACGATTTTCGTGAAAAGGAAAAAATATTTAAATTTTTGGAAGAGAAGGAAATAACAGATCCTTATGTTTACTAGAATACAGCTGCTGTAAAACTGCTAGAATTAGCAGGAATTGCTAAAAAGCTTTTGGCTATTCCTGCTTCATCAGCTCGTATCGAAAGTATGTTCTCTAATTGGGGTTACATACACAATGATACCAGAAACAGATTGACATTTCAACGATCGGTAAAGCTTCTCTTCATATATTTTTCAAACCGCATAAAAGAAAGAGAAGCTAAAGACGGTAAAACAGAAACAGAACAATATGAATTAGTTGAAGATTTATAGGGATAAATTGTCTACGTTATTTCCTTTTTTTATTTTTTGTATTTAATTTTTTTTTCTTTAAATTTTTAGTCTATTTTTATTTTCAATTTAAATAAAAATAAAACTTAATTTTTTTGATTTATAACTTTAATATTACATTACTACCATTTATAATTAAAAAAATATTATTATTTTTATGTAACCTTAACGTTTTTAAACCAAATAAATGAAAGAAAATAAACAAAATGTGGATTTTCAATTCAATAAATATTAAATTTTCATATTTTTTTGTTGACGTCAACAAAAGGTCAACAATGTCAACTATAAACGACGTCAACAAACTCATTGTTGACGCGTCAACAATAATTGTTGACTTGACGTTTTGTTGACGTGCCCATCCCTGGTAATAATACATGTTATTGTTAGAAAAATACATATTCACTTGTTGTGGGTTCAGAAATACCCTCGGTATCGCCAAGCCGAGGATTTTTATTAGTACAAAGAATGGCGCCTGAATATTTTCTATCTGTATTATAGTTTTCAAACCACGACTACTCACTGACACTGTAGCTAGCGGTAGTGTCGTAGTTGTTACCAATAGAGTCCACTACAAAACAGGTTGGTAACAGAATTGCTTGTTTCATTGCGAGTTAAAGCACGAACTCCCTTGGACCATAATAAACAGTTATACTTAAATCGCAAACAGAGCATGATTAATTTTACCAAATTAGTCAAATTGAAATATTTATTAATTAAAAAACTTTCAAACTTTAAGAAATTTAGATTACTAACAACAATTTTTTTTCTTGAGAAGTTTGGAAGTAGTTCCCTTAGGAACAAACTAAGACGACTCAGCATCATTTAGAAATTTTTATTATTGTTGCCACAAATTACTGTTTCCTTGTTCGGAATGTCTCCAAATGTAATTATTTGTAAGAATCAGGATTTCCACTAGCCCAGCCATAGTACTAAAAATCTATATAATTTTAATTACCTTTAAAAATACAAAATATGCATACCTAACTCCATACTAAATGATACTATTAAAAGCCCATTATGAGCTATTAGAACCAATGTACGTAATTTTAATTAAATATACATACAAGCGTTTTATAAACTTAGTTTTCAACGATTCTCAACAAATTTATTTAAAAAAGCGATCTTTATGAACAAACTTAGTTTACACCACTAATATGTTTACTGAAATCTTTGTCTCGTTTGTTTATGAGATGAGTGTACTTCATCAGGTCTTGTAAAGGAAAAGTGATTTAATACATAATGTACTATGTAGTGCATTCTTACAGGGCCGGATTTAGGGGAGGGCAAGCGGGGCTACAGCCCCAGGGCCTCCACAAAAGAGGGGCCCCCACAAACTTGATTACATGAAATATTAACAAAAATCGTCGATCTATATTTGTTTACTCCAATCAGGCAATCAGTAAAATTCATTTTATTTGGAAAATAATTTGGGGCTAAGGGGCCTCCACTCCTTTGTTGCCCTTAGGCCTCCAGACCTTTAAATCCGGCCCTGCATTCTTACATGTTTCGGTAAAGATGCTTTACATTTAGTTTAGTAAGTTTTTCTTCAATGAAAAAGTTTTTATAAATATAGTAAAAAAACACACCTCTTATATTAAAAAATATTAAAGAAAATGTATTCGAAGTTATATTTAAGACAACAACAAACTAGTGTACCAGCCAAAATCTATTTATTTTGTAAAAAACCAATTGAAGAAAATATAAAAATGCACAATGCTAATTTAACTCATACTGTATCTAATTTAAAAACAAATTATTTTAGTTTTGAAATACATTTATTATTTGTTAAATTAAGATTGCCATCTAAAGGTAAGTACATTTACCTTTCCTTCTTTGTAATTTAATAGAGTTTTATTAAACACATATTAATATTTACTTTCATAATTGTTTAAGAAAAAAAATAAAAGCAATGCAATAAATTAGTTTACTCATTTGGTACACTTTTCTGTACTAATTTGAGATTAAAATTTTTTTTCGCTACGTTTTAACAAGCATATGTTCTTAATGAGAAACATACACAATTACGAAATAATTAATTTGAGTAAATAGTAATTTTAGAAATAATTTGTAGTTATTTTTAATTGATTGAAGATACAGCAAAAAATACAATTTATGCAAATAATTAGACAAAAAGACTTACACTAAAACTGCTGGCTCAAGTAAAGTACAATTGAAAAATACCAGTACATATACCAATGTTAAACACTTAAACTTTTCCTACTTTGATAGATCAAGCTTGAAATAGCGGAATAGACTCTAAAAAACAATAACACTAATACAGAAAGTCGTTTGAAATAAGAATTAAATCAATAATAGGTACTATCGTTATTGCAATTACAACACTTAATTTTATTTCATATCAGAAACAAATAGTTAACTGTTATAATCACTTGTTTATTTATTTGTTTTTTATTAAATGTGTAACTTAACCTATACTTTGTTTATACAAGACTTTAATGCGGTTTAAAATCAATTTAGCGCCCATTTCACGCATTTAAATCGAATTTCTTTAAAACTTGTTCTAGGGTTACTTTCCTTACCTGTATAATGTATATAAGTGTAGAATTTATTATTTAATACGTGTTTCTCGAAAGAACAATTACACGGATTATATTAATAAAGAGCTTACGCTAAAGAATGAATGACGTATTTATTAAGCGTATCGCTCCGAACGACCATTTTCCAAGATGGCTGATCTATAATCTTTCAGTTAATTAATATTGATTATTAAATGATTGGATGACATACGCCATTTTGCTTGTTATTTGTCATGATTACTGATATAGATATTAATTGGTTGCATTAAGCACGAACTGAACGTTTCTAAAAACTGATACAACGCCATCTCTCGCAAAAAAATAAATTAATTATAAATCATTAATTTCATTGTATTGTTAGTTATTTATACGTAGGATAAAATCTAAAATTCTTGTTCACATTTTATCGCATAGTTATTATACAACTAAATAAATTACGCATTTCGTGTATGGCTGTGTTGACGGATGATCGACAATTGAAAATGTAAACATAATTAATAATGAAATACCAGCACATAATTTATGTAATCGATACGTTTTCTTTTTAAAATTGTAAGAAACAATTAATTGTTTTTATATTTAGCAGTTCTGTGTTTCATTTATTGGTACGTTTTATTCTAATCATATTTTACCAGTTTTGACTGCAAACTATAAATGTGTTGTCTACATTAAATTAAAAACAAATCTTAAAAACTGACAAAAATGTTAAACAATTTGTTTCATAGTAGGTATATAAAACTACTTTAATAAATTTGTAACTACTAACCTAGAATTTAAAAAGTTAACAAAAAAACGTCAATAGTGATAGTAGATAGTGATTTCGTTATAAAAGTTTTGTTCAGGTAGCTAAAACACAAAAATAAATTGACAAAGAAAAAAAACGAGACAACTCGTAAACAAGACAAATTTAGAGTGTTAAGAAAAAATAGAAAAAAATGTATAAATTCTACACGTATGTTAATCTATAGGCAAAAATTATTTAAATCGTTTAAAAGATTTGATAAAAAAATTTTTATTATTATTACAGTCTAAACTATAAGATTTTTCATTGCTTCAACATTCATAAGCACACTGATTAACTTGCAAGTTAAATCGGTATTGTTTAAGATGAATTGTAAGGATTGCAGTCAAGTACATATTAGGAAACAAAAAAAATCAAAACTTGTTTTAACAATCATTGTAATTATATGAAGAATAAATTTTTAGAAAATGTTGACACTTATATGTTTGAGAACAAAGATAGTAATAGCAAAATGTATTTAGTCAAATAAGTAAACTATCAGAGCAAACTTGATTGTCATGAAAGTGTAAATCTTTAAACATGAAAAAGACTATCAAAGCTCATTAGGATTATTGAATTAAATTAATTATTAGATTGTAATTTGAAATTTTTGAAAAGACGTTACGTATTAAAAAAATTTAAATAGTTTAAATCTAATACAACACAGAGAGAAATGCTGTATCACAATTTTGCACAAGATTGTGCATAACTGTATTGATGATGATATTACTATAATTGTTTATATTTATACTATAGGCTTGCACGCTTTTATTTAATCCGTTTGGATAAATAGGTTATGAAGTTTTATTTGACAAATTGTTTGAAAAATATTATAAACTTTAGTATGTTTTGTATTCGACAACAATGTGCTAGTATTTTGCACAATTTTGTTTTAGTTTCTCGTACAGCTTTGATAATATATATTACAATAAGATTATGCAATTCTTTTAAACTCGGAATAAAGAAAAAAATTGAAAGAACTGTAGAATAGCAGTAATTTTTTATGGTGAACGTTCCCTCTCCCGGAAAATATGTGAACTAACTTTAAAAATTTGAAGCGATAAATGTTTCAACCAATCACAATTAGCAAGTACCATCCGCTTGAAAAAATGTCTACAATCAAAATTCCTTGATTGCGTTGGGTTTGTTTACATCTGTACCTCCTGTTTTCTGAAAAATTCGTAGTTATTCAGTTAGTTTTTGTCAAGACTTTTTGAAACGCTGTTATTTGAACAAGGTAAGTGTATTTATAACATTTTTTAAGTGTAACCTTTTAAGCTTAACCTCAAGCTAATTTCTGATGGAGATTTTTACACTACTTACTTTTTGTATTGTTTCAGCTGTTATTTATCAACATGAAATCGAAATCGAAGAAAACCATTCATTTCGAAGCAAGAAACATTATTAAAAATGTTGTGAAGTTTTTCGATAAATTCTCCCTTTAGAGAAGGCAACCAAACTAGCTGCTGTAGCAACGGGCAAATCAACCACATTTATAAAAAAATCTGGAGTGAATCGATAACAAGAAGTAATGGAATTTTAAGATATCCCTCGAAGTAAAAAAATAAGTATATAAAGTATACCATTTAAATATAAATAAATAATGCTCTTAAGATTTGTAACGTTTTATTGACAATTTACCCAATATATGTTATTTTTAAGTAAATAACATTTAACCACGATGCATAAAGTTGTACAATAAAAAGCTAAACGAATTAATAATAATTTGCACAATATTGTGCAAAATTAACCAAAGAAAATATGTATCTAGATAACGTAACGCTATTAGACATTTAACATACCATTGGGTAAAAATACTTCAAGTATCACAACATTGTGCAAAATTTTACTATCCGTTTTAGATCAGTTTTTAAACAAATTGTGATACGGTGCAATCAATTTGAAATATAAAAATTGTTTATATATAATGAAAAAAACTGTACAATTTAATCTACACAAATGAATGCAATAAAACTGCACAAATTGGTCTTGTCACTTTTTCAAACCCAATTTGTGTACTTTTGATTAACAATTGTAGATAAAATATACAAAGATTTCTCTCTGTGGAGCTTTAGAAATCTGCAGTAACTAAAAACAGTTATTATATTATATTATATTTATATTTTGTACTAAGTTTTTCAAGCTAATTCGTCAATAACTATTTATTAAAGCTGTTTTCGCACTCCGTAAGAATTTAAAAACAATTTGGAAAGTATATAGTTTAAACATTAATATTCTCTTTACTGTATTTTTTAAATTACAATTAAAATAATATTTTAATTATAAAACAAAATCAAACTTTGAATGTATCAATTATAAACTTTGCTGTATTTTACGTAGTTAATTTCAAGATTAATAAACATTGCGTTTCTATTTACGAGACAGTTCATATTTCAGCAGTATATAAAGATATATTAAATTTTTTTAATGTTTAAGCAGCGACTTCTAACTCATGTATGTAAAAATAAGATAAAAAATTTAACGTTAACCAGTTAACCGTATATAAAAAAACATTAAAAGTATACCTGTCATATATTTTATGAAGCTTAATAACCATAATATAAATTTGTCCAATTTGCAAACAGATGGTAGTAGTAGTAGCAATAGTAACATTTTGGTGTAATCGAAGTATTTAAAAGCGGCCATCGAAAAGAATAGAATGTTCTAGATTCCAATAACGGAAGAATATAATAAGTATTTAAAGAAAGATCAAGTGTTTAACTTTGCTAGGTGCTAGGTCAATAAAAGTGCATCAAGTGAAAATAAATGCCAGTGTAAATAAACAAAAATTGCGGACAGTAAATACCTATTATAGCGATAGTGATATATAAATGACTGTAAATTGTTTTTGTTTAATACCGTTGCATTTTGTTAGTGTTAGTTAAAAGTAATTTTATTTATCGTGTAAATAAATATGTCTAAAATTAATTTAGTTTTAAACACGTAACGATATATAGAATCTTAAGCTTTCGCTGTTATATTGGTTACGATTATAAGTAGTTGAACACCCAGACTTTTTAAGCTTGGTCCTAGTCTCTCTTTGAAAGCCAAAGCGAGAAGTAGAACTTGGCTTTTGCCGTATCAGGTAATTAACAGACAGGAACGGTGTTAAAACCTTCTAGTAAGAGAGGGCGATGAAAAAACACCACTTCGTATGTTTTTTAGGCAACGTTTCGTGGACTAATGTGTCCATTTCCTCAGGCGACTGTATTTAATAAAAACACAACATAATTAATACAAACATAAATACAACCAAGTAATTAGAACTAGTATTTCAACTGATATAGAATTATAAAGATTGTTTTGGTATTTTAGAGTAACTAAAGCTAGTCGGATGGAATGAAACCAAAGAAAAATACTTACAAAAAACTAAAAACAAGTAACGATGATTCGCCAAAAACATAGGGTTTGTCGTATAATTGGTTTCCAGGGATCTATTCTTAAATTAGAAATAAAAATCTCTTATTGGAAATTTCATAACCTAAAAAGAATCATTGGTGATCTACAAAACAATTTAACCCTGTATATTGGTTTAATTAAAAAATACTTTTTTATTTCTCGACGCCATTTATCGGGCTCGTTGGTCTCTTCGTATTGAGTAGACGATATCCGGTGAGATACGGGTATTTTGACTTTAACATCGTTCATGTTATAACCTCTGTCTGCGTGAATTAAAAATCGTTTTCTCAAAACATCCACGTGTTGGGACACGATGGGTAATAGAAGTCTTCTTATTTAACTAATTTAATCCACGCGGGCGCCATGTGCTACCTCTTAAATATGGGTATTCTTGTCGTAATTTAAAATCTACAAGGGAAAATTATAATTTCATTACGATCGTAAAGTATTCGAGTCGTCACCGGCCGTTCCACCACGATCTGGCACATGTTTCTAAATTATGAGGGATTAACATCGACAAATACTTTCATGGGACGATTATAACTATCTATAAGGCCTACGGTTAAAACTAAATAAACCGAAGACAATCACATTTCTGCGAGATTCTACTCATGCGGCAAACACCTGCGAAACCAACTGTCATCGAAGGTGTACAACAGCATTCGACAACCGGGTTATATTATATGTACTTTCTTTAACAATAAGTAACCATTTTTGTAGATCTTGATTTTGTGAGGCATTGGTTTGACACGATTTGCGACTCAAATTGATTTCAGGCTCACTTGCCGGGGAAAACGCTTTCTTCGACCAAGTAGAAGTTACTGTATTGTGGGTAAGTTGATTTATTTATTTGTTCGCTGTCAGTAAGGTCGCTCACGAAACTGTAGCTAATGTTAATTCCGTAATTGCTAACATTGTTTTATTACCATTAAGGTAGTATCATTAGTTATATTGTATTTTTCGCATGCTGTGTACAACCAATAATTATTACGAAAGTTTAGTATTAATTCAGTAATTATTATCACTGTTTTAGTATCAGTAATGTCGTATTATTAATTACTTTGTGTGTTTCGCATACTGTGTACAAACAGTATTTACTACAAACTATTCTTCTCTGTTCATTTCAACGTAACTTGCTTATGTATTGTGGGTTGCCGATACTACTGGCATTCCTGTACTGAGAATTCGATATACCTGTGATAATCATCAACGATTCTAAATTAAAGTTGTTATCTTGGTTACTCTTTCTTTTATGACAACATACCTTTCTCTTTTGATCGTCGTTTTCTAATAACAAACTTTGGTTACTCGACCATCAGAGTAATAAGGATTACGAACCTCCAATTGCGTTACAAGTTTGGACCGTCTGTCGTGAGCGAGATAGAAGAGTTATCTTAGATCAGCTCTGGCGCCCTTAAGCATACTTCCTGTGAACCCCCCTACTTCCGACTATATGAGTTGGCCGTGCAAGGTTCGTAAAACCTAAGGCTTGTAACAAGTTACCAAAGAATGCGGCATCGTATCTGGCATTAACTCCCAAAATTAAACTATTATAATAACAAGTTACCTATTGCTAATCTTATAAAAAAAACCGAGGACATACAATCATCATAAAGAAAAGGATCAAAAAAGGTTATGAGACAAAATAGTCGATGTCATTAACAATTTTGCAAACAGAAACAACAAAAACAATTTTAATACTGAAGGACCGTTTTATTCAAAAATTGGTAATTTCTATGAAATGAAGATAAATTAGAAGTTACTCAACGACGAAAACACAAAAAAAACTAACTTAGATTCTACAATCAAATTTCAAAACAAAAATTATAACTTAGCCAAAAATCTATTTAACAAAGAACACATTGACCTAATTACTTACAAAGAAATAATCACATACACAAGTATACCACCCAAACTTTATATATTAATTAAAACACACAAAGACGATAGTTCTGTCAGACCCATTGTGTCGTGCATAGGTGCGCCTAGTTACCATCTGTCTAAGTTTATTTCTAATGTCATCAATAACATTACTTATATGTTCAAGTATAATATATCTAATTCACAGGAGTTGGTTAAAAAAACTAAAAACATTATAATTCTACCTAATTATCATTCGATGTTACATCTCTGTTCACCAACATTACAAAAAAACTAGTTTTGAAATTAATCTATAAATACTGGAGAGAATTCAAAAGTCATACTCTACTTGAATATTTTGAATTTATTGAGATTATCAAATTTCTTTTTTCCTCCAGCTTTTTCTCCTTTATAAGCAAAATTTATATACTAAAATTTGACACTGCAATGGTCAACCCGGCATTTCCAGCGTTAGCTGGCTTAGTCATGCATGACTCATTGCAGTTTGTATTTGACAAACTCACTTTTCAACACACATTGTTGTTTCTTTACGTGGACCATGTCATCAGTTGCATACCTGAGAACGAAATTCTCAACACAGTACACAAATTCAATAGCTATGATCTACATCTAAGTTTTACTCACGAAGTCGAAAGTAATGGTTTTTTACCGTTTTTAGATAATAGGCTAATTTAACAGAACAATTCTATATTAACGGATCGCTACACAAAACCGATAGCATCAAACCGTACGATTAATTTTTCAAAATATGCACACATCAAAAAATTAACATAATTAAATCTATGAAAAACAAAATCATTAGTTTAAGTAGTTTTACAATTTCATACAAAAAAACCTAAGCAATTTAAAAACATTCTATAGAAACACCACCAATAACATGTCATCACCATGGACCCAAACTAACACTACTTCTAACTTTGAGTATGTTAAAATCATAAACGTTAACGTAAACTAAAAAACCGATTTTACAAAATACCAACTTGAAAATAGCGACTTATAATAGCAACACCATTTATAACACCATTTATTCCAAATGAAAGATAAAAAGATATTATACGACAAACACAATGTTATATACAGAAGTGAGTGCATGGGATGCAATAAATGTTATATAGAGCAAACTAAACAAAAAACTATTAATCGAATTAAAAATCATCAATATGAAGCAGAATTGGCTCTTGCTTTGCATCATAGTAATACTGGCCACAATTTGGATTTTGGTAACCCCATCATCTTAGATGTTGAACCCAAATACAATAGAAGATTAATATCTGAAATGATTTTCATCACTAGACATGACGGCAGTGTGAATTTTAAAACAGATACTAATAACCTTATTAGTACGGTATCCAATAATCTTATCAATAAAATGTCATGACCTCGATTTTTCATTCGTTACTTTTCAGTGCCAACATTTTTGAATAGTTTGTTTTTGGTCTTTGTGATGTTTGTGAGTTGCTGTCACTATTATCATTTACATAATTCATGTTTTTCGTTATTTATTGCTTTTTACCGTTGACGGTGTTTTTGGCGAATCATTGTTTTTAGTTTCTTGAAAGTAGGTTTTTTGGTTTCATTACAACCGACTAGTTTTAGTTATTCTAAAATAAAACAATTTTATAATTTCATATTAGTTTAAATAGTAGTTCTAATTACTTGGTTGTATTTATGCTTGTATAATTATGTTGTGTTTTTATTAAATACAGTGGCCTGAGGAAATGAACAGGTTAGTATAAAACGTCGCCTAAAAACACTAATTAGTGTTATTCCATCTTACTAGAAAGATTTAACACGGTTCCTGTCACACATTTTAGGAGGTTTATTATTTCTCACCAATCGTAATCAACAGACTTTCTTTTTCCGTTATAGCTTGACTGACTTTGTTATTACTCGGAGTAAGAGTTTGCGCCCTTTCCATGAAAGTTGATTTTTTTCTTAGAGAATTTACCATACTGTATCGTTTGACAGAAAAAACAAGCCTTTACGACGGGTATCCTTACCCTGAATAATTGGTTTAGATCTGCTAAAGACAAACGTGCTTTAAAACATGCCGGAGTTTACAAAATTCCTTGTTCCTGTGGATCAAGTTATATAGGACAAACGTAACGCTCTATTAAAGTTAGAGTAAAAAAAGTATCTATATAATATGAACTAGAAAGACAATTTAGCCCGACGCCGGTCAAATTTTTTTTCTTTAATTTTTGAATAACATTTTTATATTTTTTTGCGATAAAAACAGATATTACATTATTTTATTAACAAAACAAACATTTTTTCATTTTCAATTGTGTAACAACTAAAAGCAATTTATCGCCAATAGATTTTTAGACAGTGGAAAAAACTTCCCAGAGAAAAAAGATTTTATTTTTGGTTTTTAGATGTCAAATAAGAAAATACAACTATGTATAATTAAAAAACTTGAATCTTAACACCATAAAAAAACCGTCAAAAAAAAAGTTATATAACAAAAAAGTTATTCGTCATATTTCACAGTACATACGCGCATCCTTTTTACAACTTTCACAAATGTATTTCATCTTGCAATAACGGCCGCGAAGACAAAAATCACACCTGCGCTGTTAATTGGGTGCTTGTTTTTTGGCAAGAAGCTCCTCTGGTTCGCCAGAGGCCATCGTCGACTATTGCGAGAAACATTATAGGTTGCTGACAGTTTATCTACTGATTCAACTCTTCCTTTTGTTAAATTATAAAATAAAATTATTTTAGGTAATTTTTTTTAGAACCATCTACTGAATCGTCGTGATGAAGAGCTGACATAAGCAGAACAACTTTGTTCTTTTTGGGAACTAACGAGACAATAGTAAAATTATCTTAAAATCCAAAAAAGCTTGAGCAGATTTTTCTATTTCTAGTGTTTAAAAACCTCTTGAAGGTTTCTTTTTTGTTTTACCGAATTGTGCCGACTGCAGTCGGAGTTTTTCAAATAAGTCGTAGCTAATGTACCAGCTTTCGCACGTAATGTTTCTGTGAGTAACAGCGTATGAACTTACGAATCTTTCTACTGTAGCAGTAGAAGTAGTATTTACTGAAAAAGGCTCATTACGTTGTCGACCGACGTAGACTTCCATATTGACTAAATAGTGAGTTTGGGCGTCTACCAAAGCTTGTACCTATAAATTTCTAATGGGCGCTAGTTTGTTAACGTGTGCGCAATTTTCTTTGTTATCAAATCGCAAACGTGTGAATAAAAATTTTAAACCCGTCTGAGCCATAGTCACTTGAAATATCTCAAAACTGTTTCCGTCAGTTTTCCAAAAATCTCTGACTAATCGACGGTTGTTGCAAACAACGCTTGTTAGATATAGTAGTCCTAAAACAATTTTCAATTTTTTATTACTTGTGGGTTAATAATATGAATACTTCTGCCGATCGCGTGTTTTTTCTTGATTTGTCAAAATTAACTCACTTCAAAATTGCAAACGCCGATTGATAAACACTGGTAGAAATTGTTTTTAGCGACGTCTAAATTTTGTAACAAACTTAGACACATGGTGTTTGGTACACCCAAAGTAAATTAAAGCGTTACTTGTGACAAACCGCCGTTGCAATGAAATAAAAAGAACCGAATATCGCCGAAAGCTACCGAGAAGTATAGTCCCGTAGGCGGGCAGTTTTAAAAAATTTGGCAAGTTTTAGTTTGCTTAGGGTTTGTCACATCCCACATGTCGCGCACCGAGATAAAACTCGGCAAATCTTGGCCACCAGTATTACACCCTCTAAAACAAAGATCAACCTTCTTAGAAAGAACACAAACTTTTACTCTTTAGATATAATGAAGTAAGCCAATCGGTAACGAAAAGTGAAAGTCGTGATGATATAAATACCGTCACTTACTCTTTTTTCTTCAGTGACATTTACCATTCTGAAGATGCCATCTGCTTGCGAAACGTCAGTTGGTTTGGGTTCACGAACGACAGTACGGCAAAAGCCCAGTTCTACTTCTTGTTTTGGTTCTCAAAGAGAAAGTACGACCAAACCTAAAAAATCTGAGTGTTCAACTACGACGCGTTCTAAGACGAAAGTCGCTTATAATCGTAGACTGTGCAGATCATCAGTCACAAAAAATCGAACAAATTATTTTTCAAATGAAACCCATTTTTCAAAACTACAAAATAATCAAATGGTTTAAACAATCATATTAGTATAAGTCATGAAGTCTACAGTTTAAACAAGTTACAATTTGCGTTGTATTATTTTTTAAAAAGTTTTATTTTTTCAAATTCTTTTATTTTTTATGGGAAACTACTAATTTGATTTTTAATTTTATTTATTAGTAATTGTACAATACTAAAATAAAACCATGTAACTCAAATATGTATATAATTTAAAAAAAAACACGTTATTGGAAAGAAAGTACGACAAGGAGAGACTTAATTAAGTATAAATAAATCTCCGTCAATATTTCAAACCTCTGTAGAAATAGAACTGATGATATCATCAAAAAATCTATCATGGACGAAAAATCATCAGAATGTGATACATACTAGAAGATTTTGCACAAACATAACCCGGGTAAACCGATGTCATTGCAAAAACCACAGTGAGGTTATACTTTATCCGCAGAGGAGGCTCTAGAAACAAACACGCTTTTCCAAAAGTACATCCATACTAGCGAACGTAGTAACGAGATCAAAGTTTGACATATATAACTTCAGATTATGATTTGGCTAAAAGTAAAAGCAGTTTTCATACCTAAACAAAAGCAAGAATTATAAGCCCAGGCAAAATTTTTTCGTCCAATTAGCTTGAGATCTTTTATGATCAAGACTATTAAAAAATTAATAGATAAGCATATTAAAGACCAAGCACTAGATACAAGACCTTTGCATCAACACCAATGTGCGTCCATTAATGAACTCACACACAGAATTGAAAGTTCTTTAAGCAGCTAAGAGATTGCATTGAGAGCTTTGTTAGATAAAGGGAGTATTTGATAACACTCGTTTGACTACATTGAAAAAACTGTCCAAAGTCTAGGAGTTTCTGGGCCTGTAGAAGAATAGATCAGATCTGCAATAACAATTCCCGCAAAAAAGGGTGTTATCATCTCTATTGTGGAGCTTAGTAGTAAATATTTTTTTTACGGGAACGTGACCAGAATGGAATACATGCACAAGGATACGCAGATGAGAAAGAAACCCTGGGATTAAAAAAAACTTTAATTTCGGGGAAAAGAACTTCAACTGAGCAATAAGGTTAAATTTTTGGAACTCGTTTTAATTACGAAATTCATATTTAAGCTAATTTGATGAAAACAGTCAACAATGCTCAGAAAGAGAGTTAAATAATTAATTAAGTTAGGTAAAAACTTATGAAACATCTCACCAATATTAAAACGAAAAAAAATCGGTCTCTTAACTTGTCCTGCATATACTTGTTCGCAGTTTTGGCAGTTTATTTTTTATATATTCCGCATTTATCCTTACCGTCTACTAGATTCTTGGGTCTCCTAAATAACTTTGTAAATTATTTTTGGAACTTACGACTGTTTTGAAGTCAAATGTTGTTAATATCTTAGATTTTTGTATGAGCAGAATAATTAAGTAACTTGACATACCTTCTGTATTTTTTTATTTTGTTCTAAAGTGGTAGCGTTTTTAGCTGTAATTTGTGTTTTTGTTTTTGAATAATTTCTGACACAACGTCCTTCAAAAATCCATTTTATGCAGCAATTTCTTTTATGGCATAAAGTTCTTTCTTAAAATTTTGTTTACTCAATGGAAAATTTAGTAGCTTGTAGACTAGAAAATTAAAGTTTGTAAGTTTGTGCTGTATATAGTGGTTGAAATCACTTTTCACAAACCTACTCGTGCTTGTCGTTTTTTGGTATATGTCAAATTCAATATTACCATCCTTCCTTGAAACAAGAGTATGATGAAACGGTAATTTTTCATAAATTTCATTTGATAGATGAGAATTTTGAGTTTGGCTCATCCAGAAACTATGTAGAATTGCACATCTTGGTGTTTATTATCGCAGAAATGTCGTTTACGTAGCGCAGCCACACTAGGTCACTTTTAAATCTGCCCTTAAATAAGTAAGCAATAACGTAGATAGACCGTTACCCATTAATGGTACTTCTTCTTGTTTATAAAATTTGCCGTTAATTTAAAAGGTTTGATAGAGCATAACATAACTAAAAAGGCTTAATAGATAATATAAATGTAGATAAATTACGTAACACAGTTACAAAAAAATAATATAAATTAATGATGTTGAAGCATAAAGCAAGTAAATCAGATCGACAACAATCGGTACGTAGCCACAGCTGATCGACATCCAATTCGAGTGAACACTTGTAGTCTTCAATCCCACGTTACTAATACCAGTCTGAATCGATCTACTAGGTATATGACATCATTACACGGAGATTAATACTTTCACTTTTAGTAGCTGAGTAGTGAGTTTGAAGGAATGACTCCAAACCTTCCCCAAATTTAGTATAATGAAGCAAAAGTAAAATGGTGTCAAGCAGCTATTACCTGTGTGCAATTGCGTAAAAAAATTGTTTTAATTTCTTCAAATACAAGTAGAGGATCTTTATTTCATTCAAATTGCTAAAAGCGTAATAATGACGCCGATGTGAAATTAAATAAAAAAAATTGCTTACGACTAAACGGACAAATTTTCTACTACCTAATCTACTAAGAGCAAACGTTAACTGAGACACGAATTCCGGTCAATGTTAAACACGAAATACTGATATCGAATCGCCAGTGACGCGCTCCTGCCAGTGCCGTAGTAAGAATTTTGTCGAAATACAAAAATGTCAACGTTATTACTAACGACACGTAACAAACTAATAAAAATTTGTTTTAAAACTGTATAATTAGAAAATGTTTACAAACATAAATATACAAAAATAATCTTTAAAAATCAACCTTAAATTTACATTTGTTTCTTTTTTTATATCTCTGTTTTCTCTTTTTAATTTTTTTTAAATTAAAATGAACGTGTTTTTAGAATTAAATTTAATGTTTTGAAAAATGAATACAAAATGAGATTATACAGTGGTATGAAACAAATTTAAAGTTTGGTTTTATTTTTATAGACATTTTTATTTGTCATTAGTAGTCACAAATATTGTTAAAAATGCAAAGAAATCTGTAAATTATGTTTGCTAATTACAAAAATTTTAATGTGTATTCTAAAATATTTTAAACATTTACGGATTTTTAAATAAGTCATTAGAAAATTGTGTATCACTAACTATAGTTCCCGTTTCTTATTAATATTTATTTAAAATCTATTACGTATAATTTAAACCAATTCCTTTCATTCTATGCAATACAAAGATTTATATCTCAGTAGATTTTCTACATTTTAAACGTGATTGATGCCAGCGCTTTTTAACATATACTTAAAAATCAGAAAATTGTATAAACACATTTGCATATTAAACATATAAATCTAACTACAGTATTTGAAAGATTGCAAATTTATAATCAATTAACATTTTAATGCCGCATGTTTGTATTCTTAATCAATCTGTTAGTTGTCAGTTAAATTAAGGTATTTTAATATGCTATTAAAACAAATAATTAGTGTTTTAAATACTTACATTATCCAAAAATAGGTTAAAAATATTTTTTAGTGTATAGACCAGTCCTATTCTATATTATATAATTTTTCAAGTTGTTCTCAAATTGTATTTGTTTTGTTTACTTTTATATGCTAATTCAAGTTTTTATATTAACATGAATGCTCGCTGTTAAAAATTGTTTTAACACACTTGAAAACAAGTGTTTTGCTAATTAAAAGAACCTTAAAATTAACTATTAGTGAATACAGTACTTAGTCATTAATAGTAGTTTACGTAACAAGAGTCGAAAGTAAGAAATAGCATAACGAACGTTAATGCGACGCGAGGCCGCACGGCCGAGCGTTGCATGTGAGTGAGTTATGCTATGATTCTTTCGACGATAGTAATGTACATTATTTTTTGTGTTGCCTTTTATAAAATCACATTTTTTTTTTGAAAAAATAAAAAAAATTAACAGAAATACAATGTTGGTACTACATTTATTACTTAATCTGTCACATTTGACATTAACTTTAGTATCGTTTTTCTTCAATTTTAACTGAATTTCAAGATTTTTAAAATGATTTTTCCACCAGTCGCATACTCGTTCTATTATATTAATTGACTTTGAACACTTAATTTTATGTGGATTCCTAGTTTTCATTTTGCCACCCTAGAGCTTTTTTCGTTCATTACGTAACTACACTAACGAACGAATATTGACGTTTGCGATGTTGGCAACACAAAATAAATATTTTTGAGGATCTGTACGTCTTATAACAATCAAGTTGGCTCTTGTTGTTTACTCTTATACTATGTTTATTCTCAAACGTATGTGTATCAACATTGAATTTTTGTAAATGTCGATACCGAATATCAAATATCAAATACTGTAATTTGTTTATATTCCATACTGGCCCGTTAGTTCAGTATAGGAACGCGTTATGAATACAGAAATGATACAGATAGCACCATCTGTTGTCGTTCTGCGCAAGTGTCTAAATCAGTATTCAAGTGAACTGTTGATTACCCACGTATTATGTAAAAGTAAAATTATTATACTAACTTTGGTTACTCTTAGACAACTCTGATCAATCTAGAATAGACTATTTTCCAATGCGTCATATGTAATCATCAATTTCTTCATTTGTTCCAATGGTCATAATTATAAATATTTCATCTGTTCTATATGTAGTGGTCATGCAATTATAGTGTCTAGTCACACTCTGCAGCTTTTTTGATGTACGAAATCAAACAGTAATGACAAATTTTCCGAGCGACAGCAAAGATAAACATTTAAATAATTCAGATGACGACCCAGACTACCATGAGGACATGCTGCCAGATGAATCATCATCTCAGAGTGACCTAGTATACTCAGATGATGATGAAATCCTCTTAGCTCATTTTGCTGAAAAAAAGAAAACAAAACAAAGCTTACGTGGACAAAATTAGGAGACGATGCAATTCCTTCATACCTGTCAACTTTTTCTCTACCAGCAGCAGAAAAAAAAGCTGAAATGGGTAAGCCGGTCCACTATCTTCAAAATTATGACTTGCTGGATCGCATAGTTGAGCAAAGTAATTTGTATTCTGTACAAGCGGACCCCAACAAACCACTCCTACTCAGGGTTCAGAATTTGAAATATTTATGAGCAGCGTGGTTTACATGTCAATTTTTGGATTGCCAAGGCACAGAATGTACTGGAGGTCCTCATGTAAAGTGTCCCAAGTTGCTGATGTTATAACAGGAAAGAGATAGGAAGACATTAAAATACATATACATTTCAACAACGCACTTTTAAACCAAAATAGAAATCATCCTGATCGTGACAAATTGTTTAAACTTAGGCCAATAATTACACATATGAAACAAAAATTCAAGACAAACAGATCGTACCGTACATAAGCAAATCCGCTTTAAAACAATACAACCTTAATAAACCCAACAAGTGTGAGTACAAGATATTTGTTTTGTGTGATGGCCTTACGCACGATTTTGAAATATATACCGGGATTATTCTTCCAGTGCCTGAAAGAGAGGATATTGGCGTTAGTGGTAATATTTTCCTTCGTGTAGCGTCTTCAATACCTAACCATCAAAACCATTAACTATTTTTTGATAATTGGTTTATCTCCCTAAACTTAATGACAAGCCTTTATAAATAAAAACCTTCTTTTAGAGGCACTTATGGGGGATACAAGACTATTATAAGAAACATCGAAATTCGTGCACTGAAGTGGTACGATAATAAAAGTGTGTGTGTTGCTAGCACATTTTGTGGCCCTAAACCAGCTGATATGGTAGAACGATTTGATCGTAAAACCAAGACCAGAATACAAGTTACTTGTTCCTATATGATAAAGCAGTATAACAAGTTCATGATGGGAATGGATTTATTGGATGGCGTGGTATCTTACTACAGAATATGCTTCAAAAGTACGAATATCTTTCCATTTCATGGTCTTAGTAATGGTAAATGCATGGTTAAAAAGGACAGTTATGGAAACACAAGGAAGAGAGGTAGACCTAGTAGTGGTGGAATCATTGGAATTCCCCAGGTTGATGTGTGGAAAGATAACGTGGGCCACTTTCCTGTTGACAAAAAAAACTCCAAAGGTGTAAGAAACCTTTCTGTAGATTAAAAACGTTTATTTGTTTTTGTCAGGTTTACTTATGTTACAATAAAGTTAGAAATTGTTTTGTTGATTTTCATTTATAGTTTGTTTTGATCATTGTTCCATTTTTGATACATTTAAATATTTTTTGGTTGTTTAATAAAGAAATTATTTATTTATGCGTTAAGCATTTGATTAATTACAACTACAAGTATGCATAAAGGTCTTTATAAAGCAATGCGTTTATATTTTGAGTTAACTTGCGCTCCCGCGTGATGGCAAAGAAAGATCGAAACGATATTACAAAGTATAAAGGGTGTAGTAATGTTTTTAGATGATATGCGCGTTACGGCACCTAATGATTATATTCATTTAGATAGGTTAGAACAAGTATTTCTTAAATTGAAAAAACCCTGAGAATAAATTTAGAAAAATCGAGTTTTTTGAGTAAGGAAATTGAATATTCTATTTTTACTAAAGTCGATGCGATTCAAAATGCACGTGTCCATCAAATTATACAGAACTTAAGCTTTTTTGGGTTTAATAAATTACTTTAAGCACAATAGCGGTAACTTTGTATCACTAATAAAAAAATAACATTAAATTGAAATGGTCATGCAAATACGATGAAGCTTTCGGTCATATCAAAGACCAGCTATCATCAGATGCTTTAAAAACTCACTATAAAAAAAAGTTACCGATAATTTTGGCCAGTAAGGTATCTAGAACTTGCCTCTAGGGGGGGTCAAGAATATTTTTGATGATTTAGTTTAGATTTTGATTTATTTAAGTCAGGTGCAATAATACAGATAGGTGAAGTACTGTTGAGTCTGGTATAAACCCGACACCAACACACCACCACAATAATTAATAATTTCCTGTTACAATAATTACATATCATTTCTTAATTTTAAAGTTTAATGTTTGTTTTCCTTAATTTTTTTGCCAATTTGTCAAAGACTTCTTTAACACTAACTGAAATGTCTCTCTGTACATACAACATTGCAAGTCCATTAAGTCTCGTTTCACTGGTGGTGCTTCGTAAGTAGGTTTTCAAATATCTTAGAGTAGAAAAGGACCTTTCAGCGCTACAAGTTGTTACTGGTAATGTCGCCATTATTTGTAGTAGCCTATGCACAGATGGATACAAATTAAATTCACAATAGGATAAAGCCTCTATGGCATTTATTTTCTTATGAGTCTTCTTAAGTTTTTTACAGTGTTCTACTCTTTCGATTTCCACTTGTTTCAATCTTTGATGCCACGTTTTTATTACCCCAAATAATTGGCAGGCATCAGTCGCAGCAATAGAATTTCTATACTGGTCAAACAAACGTTGAGTGTAGAACTTATCTTCACTTGTCTCATTCAGCAAAACTTCGAATGATGACAGAGTTTCTTTATGAGCTGTGAACTGTTCTTTAATCTGAACGATGACATGCTCAATAAATGGTATGAATGCAGCCCTTCTAAAATATGTTTCTGGGCTGTCATGGGGAACGTTTGCACGGATCGTTTGGCGCCCTGTCATTCTTGGTACTTTAATGGTTCTTTCTTCATGTGTAACGTGCACATTTTTTCGATTGATTACGTCTGCTTTTAATTAACATTTTTGCGTTCACTGTTAATATAAATTCTTTTGCGCAATGCATTTTACGCACTGCACATGCGTTATGGGTTCTTCTTCTTAAGTGATCAACCATCTTGCGTGCGTTCATCAACGCGTGAGGACGTGTCGTCCTGCACAGCGTGCAGAAAATATCCACATGTTAAATTTGTACGGTGGAATTCTGCTTTAGTTGTATGCAATACTTTGTTAAAGAAACCCGTAATCTAAAAGGGGTAAGTGATTTCTTTGTTCTTACACGTGGTGTGTAACCTTTGATTTTGCGTTTTAGTTTTTTTTCGTACGCACAAACTGAAAGTTTTTTTTTACGATGAGCTACGATATACGCTGGTTGATATACGACTACGATTTCTGATTTATTCGATGCTTTTCGATTTGTGTACGTATGAATTCGTTTACGGTTACGAAAATTTGGTTTCGATACGTACGCTTTTTACGAATTTGAGGTATGAAATGTGAAATTACGATATGGTTTACGCAGCACGTTTGATGTTAGTCACAACGTCGCTTTTACGAAGAATTTCCGCTACGAATTATGATTTTCATGTGTGAAAATCGATAATTATTCATGGTTACGTTCGATGGAATTTGATTTGGATGTTTCGATTGAAAATTATCATACGATACGTTTACGATGTTCTGGTTATTGGATCTGTACGGTTATTAGATCAAATCAGAATAATACGGAAAATATGGAAGTTAATTTTGCATTTCAAGAATTTCGTAATGTTGCATAAATCAGATAAGAAACGCGTAATTCAATTAAGTCACGTGATGACCACGCCCCATGCGCGAAGTTAGAAGCAAGCAAGTGATAACCTAACCTTCAATTACACGTATGTAGATAACTTAAGTATTCGTTTTAAGATTTGTTTATTTGTTTTGTTGGTTTCAATATTTAACCGTTATAAATTTAATATAAAAAATATTGTGGTGTCCAAATTATGTTTTAAATTATGTTTCAAATTATATTTAAATTATACGTCAAATTAGAATTGTGAATATGAGTGTACGATAAGAATTCCCAGACCCTGGTTATAATTTGAATAAGACTCATCGCTCTAATGTTTGTGTGTTTATATTTAATAAAGTCGTAAGAGCTAGTACGGTGCATTAGTTATTATTATTTATTATTATGTTATACGTTATATAAATGACACCTTAAGAAAGATTTTTTAATTCGTTATACATGGCTGAAAATTGCTTCCACAGATTTAAAAATGTCTGCAAATTCTTCCTAGGAATTATCTTTTATTTTTTGTAATTCGTTCACAGTGTGCTCTGCATATGTGACAGCGCTGGCAAGATCAATGTTTTCAGACTGTAGATACTGCGTCAATGAAACATAAAAGTAAATTCACACTTTTGAACCGCACACAAAAAGAGATTTGCGTTAGTTGATGTATCAGCATCAGGCCAGTTGCAAATCTCCTCAAGTGATCTCAGTATTGCTTCAAACATTTCCCAAAATGTATTTACAGAATTGTTGCGTTGCGTCCAGCGAGTTGGGCATAGTGCTTTTAGTGTTTTAGAACCGTATTGAGGATCAGAATGTTTCCTCAAAACTGCCTGGCGCTTCGGCGTATTAAAAAAGTTATACACTTTTCCGACAGTACCCACACAGTTTTTAATTAAAAGCAATGAACACAAATCAGATAAAGCTAAACTAAGAGAGTGACTACTACAATGCACGTACAGAGCATTTGAAGCTTTTTTTCTTACTAAAGCCTGTACTTCGAAAAAAGCACCACTCATAGCAGTTGCACCGTCATAGCCTTGCCCATATAAGTTATCTGTGTCAATTCCAAATTCTCTCAGTTTCCTTATAATCACTTCACTTATCCCCTTACCAGACATGTCGTAGATTGGGACAAATTGAAGAAAGTCCTCTCGCACTGTCACACTTTCTAAGTCAACATATCTTGCACATAATGACATCTGTTCCACACAAGATATATCAGTTGTCTCATCCGCCAAAATTAAAAAACATTTTCCCTTATTTACCTTAGCTACAATTATTGGCAGCAGCACGTCATTGCAGAATGAAATGATTTCGTTTTGCCTGACTGAACTTATGTAAGTGGCATTCTTACCAGTTTTCAATAAATGTTCTTTTAAGTCTTGATCCCCACTATCAATCTCAGTCTCAAGAGTGCACGAAAGTTTCCTTCGTTTGCAATGAAATCCTCATTGTCGTTAATGTTGAGTGGGCCTCCATCCCTGTGTCCTCTTAAAGGTAACCCTTGTCTTCCACAAAAAATAACTGTTTTGATTACTGGTGTAAGAAGACGCCGATTTTCTGCGACTTGATTTGCTACACTTTTATCCAGGCAATTAATAATGTCATTCCTGTTAGATCATGCAGGAAGAAAATTTTCGGCAGCTACCTTGGCATTAGCATGATAAGTCGTAATTTGGTGTTTGTTAAAATTTTCTAATGCATGTTTCCAGTCACTGTATTTCACGCGCACAAGTTTGCCTAGGGGAAGTCATTGTTTCTCAGCTTCAACAGGTGCAAATAACATACAGTACTTGCAAAATGCACCGTCAAGTTTTTTCTAATAGATCAGCTTGTTTTTAGCCAGTTGTGTTGAAACTTCAGCTGGCGCTTGCCGTAATTTGTTGCAGGAAAGTGGAAACATTCTTCAGGCTTCCAAGCATTTTTCAACAAATTTTCCCTTTCTTCCGGCATAACCTGAAAACAAGTATGCATGTCAAATAAATTTGATGAAAAAAAAAACATAATTAATAGGAACTCAATTTTATTTACTCGAATATTCCTTGATTTCAATAACAATGCAAATTGTTTGTCTTTGATACTGCATTGGTCATTCTCATTTTCGACCGCTTTGACACTTTCTGAAACTGATCCAGTTTCTTTCCTTTTAAAAAAGGACAAAATAGTACCGGCGGTACCGGTATCGTCAGCTTTACGCTTTTTTTTCCATGTTTTTTCAGTTGAATAATGAACAGTCAATGTAAATGAATTAATTAATTAACACAACGAATCAACAAACTAGACAAAACGCGCACGAGTCACCGCTTACCACTGCACAACTAACGAATTAGTTTTGTTGCTTCTGGGGGGGTTCGGTCTCGTTCGTCACCCCCACACCCACCCGCTGTAAATACGCCGGTAATTTTGGCAGTAGATGCAAGTCAGTTGGGATTTCCGCAGTTGTTAGCCACGTTTCCCCGACGGCGACAAAAGACCCATACAATTCGCATCACAAGTACTTTCTTATACTCAGAAAAGATGGTCACAAACTGACAGGAAGCATACGCTATCATTTATGGTGTGAAACGCTTTTATAGATATATTTTCGGTCGCGAATTCATACTGTATACAGATCACAAACCATTGGTACATGTTCTTTCTCATAAAAAGGCAATTCCGCACATGTCTGCTACACGTATGCAACACTACGCGATGTTTTTACAAGGATTTAACTATAAAATTAAGTATAAACGTTCCTCCGGAAATGCTAATGCAGATGCTTTGTCGCGATTGCCAGTAAATGGTAACACAAAAATTGATTTAGAAGAATCAGACATCGTGGAGTTAAATCAAATTGATACGATGTCACTTTCGGTTACAGATCTAGCTAAAGCAACATTAGAAAACGAAAAACTTAAAAAGCTTTTAATTGCACTAAGATGTGATGAGGATATCCCACATCACATCCGATTCAGGTTTGACGCTACTAAATTTAGTATGCAAAAGAGGGTTATCATCCGTGGATTACGAGCAGTTATTCTGAAAGTGCTAATGAAGAAAATTCTAGATGAGTTGCATTCCACTCATTTCGGTATAACGAGTTCCAAGGCTTTGGCTAGAAATTTTTGCTGAAAGCCTGGAATTGACTTAGGTGTTGCGGAGTATATACAAAATTGTTTTATGTGCGGTAAACTAAAAAAGAAACCTCTTACAATTAATACGCATTTTTGGTTACCACCGTGCAAACAATTTGAAGGGTTCACGTAGACTTTTCAAGCCCGTATTTAGGCCATTACTTAATTTTTGTTATAGACGCATATTCACATTGGCCTAAAGTGAATGAATGAATGTGAAAGATATCACCACAGATAATATCATACATATTTAAAAAAATATTTTTGCTACATTTGGTTTGTCTATGTATTTAGTCTCAGACAATGGCACTCAATTCACAAGTCTAGAATTAAAGAAGTTTGTGGAAGCAAACGATATAAATATAAATTTTCTGCTCCAGCGCATGCTGCGACAAACGGTTTAGCAGAACAATTTATTCAAACAATCCATCTGACAAACTAAAGCACAACTTGTTATAAATTTTAGTTTATAATAGAATTACCCCAAACACAAATGGTGTGTCTCCTTCAGAGTTTTTAAGTATTCCTTAAAAGATTGATTTCAAAATATTTTACCGGTTACAAAATAGGAGGTAGTTCTAAGAAATCTGACTGTTTACCCAAGTTTAAAAAGAGAGATAAGGTCGCGGTACGAACTTATACATCTGACGATAAATGGAAGTTCGGATCTGTTACAAACCGGCAAGGAAACCTACATACATTATGAGGTACGGTTGAGTGATGGTAGATTTTGGCGTCGACATACCAATCAAAGTGCAAAAATTAGCAGTTTAGTTAAAGACCAAGACGACACAGCGATTGACGTGTCTATTCAAGAATAAACAAAATAATGCATCGGAAAATGATAATAAACCGACAAACTTGGACATTGAAACGGTACCTTCATTGCACCTCGATCAAGCTCTTATCGTTTTACGTCGTAGTTGCAGAAAGGTAAAAGCACCTAATAGATAACATTTATGATTTCCAATATCATAGTTTTTAAGTTTGCATTGTGATAAAAGTTAAGTTGACATCAGTGTGTGTAAGGCACCTTTAATTGTAATATGTAAAAGACGGACGTTTTAAAAGAATACACATTTTTTTGGGACATAGCATGCATTTTATTTGTGCAGCATAAATATTCCAGCTACGTAAAACGTAAGGCAGTGATAATACGAAATAAAATCGTAACCACCTCAAAAAGAATACAACGGTTTGTAGGAAATTTAAAATTTAAAATGTCAACAAATTGTTAAAGATAACAAATTTTGGTAACGATAACGCATCATCTATTATATTTGCCAAATTCTAAAAAAATGTTCTAAATTTCTTTCCAAACCAGTTTCAAATTTTCTCATAAGAAAATTATCAATAAAGGCGATCAGTGATTTTCTATTGCATTACTAAACTAACTAACACTAATAAAATGTAACGATATTTAAGAAAAACAACTCACAAGTAATTCATATATCAGTATCAATGAATATTTATAAACAACGTCCGCGAATAACTTTTACCCTTACTTATCTGCACTATTTTTCCTGAGACATACGTTAACTCATTTATTTAGAACATCAAATTCTTCTTACGATTTAAGATAACTCGCAACTTTTAGTGAATGATCTGAAGCTTCAATGAGTTTCAATAACATAAGTTTTTAGAATTTCAGAATCTTCAATGAAGAACGTGGACTACTAAATGACGTTTCGAGTCGCTTATTTTACTGTAATATTTCTTCCGTCTTTGAAGACACTGTTTTTATGTTTTTTTAGGCGTGGAATAGTATAAAAACACCAAAAAGCACAATATTAACTTTAGAAAACACACTCCTCTTCTCACCAGAAACAAACCATTTATTGTAGTTTTCGGTATTACTTTAAGTACCTTTTCAATCAAATGATATTTGTCAGTATTACACCATGTGCAAAAATACAATGAACTATGTGTCATTATGACAGAAGAATATTCGCCCGTTTTAAATCGGTAGCAACATAGAATTTTACAATTTTGTTCAGTTGCAAGTACCACAGTTTATGTACATTTTTATAATTTTTCTACAAATCAGCCACAATACCAATTATAAACAATTTCTTCATACCAGAATCTTACACTTTACTACCAGAATTTTATTCTTTTTGATTTTTTAGCAAACCTAAACATTTTAAAAAGCCGCTTCCTCCATCTATTTCTCCATTTTAATAGTGACGTCGGCTGAACATTCCCTATTTAGGATTACGTAATTGAAAAAATCTTGTACGTTTTTACAGAACACTATAGGCCTTGTTTTAATTGATGTAACTTTATGACCAACTTCTTGAACGTGCACTATTTCCGCAGTTTTAAAAAACTCGTGCAGAGAATAAGTTTCACAAAGTTTAGTCTTGATGTTGAATTCAATTATTTTGGTTCCAGTAGCTTTACGTAGTTGCACTGGTAATGTTGTAGTCTTACTTATACTTAAATTTAAAGATGATTGAATTCTTAACAGTTGTTGAGCAGATAATCCCGGCATTTTCTTAACTAGTTCCGTTTTTGTTTTAATTTCACACAAATTGGACACCCGATATTTGTTGCCAATGACATATTTTGACCGGTAGTGTGTTCATCCTGCTTGTATTTCAAGACAGTTGAGGCAAACGTTTCTTGGGATCTTGACGATCCTGCCATTGCTCATGCGTTTGGATACTTTCGCCCTTTGTCTGCATTTTTTTGTAGTATTTTTTTTATGTATTATACTTTGTGCAAATTTTAATGGCCGTCCCAATTTTTTGCTTTTAAACAAATGCGAGTGCAGTGTCGATATTGCAACTTCGCAAAGTTTACAGCCGCAAACAGTACCTCTGGTTGCCACACTCGGACGAATATCTATCTTGAAATAATCTACTAGTTTTGTTTTTCGCTTAAAACACCCTTTATCATATTCTTGTATGACTATTTGACACGTCCTACATTAAGAACATAGGAATCTTGTATCTTCAGATTGAATTTTTTTTAAAATATGTGTTTTTGTTGAATGGAAAACCTGCATCTCATTCACTTTTTCAAAACACAACAAGCACACTTTTCTTCTATTTTCTTAGTGAGTTTTTATTTCTAATTTGCAATTATTGATACTGACAATAACGCAACGAAGACGACTAAAAAACTAAATATAAAATATTCAAGCTGAATTTTTACAACTAGCTATGTAGAAATACCCTTTTGACAGTTTACTTCATAAATTAACAGCACACTATGTTGATCCATCATGAGAAATAAATAAAACCAGTTAGAATCCCTTAAGACTTTTATAGGGTTGAATAAGTTCCAAAGTAGTTATGTAGCGTACTTAAAGTAAACATATTTAATTGTAATAATTAAATATGAGTTTGTTTCAAAACCTGCCGATGAAAGATTCTGTGCTTCACACATTAGAGAGAGCATTGCAGGAAACTATTTAAAACAAAAACTGGGTTTGGACATTTTTTTTAATGACATACGGTTCAGCGAATCGTGGTCACATGAGAAACAATCATTTCTGAAGTCCTGTATTAAAATAATTTAAATTGCTGATAACATGCAAGTTATATAACTAACTTTTTTGTGCTGCCAACATTGCGAACGTCAATATTCGTTCGTTAGTGGAGTTACGTAATGAACGAAAAAAGCTCTAGGGTGGCAAAATAAAAACTAGGAATCCACATAAAAGTTAGTGTTCAAAGTCAATTTATATATTAGAACGAGTATGCGACAGGTGGAAAAATCATTTTAAAAATCTTGAAATTCAGTTAAAATTGAAGAAATACGATGTTAAAGTTAATGTCAAATTTGACAGATTTAGTAATAAATGTAGTACCAACATTATATTTTTGATGATTTTTTTTTATTTTTTCAAAAAAGAATGTAATTTTATAAAAGGCAACACAAAAACTAATGTACATTACTCTCGTCGAAAGAATCATAGCATAACTCACTCACATGCAACGCTCGGCCGTGGGGCCTCGCGTCGCATTAACGTTCGTTATGCTATTTCTTACTTTCGACTCTTGTTACGTAAACTACTATTAGCAAATGTACATTAACAAAATCTAAAACTATTTAAAACAGCAATTTTTAATAATTAATAATTGTTTTTATTTTTCAAATGCGTTTTACAGTAAAATATTAAAATTTAAAAAAATCATTTATATACACTTTAGTGAATATTGATAACTAATAATGTGTTTCTTTAATTAGTCTTTAAAGCAAAAGTCAAATTTTCAAACTTGTTGCTGTTGTAAATACATGTTTTATGAATGTATGTAATATAACAAACTAAAACTAAATCAAATGTGTTCCTTCTGTTTATACAAAATTCTAAAACAATTTATTTTTTATATAACCGCAATTTTGTAAATATATTCTGGTCTTGTTTGCCCGAAAAAAAAGTTTAATCAGGATAAAAATAATTTATATTTACATATACCATATACCTACGTAGTTTGTTTAAAATTTGGGAAGAATTTATGAATCATTTGACGATTTCTTTCAAAGCCATTGTCCCCAATTGCTTTAATAGTAAGTAAAACAACTCTTTAAAATATTTGTGGTTAAAAATTTCTTAGAAAAAACCGTTTAAAGCTTTCACGATCTGATCTCATCTAAGAGAATAATGAGCACTTCAAAACTATGTATGTCAACAAATATGTACGTTTCGTAACTAAACAGCTTTTACATTACATTGTTCTGAATTATAATAATATCAAATGAATTCTAACTAAACAAAACTGTAAATGTTATTTGCTACTTGTTTTTTTATTGTTGTCGTTTAAACTTTATGGTCCATCTGCATTTGTTAGATTATCTCACACTCTCAGATAAAAATAGTACTAAAATATTAGTTTTACAAAAAAAATTTTATTCACATTACGTAACTTCATAAATAATAATTTTATACTAATGTTTTTTTTTAAATAAACAAAAACTGTAATTTTAGCTTTTTATTAATTACAAATTATTAATTATGTTACTTTTGAAAAGTTAACACAAACAAAATGAAAATAAACTTATCAAACAATTTGTAATCGAAGCCTTTTTATTTAATAATAATATAATAAAATTTTAGAATGTTTTGAATTTGTAGTGTAATTCCTATTTTGACATATTTTTAATGCTATTAAAATTATTAAAAAATTAGGAAAATTACCATTCGTTTACAGAAGCAACCTAAAAAAACAACAACATTATAAAATATCCGTAAGAAGAACTAGCCATAATTCTCCCTTGAGCAGACCATCTATTAAACAGGCAATTCAAGGTTACCTTTATTTTTCCAAAATTTTGGATTTGTTGTAACAAGATCGTTTGTAAACAAAATGATTACATCACTTTTTGAATTTGATTTATGACTTTTCTTCAGATGAGTTAATCTCCGCCAAAGTTCGTTAAAAAACAATAGTTACATCTTTACATCGTTCGGTCAGCTTTCAAAATTCAAAGCTGGTGAAAACATAACCTGAAACGTAAAAGTCCAATTCAAAAACCTAGATGACAAGTAAAAAAATAAAGTAGTGGTTACAAGATTTTGACCGAAAAATAAATTTTTTCTACAACCTAACTGTACATCCGTGTGCCAGCCATTAGACCAAAATATTATCAAAAACTTCAAAAGAAATTATAAAACTTTGATATTAAAACACCTGATGGTAAACACAGAAACGGTAGATTTCGCCTATACATTAGTTAAGAAAACTGATTTGCTCTATAGTTTATCAAAAAATTGTAGAACTAATTAACCAACCAACTGCATGAAAATGCTTTCAAAACACGTTTTCAACAAAAAGTTATAAAAAAATGTCTTTATCTTTATTGGCTGAAATTTAAAAAATGCTACTAGAAAACAGTCAGCAGAATCGTGAAGACTTCTTTACCATCGATTGTAATTTACCTATAGAAAAATATATTCCGGATAAAACTCTTTTAAATACAGGTATTCAAAAACTATCAAACGAGTCTGACCATGAACTTCAAATAGCAGAGCCAAAAATCAGTGTTAAAATCTACATGCAACTATAGACTCGGTAAAATCTCCAAAAATTAAAGAAATGATAAAGTTTTCAAAATTTTATGTAAATTCATTTCTAAGTGTGCAAATATACCAAAAATGCATCGATGAGCGTAATTCAGGTAGCAATTGCGGTTGTCACGTCTATGTAAAACTAACATTTACTTTTGTATGAGATCGCACATACCAAAGATGTCGATACCAAAAAAAATTGTTTGTTTTTCATCGCAATAGAACTGTTAGCATGCACGCTTATTCGTTCACTTTAGACCTCGTGGCATTTACTTACTCATTAAAGAAAACAAATATTGGAAAATAATAACATGCAAAAGTTGTTGCGGTTTTTTGTATATAAACATAATAAACATTTGATATATATTTATTCAGTGTAATAGACTGACAGATTTAATACAGATAACAATTGATGTTGGTAGTTATCTATCACAATTGTATAACTAAGTAAATCTCTAATAAGTATTTGTATGGAACGCTGTAACGTCCCGTTAGAGTGCATTACATTAAAATTCAATTTTACATTCGTTTATTTTCTCAAACTAATATTGCACGTAAATTTATTCAGTTTGGCAACGTTGCGTCGTATTTCGGAAGCGGCTGCGTACTCGACTTGAGTATTAGCTTAAGCTTGCACTTCCGTTTGGGCCACCCTTGGCCGTGCGTGTCGTAGTGATGCGGGGAAGACACATTTTCTTGATTATGGCGTAAAAACCCATGCAATTTAATTTTTATTCATTCCATCTAATTGTTGGTGAGTTTACCGTTATTTTGATATAATTTTTCTATTGAATTCAACATTTTTAGTGATTTCAAAATGTTACGCAATATTTAGACAAAGGAATTTATTTTGAAGGCCGTTGTAAATGCAACGTGAGTACATCATGTCATTTAAAAAATTATTCTAATTATTTATATTTAGGGCCTTTTCTTTTATTTTTTATTCTGGATCTTTTCTTTTACTGAATCATTTATTTTGGTTTTGTCTTTTAATTACTGGATTTTCCGTCATTGGATTTATACATTGGTTTTATGCTTGCTGGTGTAGTTGGAAATCTACATTCCTTTAGAAGAATTTTATCACTACAACAAAGTATGTGGTAAAGATAGAAGCTATACGATAAGTCATATCATGTGGTGAGTCAACAGGAATTAAGTAAAATTTACCTTCAAGCAATTAAATTCAGTTATTAAAACTTTTCACTCGATAACAAATTAACCGTTTACTATTTTTGCATTTAATATCAATTAATAATTAGATGTAAGATTTTACGTTTTTATCACCAATTTAAAGGTGGTTGGCGCCCTAATATTTTATTTTAGATCCTGTTTTATTTCTAATATGTTTAATTCAAATATTGTTCATTGTTCTCTAATGTAAATAGTATATTAAGTTATAGTTAATAAATTAACGGAGTTCGCGTCTTTGTATTTATTTTCATTCAAACTCACACCCAGAGGTCTGTGCTTACGATTGCTGCCGTGGTTATATTATTTTGCTTTTAATTAATGTACTTTCAAATTTTTTATTACACGTTTTTTATTCGGAGTAATTTTTTGTTACAACGCATTTAATAATGTTTGAAACAATTCAATAAATACAGTATTTTTTTAAAATATTGTAATATTTTAATTAGTAAGTAATTAGAGCAGATGCTTTAAATCAGCGTTTCTCAAAGTGTGCTCCGCTTAGCCCTAAGGCTCCGCGAAGTATTTTTATGGGCTCCGCGAACAAAAATAAAAAAATTAATAATCAAGTGTACTATTCAAAAAAAGAAATAATTAATTTAAAAAATGTTTGTCATATACTAAAAGTATATCTACTTTAATCTCAACAGAATTGTGTTTATGTTTTAAACGTAAATGCTTATAAACAAAAACAATAAATAGTTACTAAAGTGTATTCATTTTCAAGATAGAGCGCACGGAAACAAAATAAATTGCATGTTTAATGCGTGATTATCAGGTGCTGTTGCAAATGCCCATTGTATTCTAACGCTTCGGATAGTTTGATTTAATTTATTTATGTAAATTATTTGTGTATTTTTTTATGTTTGATTTGAACTATCACTATATAGCGTGCCTAAAAATTAAAGCATGCATGTGCCTAATTAATTATTAGATGCACCACAAAAATGTAAGAAATGCAGCACTATTAACCAAAAATACTGAGTAATAACTACAGTTCTGTGCGCGATATTCACGTGAACACTGCTTCTATTTGTTTACGCGCGCTTTTTCTTGAGAATGAATACACTTTAGTAAGAAGTTTTTATGACGTATTGCTTATTTGTAGACATATTTCAAATTATATAGGTAGGTATAAGTGTAGTTAATGTTGAACCGATACTAGTAAGTAATACTAAGTAGTTTTAAATAGTACATTAAAAACATTTACAGCTTTAAAATTTCAAGAAAAAGCTTATTTGTTTAGCTTTTTTCTGTTAAGTACCTTAAAAAATTAAATCTAACAAATATTTTTGGAATCTACTACTATCCAAGTATCAAAGTAATCTGCCAACGTAAACAAATTTTTTTTTAAAACAATCATTGTTCTCAATCTCAATGTCTGGGTTAATAAATACCAGTGCGTCATGTTTAAGCTTTATGAGCAGTGTGTTATTAATTGTTTGCAATAGAGCGTTGGTTAAAACAAGGACATTCAAAAAACTACGTAAATTAACATCAAGTTCACAAGATATAAAATCAAAGTCTGGGTCTTCTAGTTCAAGTTTTCTATTTTTGTGATGTAATTTCATTTTTCCGTAATTGTCATTAGCGGGTTACTGGACATGTTTTATTTATGTAGAGATAGTAAAACTGGTTCATTTATTGGGAAAATTTTCATGATGTCACGTCACCTGCGTTGAAGATAACAAAAGCGTCGAGTATTGGATCAAATTCTAACCGTATTGGAGAACCCATTTAATGCAATCATATATTTAATTTGAGAGAAACTCAGCGCATTTGATTTGTTTTCATTGATCGTATGAACCAAAGAAAATTTATTTGTGATAACACCATATGCACGGCTTTGTTTATTTCAGCGCATTTTAGGAATTTCCGAAAAAGTGCCATTAGCTAGTCGCATTCTTCAAAGAAAAACTAAAATATAAGTATTATAATTCCTACTTCAATTCTTTGTATTTAGGTTGCCAGTCAATTGCACGTACGACTGGAAGTACATAGTAGATTGTTATCACAATTAACTATAAATTTCTTTCTGTGTGTCACATATTATTAGATGGTGCGCTCTGGATCTCTAAATCATCAATATTTACATATTTGTGTTATAATTTACAAATGTAAATTTTTTTTTTGGGAATGTAAAAGTTAGGCCAATAAATATAATTTGTTGTTCAACCGAATGGGGCTTATTTCAACCGCTATTTTTTGTTATATTAACCTAAATTTTATCGTTTGATCGGACTTATGTAAATTTATGTTTTCCTCTCTATGAACTTTTTTGTCTGTGATAAAATAAATATACTGGTTATTACAACTTCTGTTTTGTCATTTGTTCTTTTACAGCTTTGGAAAGATTTAAACGGTGTCTCCTATTCTCCTATTCATCGTTTTGGCTTACAACTTGCTTTATAATTTAGCACCACAAAGCTTACAACCCAATCTCCAAATTAAACTAAGTTAGTCGCTGCTTTTTTAAGTTACAAAATAATTCTCGTAACTTATTGTTAATAGATTTTCCTTTATTGAGAGTGTTTAGAAGCAGAAACCTTAGTGATGTCAGAAAGTAGTAATAAGCATTCTTTAGTACGCCAATCGTCGTGCTAGTAATATTTAAATAAATCTCATAAAACACAAAAAAAAGAGAAAGTTTGGCCAAAGTTACATAGCTGTTGGATTTATGAATTCCGATAATTGTCATGAGTGTGCTTTGTCTAACAAAATTTTAGCAAACAGTTCTATGTTTCCTGCAAAATGCTTCATCATTTCCAGTCTTTGCATCAGAAAAATAAAGAAAATACAGCAGAATTTTTACGCAAAAACGAAAACGTCTTTTAAAAACAAAAACGTTTATGCTCCAAACATCACAAACGGTTAACGAAAATGCTACCGCAGCTTTCTACATTGTTTCATAGAAAATTACAATGGCTGGAGAAGCTCACACAATACCAGAAAACGTTTATAAGGTTTCTCTACAAATCCACTGATGTATCAATACGAACATGCTATAGAAAAGGATCTATTAACTTGTAAGTCGTTAGAAAGTAATACCACAAGAGCTAAAATTTTCAATGTTTTCAACAACTGTGCTTGCGAAAATGGATTACCATGAGCTTATAGCATCAATGTTTTCATTGATAGAGCAAAAGAAAAAAACTACAGGCAAGAATCAAAGAGATTGCTGAAAATTGTAACAGTAGTCACTGTATAATTTACCGCCCAGCCATAGCTGTCAAAAATTTACCATTTCCTCTTAAAGCTGTTTTTGAAGAGTCAGTGAGAATAATAAACTTTACAAAGTCTCGACCTTTAAATATGTGGTTATTTAAGACTTCACACAGAGGTAATGGTTATATCGAGGTAAAATCTGAGAACAGAACACTGCCAAAATGTTCGTGTAACCTTGAACACGAGTATCCAAAGCTCCCATAAAAAGCTATTTCTGATCAAAACTGCTTAAATGCGAAACCTTATATGAGGCTGCAACTCTTTTGTATAAAACCAAACTCAATACCACACATCATACATTAACACTTTTGTAACAATTAACAGTAAAGATCGTTTTAAAAAATTTTTTTAAATAATTTTACCTAAAATTTACCAACTGTTATCTTAAAAGTCTTGATTACGTTTATTTAGTTAATTAATTAGTTGAAAAAATATACTAGGCTCCGCCAAACTAATTTTAATTTGTAAGGGCTCCACGTCTAAAAAAGTTTGAGAAACACTGTTTTAAATGATCCGTCACTGCGCAACTCAAGTTGAAAACTACTGCAAAATTTTAATACATGTTTAACTTTACAATAAAACATAAACCGCGACATAAAATGGCAATCACAGGTGAGCTCATCGATGCATATTTAGTATGTTCACACTTTAAGAATCCAGTTTGAAAAGAAAAATTTAACAGGTGGTGGTATAGCGTTTTCACTTTCAATTTGTGGCTGCAATCTACTAAATGCGCTTGGCTTTTATTTTACTGTAAGTCCTTTTCTGCTATTTATTTCGGTGGCTAACATTCATTTTTCTCTTATAAAATGTTCGGTTTATTTATTAGTCATTGGCAAATATTTTGTGCGATTCCTGTCATATCCGTGGTGGTTGCAAATAATTTTTTGTAATTCCTCTTAATAGCAACTCCATGACATGTAATTAGTTTTACTAAATGTCTCCTCTTTAGCAACGGTTAGAGATATCGACTAAAACGTGGCGTGTGAGGACAGAAGATAGCTCCTCACTGAGGTTATACTTTAAAAGCGATTTTACGACGTAATAGATTTTTCACGAGTTCACATTTGAAAATTATTTTTATATATACAGGGTGTTTAAATACAGAAAGTTCTACCAAACTTAATTTTTTTTAATGAAATACTATACTGTATTGGCTTATTTTCAACCGTTCTCCAATTGCAGAGTGCTTAATGTAAAAAAGTATTCTATTTCAGACTTTTGTATTCCCTAACATGATTGAAGTATTAATGTCCGGTTTTGTCAATAAAAAATATTTTGTTTTTAATATACAGGGTATTCATCCTTTCTGGAATTAAACAATTTTTTTTTCAAACGCAACACCCTGTATATTTCTATTTTGCTGGATGCAGAATTTCACAAAGTTTCATTTTTCATATCGTCCTCAGTTGATGGAGATTCTTGATATACCTTCTTCTTTATGTATCTCCAAAAAAAAAGTCCAATGGGGTTAAATCGGGCGATCTTATTGATCATGGAATGTCACCTCCTCAACCAATCCATCGGTTTCCTAGCCAATGTTTTGAATATTGTTTTACGTTCCGGTAAAAATGAGAAGCACTATCTTGCTGAAAATATATTAATCCACGTGTTTTAAGGTCGATAGTTTCCATTCAATTGGATAAATCATTTTCTAGAAATCTACCTCAGAAAAAAATGGCCCAATAACTTTATTGCCCACACATTCAAGAACCATTGATGCTTAAAACATATTGTGTTTGTTAACTACACCGATATTATTAAAATTGCTTCGTTACTAAACAGAACAATATTGTAAACATCTGGAATTTTTCGATGATATTGGAAAAAAACTTACAAAAATTGATTCTATTCTTTTTTTTTGTCTTGGCCAGTAAGTGATTAATGAAGACATAAATGATAGGAATAAAATTGGTGTTTTTTTTATTATCCTGTTAACTGACGATTTGCTTATACCCAGAATACATTCAATTTACCTTCAACTTATCTGCGAATTCTTTTTAATCGCTAACAAACCTGGAATTCTTATTCTTTATTTGAGTCATACTTGTGCGTAATTTTTTCTTTCTTCTTCTCAGTTATTGCATATTTAGTACCAATTCTGGCAACGTTATTTGACGAACTACGCTATTAGTTGTTACGGACGAAATTTTCATTGCGTACGCCTATGTATTTTGACGTGAAATTAGCTTACGGATTGGACGCCCCCTACCGATCTTTTACGCGTAACTGTCATTTACGACGAATTCTTTAACTTGGAAACTGCATAAAATGGCCGGTGTATTGGCAATTACAATTTTCTAAAACCATCCACCGTAATGGGAACCAATTTATAAGTGTATTACGCTTATAATACATTTGAGTCGTCACCGGGTAAGATAATAACTGTCATTTATTAAAACTCTGTTGTAATTTCTCGTAATTTGATAGCCGTTCCGTCACGTGTGGGCATGTGTTCCTAGTCGTTAACTATTAATGAAGAATCAATTTCGAATAATAATTTTGTCGGATAAATATACTCTGAGGCATACGACATATGGCAAACATTTAAGGTACCGAAACTAACTACGATTGTCGAGATTCTACTTAGGCGGCAGATACCTGCGTAACCACCGTTTTCGTCGGAGTATAACAGCACACGACGACCGGGTTCGGCCTTGTGTATTTGTGTTAAATATAACTAATCATTTTGTAGATTTCACTTTCGTGAGGAATTAGTTTGACACGACTTGCTATTTCAGGGTGTTTACAGGATAGCTTGCCGAGGAAAGTACTTTCTTCGCACAAGGGAAAGTTCCTGTGTTTTTGGTAAGTAATTTTATGTATCTTATTCGTTGTCAAAAAGGGTCACTCACAAAACTGTTGCTAATAGTAATTCCGTAACGATTAACGTAAGAGGATTACCATTTAGGTAATAAGTTTGCTTGTTCTGTGTTACGTCTGCTGTGTACTACCCATAATTATTAGGATAATTTAATGTTAATGCCATAATTATCATCACTGTTTTATTGTCAGTAATGCCATATTACTAATTTTTTTTTGTTGAATTACGCATATTGTATACAAACGATAATTACTACGAACTATTCTTCGCTATTTATTTCATTGTACTTTATTGATGTGATGTGTGCTGCCGATACTACAGGCATTTAGGTAGAAAATTTGATGTACTCCTTAATCAAAGTTTACGCTAATTATTAATTCAAATTGTTACTCATTGTAGAATTTAAGGTTGGCGCATAAGCAAACTGTGATAGGTATTAATTCTACCTGGAAAATATTAAAGCTCATATCTTCTATTATTATTCCAACGTTAAACCATTAAATCGATTATACTTGTTAATCTTTCTTTTTATCTTCCCTGCTCCTGTGATTATCGTTACCTACTAATTACTTTCGGCTACTCAAACCGCCGAGTATAAGGATTACGAACCTAACATCGTGTTACAAGTTTGGACCGTCTGTCTTGAGCGGGACAGAAGTGACTTTGGACAAGCTTTGGCGCCCTTAATTATATTTTCTATATTCTCTGTGAACCCCCCCTCTCACCGACCATTGTGAGTTAGCCGTGCAGGTTCGTAAAATATCAAAAGCTTGTAACATAGTGTATTGTTGTATGTTATCACTTTATTGTTATTAACTTAACGCAATTATATTCTTTGAGTGTTCTGTTGTTTGTTTCTGTCCTTACTGTACCTGATTTACTATCATCGGGTAATTCTAAGCCACATGGTTCCTAAACTGAGTATTCTTCCAGTGGCTTTAAAGTGGCGGCGTTCTTTTGTTATGTTATAACTTATCCACGCCCACTCGCCGACTATCAAGCTAGCCGTGGTGAATGTGACAAACAAGACCCGCTGGAAAAATAGTTGGTTACAAGGTATGGTGGTTGGTGTCATTGGTCTAGTTTGATAATTTAAACTAATTTCAGCAAGTTCAAAACCTTTTCTTATCCTCATCGTTACGGGAAGTTAAATTGTTATCCCATCCAAATGGTATTTAAAGACTATTAAACTAATTAAATTCCGGAGCAATCAGAGTTAGGTTGATGACCTCTGGTCACGTTCGGAAGAAAGATTTTGTGTTTTCTACAGCAGTCGATAACTTCTATAGCATGTTTGTGTTATTTATTTACTTTGAGCTTTAAGTTTTGTTATTTGCTTATCTACATTTCTTTATATCAAACATTCAGTTTCGTTACTGGCTTCTCTACATTTATTGTGGTTACGATCGTTATTAATATTTTATTTTTAGTCAAGCATAATTATGTAGTCTTCAAATTATATTGTAATTGAGTATATACTGTTTACGTTCATGACTTGAATCGATCCAAGTTTTAGAAATTATTTACTTTCTCTCTCACACCCTTTGTAATTTTTGGGAGTATTATACAAATGTGGCTAATTTGTTTACGCAGCACTAAGAAACTTCAAGTCAAAACAAAAAGTCATACTTTATTTTTATTGCATTTTTGAAACATCAAGTTTCGTTACTGAAAAGTTTATTGCATGTAATTATTTCTATTCTGTGTATTTGGTAATTTTATGATCGATTTTGTTTATGCTTTACTGACACTTGTCTATGTGGAAAATATACAACCAAGGTTGCTTTCTTTTTTTTATTAGTTTATTTAATTTTGGCCTAATTTAGATGGCAGTAGGTCCTTATGTACCCTTGACGTCTCCGAACCACGGATTCTACGCGTGCGCTAAGAATGGCGCCCCTCTCAGCTAACCATAGCATCGTGGTTGTTACCAACAGAACCCGCTGGAAAAAAATAGTTGGTAACAAAGCGCAGTTTTTTTATTTACCTAATCCTAATTTAGTTTTTTTTAGGCTGTAACATTTTTGTATTTCGTTGTTGTTGAAAAATATAAGTATAAGTATTATGCCATATTATTTTTTCTTTAAGCGGATACGCCTCTTAAGCGGACATCTTTTTATAGTTTATTGGGTGTAAGACATAAGTCATAATTCAATTTCTTAGAATGTTACTTAATTTGGTATAATATTTTAGCATTATAAATGTTAACAGTTACATTTTCACAATTAGTAAAAATAACTAACAGTTCTTACTACAAGTAGAAAAGAGTTACTATTTACATGGAGTTCTTCCTCATGTCTACATTTGAAATAAAATGCCGTAATTCATTCGATTCAAGTCATGAACGTAAACAGTAACACTAAAATTTAATATAAGCTGAAGGCTAAATAATTGTATTCGACTGAAAGTGGAATATTAATAATGATCGTTAATACAGTAAAATTAGCTGAAGACGTAATACAATTAATAAAGATAAAGAACTAATACAATTAATAAAGATAGAAGAAGCTTAATATAATTAACCATGCAGAAAGCTTTATATAAAGAAATGCAGATAAGTGACGACGTAAAATTAAACAAAAGTAAAGTACTTCAAAGTTCCTACCAATTTAACCTACTTGCAGCAAATTTCTATACAACGATATTATAACGCCAAAGGCGCACACGTTTACAGTGGTGTAATCAGAATTGTTTTTTTGCATACATTTATATATGTTATAATTGTTTTTTTTTAAGTTTATTATCTTAAAAAAATTATTTTTAATAATACCAGTCGATTAGTTTTTTGTCAAATTCGTTAAAGTTTAATGACAAAAAATATACAATGTGATCATTAGTTTTGCAAAATTAGTCATACTTAATTAAAAACGGTTAACAGGATTACAAATCATGACACACTTTTACCACAAATGAGTAAGAAAAAAAAATTTAAACAAAATTTTTAAAAAACAATAATTTATGTGTTTTACTATAATTTTAATTAATATTATTGCTGTTAAATTTTCTTATTTTAATGTTATTTGTAAGTGTTCATTTAAATATCATGATTTATTTTTCTCCATTAGTATTACTATTTAAAACGATATTTAATAACAATTAATTTTTTTAAATTATGTTTATTAAAAAATGTCTACTTTAATTCTGTTACGTTTATCATCTTAACTTTATTATTATTTGCAAATTACAAACTTTCATAAAACTATACTTCGGTTTTTATTTTTAAAATTAATTTTATAAAGCGTGCATAAAATGTCTGCTTTCAAAACTAATTGGAATTGTATTAGTAACTGTAAAAAATATTAAAATTAAGCACTACAGCAGCTCGTAAAGAATCGTCTAGGTAGAGATGGCGTAAAAATTAAAAAATTAAAAAATACTAAAATTATATTATTAAATAACATTGAATCAACATTAAAAAAATTATTATTCGTAGTAAACAATTTGTCATAGTAATTTTACAGTGTTTTAAATTTAATTTATTCTATACATATCACCAAATTTTTTTGCATTTTCATAATTTGTTAATATAAAACGCATTAATATTATTTTATTTACAAAAAGTATATAACAATATGTTCATTTTATTTTATTATTTAAAAAATTAAAAATTTTATTTATGGTTTCAAATACAACATATAACTAAATAAAAACTATTACATTTAATTTTAAATATACATTACCGTAAAATAAAAATTAAACGTATAATATTATAGTTTTAATAAAATCATTCATATTTTCTGTATAGTAATTAAAAGTTTATGTTTCTTTTACACCTTCTGTTTATTAAACATCATAAAAGTTACTGTTTAAAATTTTATTTATCTGATTAAAGAGTTAATTAAATGCTTTGTAAACCGGCACGACAAGTATTCAAAAATATTAGTAGAAAGACTTTAAATAGCATATATAACAGTAATAAAACAATCATAAAATTAAGAATCTCAAATAGCCGTGTGAAATATAAAAATACTATATTTAATAGGAAGTACAAGGTTTTTAATCTTAGTTAATATTCAAACTATTTTTTTATTATAAAAATAATCGTAAAAGTTTATTTGGTGTAAAGTTTTATTTAGTAAATAATGATGTCATATTGCCATATTTATACACAGCGCTGTGTGAAATATAATACCATAGTAAAACTCTCAGTTTGACAATTTAAAATGGGTAATTAATAAAAATGCTTGTCGGTTGGATATTTATAAAATGCTGCAATGTTTTAAATTAACAATATTATTTGCATAAATTATTTTAAGCATGTCTGTGTTATTTTGCATGATTTACAGTGCAAGTTTTTATAAATCATTACGACAAAGGCAAATTAAAACTACTTTTGAAAAGCTTACTCTGATTTTATTTATAAAAGCCAAGCAACGTTTTTTAAAAACCTTTTGTGTTTTTAAACATTTGAGTTCTCTATTAATAAAGTATACTTTTTTGGTTTTTGTTTTAATACATTAAAAATGATGCAGTTAATTTTTAGTATTTCACCAAATACATTAATTTAATTTACATTTAACAAAAATAAATTAAACAATCATCGCTACAACTTGATTCCAAAGTCTTCTACAATCACCCAAAAAATATACTAACAGGGTTAACAGTGAAGAAAGTATACAGTCTTATGAATATATGTATATATTTAATTCCTTAAATTAGAAATGGGACGACTTTGTGTAGTTTACATTATATTGCAGATATTCTAACATTTCTTCAAAAAAAAACAAAAATGTTTCAGTTACACGTTCTGAAGAAATTTCTAAAAATAGTAACAAGATGCCAAGTTGCTTACTTTAGATAAAACATCCTGTATATTATTTCGTATTTGGTTTAGTCATACAATTCTAGACATATTTTATGTATGATATTCAATACCTAAAGTCTCATCGATTTTGACATAATTAAATGTTTCTGTCAAAAATGGCATAAAAATTAACAGTAAAAACCTCAAAATCAATTTTTTCAGATGAGAACGCCCTATGTTTATAATTTTATCATATTAAACATTGAAAATTAGAGCAACTTTATGTAATGTAAACTATTTCAAAAATAGTTTACAATTTATCATTTTTCTATTATATACAGTGTGTCCCATTCTGAGTTGCATTGCATGGGTATCTTTGTTATTAATGAAGATATCTTTAAAAATAATTCTAATTCCGAGCAGTGCCAAAGTTAAACGAAAAAAAGCGAAACATGCATTTTTTTTGCAAAAGACTAATATTTTGCTTATTCTAACGGTTACACAAAATTTTTTAAGCAAATTTTTTATTTCATTGTAACAAACTAATTTATGTTTTCTACAAATATATCACAAATGCCGTTTTCGAGATATTGGTAGCAACTTTTTTATTAAATAGACGCCATCTTGAATTTTGACATAAATAAATTGTATTTTTGTTTCTGTTTTCAACAATATGTAACAACCTATGTTTTAAACGAAGGATAACGGCAAACTTACCATGAAAACAAATGAATTTTAACAAAACGCAAAAGAAATTTGATTAAACATGAATATACGAAAAGGTTAAAACTATTTTTAAAACTTTCGCGGCCATGATTTCTTAACAAATAATTATTTTCGAGTTTTGAACCGCGTTCCATATTTACACTTTTCACAAAATTTATAAAACTTAGAAAACTTACAAAATCTTGAAAAATTTACAATGTTTGACGTTGCGACAGTCATATCGCTGTCTTCTTCATAAAAAACTGAAACTGTAGATATAGGGTCCTGACAAGCCTTTATATTACGCCGTTCGGGTCAATGGTTCGTGACGGTTCCGATTCATTAGTTTTCCGGAACGTGTTTTTCCATATTGGCGCTAGATCGATTCCATTATGCCTATTAAAATTGTCGTACTTCTGGATTTCAATGGCTTCCTTGTAGAGTCTAGGCCAGAAGGTTTGGGATTTAGCTAACATTGTTGCCTCTTCAAATTTTATCGTGTGAAATCCAGAAGTACGACAATTTTAATAGAGATAATGGAATCGATCTAGCCCCAATATGGAAAAACATGTTCCGGAAAACTAATGAATCGGAACCGTCACGAACCATTGACCCAAACGGCGTAATATAAAGGCTTGTCAGGATCCTATATTTTCAGTTTCAGTTTTTCTGAAGTTTTTAAGTTTTCCAAGTTTTATGAATTTTGTGAAAAGTGTAAATATGGAACGCGGTTCAAAACCCGAAAATAATTATTCGTTATGTTAAAACTATACTATCACATTATTTAATCAAAGCAAATGTTCAAAATGCTGTCCGTTGTTCGCTAAACATAACTGGCATCGCTTTAAAATACTGGTGGTTACTTTACGCAATGTATGACGATTATCACTATTTAAAGCTTCTTGTGCGGATTTTTGTAATCTTTCAACATTATTATAATTAAAATTGCTACCATATACTTTATTTTTTATGGTACTTCAGAAAAAAAAGTCCAGAAGCGTTAGGTCTGTTGATCTGGGTGGCCACCTAACATGTGTGTTAGTAGCTGGTTGTAAAACAGATTATTTAAATAATTAATAACATTCCTAACATTGTGAGCAGGTGCACCATCTTGTTGATACCATATTGCCAAATTTTGTACCAATGGTAATTCATCCAAAACGTGACGCAGTTAAAGTTCCATTAAAAAAATAGGGCCCATTAAACGATTGCCCAATATCCCACAAGAAACACTAAACCTAAAACGAACTAGGTTGCGCCGTGGTATTATAATGTGTGGATTTTCTTGTGCATAGTAATATTCATGGTGACAATTAAACAAACCAGTTACTAAAATATGATTCATCGGTCTAGAGAATTTGATTAATGAAACGATCGTTTTCTGCCATGTTATCTGGAAAATGTTCGTCTTCGTAAATGATCATTTGGTCGTAGAGTTTCAGCAACATGTAGTTTAAATGGAATGAACTTGTGCTTCCTTAATATTTTAGATGCTTTACTTTTTTTTAATATTAACTTGCATTTCAATTTGACGAGTTGATACATTCGGATTAACCGCTACGCAAGCCAGTGCCAATTCCTGGTCTTCGTCACGTACGTTTGTGTTACGAGTGGGTTTTCTTAAGCTACCGTATTGCTGTATATTTACGTCTAAACGTTTAAATACACTAGCATGTAGTTGTCGTCTTTCTGGGGAATTATTTTTATAGTCGTGAGCAGCAAAATGCGAATTTTTGTTAAATCTAATATAAGTACAAAACATATCATATTGTTCGTTTAGTAGAAAAGTACAAAAGTAGCCTTTGGAAATAAATGATTAATTTTTCATTAAAAACTGATAAAACACTGACTTGGTGCACAAACTAATAAAACTAAACGATCTGACAGATGGGAAGTTATTTGTGTTAGCAAGCTTTGTTAAATTTCATTTGTTTTTGACTAACTTATTTTAATTTATATACTATCCAGTTTCCCGTTATCCGTCATTTAAAATATAGGTTATACGTTGTTGAAAACAGAAAAAAATACAACCTATTTACAAATGTCAGAATCCAAGATGGCGCCCATTTAAAATAAGAAAGTTGCTACCAATATCCCGAAAACGGCATTTGTAATATATTTCGTTCTAAAAAAATTTTGCAACTGTTACAACAACCAAAATATTAGCCTTTTTTGAAAAATCTATTTTTCAGTTTTTTTGGTTTATCTTCAGGACCGCTTGGAATTAGATTATTTTTAAGGATAATCAAAATCAGCACGAAAAACTCCACATAATTAGCCCATTTAACCGAACCGGTATCTTCATTAATAACAAAGACACCCATGCAATGCAACTCAGAAGGGGAGACACTGTATATATAATTTGGTATATTAAACTTTCCGTTAATGTAAGTTGGCTATGGTGACGTTTCAACAAACAAAATGCAGAGTAATAACGCTGTTATTTGGCATTTGAAACACTCAATAATCATGGCGGGGTGATTAAATTTTACAAATGAAGATTATCTAAGTCTATGTATTCTTAATGAAGAGTGTTATAAAATATTTCAAAAGCACCAAAAACTGATAAAAAGATTTTAGAAAGCTTCAAGAACTTTGGTACAGTACATAATAATAAACCAGTTATTAACAACGAAAATATTGAAATCGCAGTTTTGGGATATTCAACCATATCAATAAGGCAAGTGGCATTCGAATCAGGAACATCTAAAATATCAGTTTTAACAATTTTACGTAAACACAACTTCCCTACATACGCATTTTCCGTACTCTATCATTTAAAAGATGCTGATTTTCCAAAAAAGTCTAGTTTTGCAAATGTATTTTAGTTTTAGTCACAAGGAAATGCTTCCTATTTGGATAATATTATTTGGTCAGACAAAACCAAATTTACAAAAAATGGTATGTTTAATAAACATAATTCCCATTATTCGAGCGACTCTAATGTACATTAATTTAGAGAATTAAATCCTGGCCGTTCAACGTTTATTGTGCCATAAAAAATAACGATGTTGTAGCACTAGCATTCTATCAAAATAATCTAAATAATACCATTTTTGAAGCTCTTTCTAGATATAAACAACGCTTCTTTACTTATAAGTGAGCAGTATCTAAACATCTTGAGAAACCTAAAATTGATTATTTAGACAACTTTTCTCTGACTGATCATAGAAATCTGGTTTATCAACATGATCGGGCTCCTGCACATAATGGTTATTCAGTTATTACTGGTCAACAATCATCTCCAAAACCATTTGATGATAGGTCGATAGCCAATAACACTGGCCTGCATAAAAATCGGCCCTGAAGAAAGTAAGGTAATAAACACCATACGAGACAACGTTAGGGACACTCAAGTTGCACCAGATTACATCGTATCGAACGCTACTCTTAGAATTGCTGAAGCTGCAGCTTCCAAAGGTGAGCAGCAAGAAAAGAATCATACGTAATGTACGAAATGGAAACCAAGCTGTCCCACCACTCCCTATTAGTCGCAGTGATATTGTCTTGCCAGAAGAATACAAGAAAACAAAAAATGGAGAAGACTTTTTGATGTTCGATTCAGGGCCCACTGAAGACCGGCTACTAATTTTTTCCACGAGAAGGAATCTTCGACTTCTAGCTGTTAGTGACAATTGGTACGGTGACGGTACTTTCAAAACTGTGCGACATCTGTTTTACCAATTATGTACAGTTCATGGAATAAAACACAATATCGCTATTCCTTTGATTTACACCTTACTACTTGATAAAACCAGAGAAACATACGTTAGATTTCTTCAAGCAGTAAAACAACTTCTTCCAGGAACTTCACCGTCAACAATTCTAACAGATTTTGAAATTGTCGTGATAAACGCCCTTAATGAAGAATTTCCGCAAACCAGACACAGATGATGTTTTTTTCATTTCTCGCAAGAGATAATCCAAAAATCCAATCAGATCACAACGCCATCTATCGTTGGTCCCTTCGTATTGAGTAGACGATATACGGGCATTTTGACTTTAACATCGTTCACGATATAACATATGTCTGCGTGAATTAAAAATCGTTTTCATAAAACATCTACGTGTTGGGACACGATGGGTAATAAAAGTATTCTTATTTAACTAATTTAATCCACGCAGGGTAAGTGACTTTTATTCTTTTTTTGATTAAAGGTAATGTTTATGTCTTTTCGTTAGCGCCATGTGCTACCTCCTAAATATAGGTGTTCTTGTCTGAGTTCAAAATCTACAAGGAAAAATTATAATCGGAAGCTGTAGACCTAAGAACGCTGCGATACAAGGGCAGAATTTCTATGCGGAGGCAATTATTACCGTTAATTATTTCTTCTTCTTGTTCGGAAGAGCCGGAAGTACCGGACACGATTGAATTTCTCTTCGGAGGTAATAAATTAATACCATCGTAGACGAAAAGACATTGTAACAGCATACGATAAGTTTCGGTTTTATTACTTTCTTTTAAATGTTTCTTTTACTTGTTGTAGTTTGTGAGTTGCCAGGAAGACACGATTATTTTCAAGAAATTTAATTACAGGAAGCCAGTAAGAAAACGTTTTCTGAAGGTACCCCTGAAGCTTGGTAAGTCAATTTTTGATGTTAATTATTCGCTGTAGCTACGGTGCTACTCATGAATAACTATATTTACTAATCGTGTCGAAACGTTCGAATTGATTTGTTTCTTATTATTGTTACTCAATTAGTTTAAGTAAACTACTATCGCATGCTGATTACGTCAACTGTCAATTATTATCATTATTAATGTAATTTACTTACGAAGATTTTTTATATGTTCTGATGGTTACACTTTTGTTTTACGTGTAGTGTAAGTTGCCGATACTTCTGATATTTTAGTACCTGCATATATTTGTACTTGGACTAAATTTAATCACTGTGATGCTATCAACTTATCTCATAATTGTTATTGATTCAAATTTTAATTTATTCATCATTCTAAAATAATTAAAGTGCAATTGTTGTTAACGATTTAGTTTTTTTCTTCGCTTCCTCCAGCTTTACGAACCTTAACAATTTTTGTACAAGCTTCGAGCCTCCTGTGCCGATCTAGCAGTAGCTATTTCTGCAAACAACAAAAGATCTGGTGCCCTTTAAAATAAAGTCACTTGAACCTCCCCTCTCTCCGACAGGTATGGTTTCAATCGTACAGTGAGTTAGCCGTGCAGGTTCGTAATTACTAGAAGCTTGTAGCAAATGAAACTGCGATTATTAGCTGTACTAGCAGAAGAAGTTGTCAGTGCGTTTAATTTAACATTCTGTTGAACGAAGGTGTGTTTCCTCCAGAAGCAGAAACAGTTGTAGATTACTTTGAGGTCACTTGGATGGGACGTCCTCAAAGAGGACAGCGGTGTCGTTTACCCCGTTTCCCTCGTGACATGTGGAACTGTTTCGAAGGAGTACACGTGGTTTGCCTAAAACAAATAACTCGATAAAAGGTTGGCATCGAGGATTCGAGCTGCAAATTTCCTGTGATCATTCCAATATTTGGAAATTTATAGAGGCCATTCAGAGGGAGCAAACCTTACATGAAGTCCAAGTAGAGCAATATGTAGCGGGTATAGAAGGTACACCTGCCCGTAAGAAATACAAGGACTGTGCACAGGGAATTAAACGTCTTGTCGAAAATTATAACATTAAAAGTATGTCTGAATTCTCACCTGGTGTAGCTCATAATTTAAGTTATTAATGTGAAATGAAGATTTGAATGCTAAATATTGTAAATAATGGTAGCACAAAAAACACCAAAGGACAAGGAAATACAATAAACAATCAAACATGACAAAGGAATTCGTTTCCGACTTTTTAAACACGCGAGCACTTTAAGCTGCAACTCCTAAGCCTTGGTAAAGTGTGAAAGAAAAGTTCGTATAAACATGTTAATATGTATAATCATAGTAGGTATATTATTAGAAACATGATCAGCACGTACCTCATAGAATTATACCTAATTTTCGGTTAATATTCCTTTCGGTACAGTGTGTTTCGGTAAAAATGTTTTCAGTCAGTTGTAATTCGGTGAATTGTTTTTCGGTGAATTGTTTTTCGGTAAATAGTTTTCGGTAAACTTTCCGGGAGCGCAAATTTTCTGTCGAGCACAGTATTTTTACCAATTCAATAATTCACATAATAAGTACGCCCATCTTAGCCGACCTTTATATAATAATAAACTTTTGTCGATAGTAACAATTGTTTTTGGTGTAATTGCATCGTTAAACTTTTTAACTAAATCTTTACAAACCGACCAATTTTTGCCAAGCTTTGGGCAAAGATGATTTTCTGGATCAAATTCATCATTGTTTCAAAAATGTAGAAATTTTTTATCGCTTCGAAAAACATCTTGTTGTACTGGAAACGATCATTGCCGAGTTAAAGCAAAACTATTCTCATCTCTACTTTCTATCCCTGACACAACATCAATCTCTGAATCACTGTCACTATGTTCTAAAGCTTTATCTTCTAAAGTAAATAGCTAGTAGTAATCAGTTTCCATGTTCGGCAATAAAAAATATTTAAGTGTTAAAAAATGTAAAGAATTTAGGTACTAACGGTAATACTAAACTAATGCGCGAATACATAAAAAAGCGAGGACATTCACAGAATTAGCAATCGCGAGGTAACAGTGCCCATAAAATGAGCAAACGTAAACGAAAAAGCTGATAACAAACAATGGCATTCTTTTTCAGATGAGAGGAAATAAGCACGACATTGTCTAACGAGTATATTCGGAATTTATATAAAAAGCGTAAACTGCAGGTCTCACGAGCTAACTCGGGCGCGCAGAAAAAAATTGTAGTCTTACCACTTGTCTGAGTGTGTTAAGAGCTTAATTTCATAAAGACTTTCTAGACATAGTATTCGGTATCTTTATCATATGTGAACGTTTCATTTTAACCCAAGCGAATCTCTTTTTTGAGTTGTTGGCTTAACCGGTTTTGCAGCGTTATGTCTGCTAAAGCTCTGGTTTGTTGCTATTTCCTCTGTGCTTTTCATCTCGCTAAGATAATCTCTCTCATTTTTTAGAGTAGTTCACATTAATTATTTTCTTTTTTGGCTTAAGGTTATTGCCTCAGGCGGCTTGTTGTAGGTCGGTAGAGCCGGCGGAACAGCTTTACTTCTTCATCACGCTGCTCAATTGTTCTTAGTGGAACGTTTAGTTTAATACGCTCTTCTGTTTCTCCATTTGTTTGTTAGTGATAGTAGAGATGATTTATTGATGATACTTTTGCTTAGCGTCAGGATAATAAGGAAATGGTCTAATGAGATATCGTAGTAATCTTCAATATCAACGTAGTTGGATAATATACTTTTCAGTATAAAGATCAAGTCTGGTATTTGATAGCAATCTGAAGGCCAGTATATTAGTTTAGCAGTAGAATGTTATAAGCATTTAGCTTGCTTGAACGTTTCGTATAGTTGTTTTTCTTGACACTTGACAAATTATTTGTCAATTGTTTGTGAACGTTTCATGTCCTTGGTTATATTTTAAATTTTATTGATTGACAATTTCATGTTTCATTTATTGATACTTGTTCGTGTTAAGTTAGCGTAATGCCTATGTCCAGGAATTGGTGGATATTGCCTCTCCTATGTGAAGAACAAATATAAAGTGTACAATAGAATTAAAAAGAGAATTAAGAATTATACCAAGTTATTTTTATAGTAAACTACACAATTTGTTGCATTGTAGAAATTACACTTTTAGAAAATGAAGTCATTTCCAAGTATTGATAACATTCACAGTGCACTCGTTTTATCAACTAAAAAAGAAAATGTCAGAAACAAGAACTTTAGAATATGTTAAATAATTATTTTACGTCAATTTATAATCATTGCTATTTAACAACAACTTAAATGCAACACTACAAACTAATTAATAGGCCTTACACAATACTTTTGTTTTGAAAAAAAATACTGGTATTTATCGTCCATTTTAGTAAAGATGTAAACAAATAAACGCAGATTTGAGTTTATACGAGTTTTGAAATTTATTTACATGGATGTTTTTAATTCAGCTCGTCCTTGTGCTGTATCTAGCTAAGAAATGTAAATAATTAAATATATTTACAATATCGGCATAAAAAAGTTGTAACGTTTTGAATAATATAAATTGACGAAGGTTGTCTATATTTAGTTATCAATAAATTTGTTACAAAAATGTTTTAAATTATTACAAGAATCTAGTTTTTCCAGTATTTATTTAAATATATTTTCTTCTCCTACTTAAATATTTTAGTATTTAAGTGTTATTTCGCTTCAGTGAAGATGCTTTTTAAATTAAAAGTGTAATAGTGAACAACTTCTTTTCCTAATTTTTATTAGCTGCAAAACAATGAAGCTGCTTCTACTTTTTGTTTGCTATTTTGCGGTAGCTTACGGTTGGACTTCACTTGAACGGGTACCAATAGATCCAGGTAATTAAAAATTTGAAAAAATGACTATTACGTAATAATGTTATAGCAAATCCTGATCTATGCGTCAACGAAAAAATTGGTACTATGAAAGACGGTGAAACAAAAACTTTACAAGGTGAATGTGTTCGTGCTTCTTGTTCACCAGGAGTAATTAGTTATGCGGGGTAAGTTTTTACACTGACCAAACGTTGCAATTACAAATGTACTTTTAGATGTGGAGTAATAGGACTTCGAGAAGGATGCGTTTTAGGACCAGAAGATTTGTCTAAACCATATCCAGATTGCTGTCCTGGCGAAGTTTGTCCAAACAATTGAAATGGTGCAGAAATGATTTGTTATTAGTATTTGTATGATGAAATCAAATTATTAAGATTTAAATAAAAATTGTTTTTAATGTATGCACTTGTTATATACTATTTGTTTTGATACGTATGAATATATCACTTATTGTTGACTTTCCCAAAGCGAATTCTTAAGAGCGATGAATCTATGTATACCAGAGATGATGTATTTAATACTGATAATCTACACTATTAGGCAGATAAAAATTCGCAAAAATTTATAGAATATAGTCATCAAAGAAGGTTTTGTATTAAGGTTTGGCTGGGCGTAATAAATCACAGAGTCGTTGAACCAATTTATCTACCAAATCGTCTTAATGCCATTGAACATAAGCCATAACATAATTCAAATGCACGATGCAGCTCCTGCTTACTTTGTTCATAACTTAGAGTGGTTAGATGAACGTTCCCGAATAGATGGTACCAACGTATGGTCAGCAAGATCTTTCGAGATCAATCCTCTAGACTATTTTGTTTGGAGTTTTATTAAAGAGAGAGTGTATGCAACGCTTTTTCAAGGCGCTGACCTAATTAGAAAAAGAATTAACGCGGTATTAGAAATTACACCAGAAAGACTCAAACGAGTAACCCAGTCGATATCTCAACGGTTGCAACTATGCGTAGAAACAGATGGATTTCAATTCTGACAATTTTGTAGAGTTAGAGAGTTAGATGAAGCATAATAGAACAATTTACTATTAGGATTTTCGATTTGGAATTGAACGAAGAATGTCGCAGCGTGAATTTTTTTTAAATTTATACACACATTGTATAATATATAATTTTTTAGCACTATTTTGTAACTCGTTTTAAAATATGAAAGTTTAGTTTGGTAAACTTAGTTGTAAAGGTGCTTGAAGAAGTGAAGTGTATAATCTCTTGTTTCTCTCGAATAATAATTTAACAAAAAGTAATGATATCTCGACTTTTGATTTAAATCAAAAGTCATCAACTTTTCTAATCGATAAGATAGAAATATTAACATTTTTGGTTTTTTTGTGGCTTTCCAAATCATGTAATAATGAGATTTTTTGTCTGCTGTCAAATTCTCTTGGCTCTTCTTTTATCAGAAGTTTTTGTTTTAATACATAATAGGTAATTTTCAATATCTTTTAATTTAGTGATTGGACGGAGTTGAGTACTGCGTTTTAATTGTATTTTGTTGAGATGGTCTGCTGCAATGACAATTTCACCTTTTGTTTTCAGTAGAACTTTAATTATTACGATATCCATTAAGTATTCTCTAAAAAGGCGACCCACCCACCTAAGCCGTGACTCTCTCTAACTAACAGTAAAAAGAGGTTACATCCTATTATTTAATAATATTAAAAGTTTATCCTGACCACATAAATAACCTCCAAGATAAAATTGTTAAATTTTTAAAAACAAATTGCTTTAGGCGGATAAAATGAATCATACGAAATCCCGCTCCGAAAATTCTCTGGGCAACCTCGCGGAATCTGATAGCAAAAGTTTGATAAAACTAAGACTGCAGAATACAAATAAGAATAAAATCGCTGAGATGAATAATAATACGCTAAAAGCCTATTCGCTGCATAAATTTTAATATGTACTACCCTGTATATAGGTTGTGTAATGTTAAAAAAGAAATTAGTAGTTGAATTCGCGAGTATAAAAATTTCTCGTTGAGTATGAAATTTGTCAGGAGAATTTTCCTACTCTTGCGCCTAGACTGTCAAATTTTAGACAGCATTCTTACTTCACTTCGCACTAGATCATGTTTGGTACTTTTACGCCCCGGTTAACCTTTACCGTTAGATTGTTTCACGCTGCTATCTTAATATGCAATTACATTTGGAAGGTTAAATCGGGGTGAGTGGTATACAATTTTTTTTATTAAGGGTTTAAATTGACTGCTAATTGTCTGTAGCGAATCACCGAAGATAACTAGCAGGTGGCCTCGTTAGAAAATTTCCATGACATCACATTATTGATAACGTCATTATCGTATCCACCGTCAAGGGTTGGAAACAGGCAGAACAATCCTTTGCGAAGAATAATTAAGACAAACATGGGAAATTTAGTTTGTTAAGTCGAAGGAAAATGCTGCGCACTTGCGTTCTTAATAATAGGATGCTAAGGAAACCTTTTTATTTGTGTTAATATTAGATGCCCGTTCAGATTGGGTTTAAGATTACTTTTTAGGTGCATTAAGTACGGAGATTAGCTAATGTCCGACTGATGTAAAACCTAACTGTGAGTATTACTACTTTAATTTCTTTCTTTGATTTGTACTTCGGTGGTCATGTCGTTTATGACCGTATGTGCATGTTAAATTAACACAATTAATTATATTTTTGTGCTTCGCGAACTTATAAGTTGAGTTGAGTCGGGAAAGCTTAAATTGTTTTGTTTGTCAACAATTTAAAGATTTGTAAATATAAATTCAGACGTTATGTTTATGTAACTATTTAGTCCGACAAGATCAGCTTGTTGTATGGTGTGTTGCTTGCTATTCGGCGCAACTTCTACTTCAGTCGGTCTACGTGTAAATCTTGTCGAGAACTTACATTTATATACCTTCATTATCTTCTGTGATATAATAAATATATATATTCGGTGTTATTACTTTTGTAGTGGTATTTATTCTTCTCCTGCTACGGGGAGAGTTAGACGGTATCTCCCAAATTTAATTTTTCATTGTCTTGACGCCTTTTTTTAGATCCACGTTATAATCACACATAACAAAGCCTGCGTTTTGTTTGTTTTGAGAAGACCGGCGGAAAAATTTATTTTTGGCGGATCAACTCCAGAAGCCTGAGTTTCTCGTAAGAGATTTTGGCGCCCAACGTAGGGCTTGATTTTTGTGTGTGCGATTATAACTACTTCTGGTTTTATTGATTCTTTTATCTTTTCTTAGTCTTTCGTGGGTTCGAGTTACTTACAGCTGTACCGTGCTTCGTTAGTTGATGCTGCAAGACTTGACGTCGGAGTTACTTCACTAGTTTTACTTCTTTGATTTGTAGTGCTGCGGTTTGAATTTATATTAGCAATTTACTTACTTACTTTTCTTTTAACTGGATTTCTGGTCAGACACGTGTCGTTGGACTTTGCTTTGATGTTTGGATTAACTCGACTACGTCGATTAACCCTTTTTGGCTTATTAGATTAGTTACTTATTAGTGATAGTACTACTGGTACTTATTGTTATTTTGATTTGAGTTTTAATCAGACATGTGTTAACAGCTTTCCGCTTTTGATTTACTATTTTGATTCTACTGTTTAGATTTTATTGTAATTTTAGTGTGTTAACTATTTATTCTTCAGATGAAGAACCACCACTTCTTACTTCTTTGGACTCTGATTCAGAAACTAACTTAGGAAATTGGAATGTAACGTTTTCTGGTGAAGATCCTTCTTTGCTTATGGAATTTCTTCTGCGGATTGACGAATTGTGCCTATCTCGTAGTGTTTCACAATATCAACTTTTCCTCTCAGCTTTCGAGGTTCTGTCTGGCAAAGCTCTTCTTTTTTTTTAGGACAAACCGAACTTCTTTGCGTTCTTGGAAGGATGTTGCTGCGCTGTTGAAATCGGAATTTCTTCCGGTAGATTACGACGATAGCTTAATGTAGACAATTCGGAAGCGTACTATGGGAGCTAACGAATCTATTGGGATGTACGTTACCACCATGCGGTACCTCTTCTTACAACTGTTAGAACCGGTTTCTTATCACATAACTCAAGATCGTGTGTCGTAATTTAACTCTGTTTTATCAGGCAGGGCTTGCGTTAATTTCGATTTCTACTTTCGAAGAATTAGTGATGTATGGAAGACAGATCTCTCAATCTAAGGCTTCTATAGACGAGTATAAACCACCTACGTCTTCTTAAGTTACATTTTTTGAGACAACTTCGGTTAACGCATGTGAGCACTATGATAGTTAGCCGTTGCTTCGTTTTGTTATGAGAAGACCGACGTAACAATTTATTTTTGGCGGATCAACTCCAGAAGCCTGAGTTTCTCGTTACAAATTAAAATTACTTTTTATTTTTGCGACGCCCTCTATCAAGCATCGTTGGTCTCTTCCGGACGAGTAAACAAAAAGTTATCATTTTTACTTTTCACGTCGTTCACTACATAACCTATGCCTGCTTGAATTAAAAATTAATTTCTTAAAATATCCAGGTGTTGTAACACGATGTATAATGAAAATATCTATAATTAATTAATTTATTCAACGCAGGGTAAGTGTCTCCTATTCTTTTTTTGGATTAAAAGTTATTTCCATGTCTTTTCATTAGCTCCAAATCTAAGTTTCCTTGTCTGTACAAGCTTAACATCTACTATAAAAAACTTCTAAAAAGAAGCATTGGGTCTACGAACACCGAGATACAAAGGCAGATACGATTTCTATTTGGGGGCAATTGATGTTTAACTAATACCACCTTAAACAAAAGTGCATGTGTAACAGCATACAATACGTCTCGATTTTCTTACCTATTATAAATGTTACTTTTTACCTGTTGTACAGTTTGTGAGTCACCAGGTAGACACGAATAATTTCAGGTTTCAGGTAGTTTGATTACAGGAAACCAGTAGAAAAACGTTTTCTAAAAGTACACCTAAATCTTGGTAAGTCAATTTTTGATTTTAACTATTTGCTGTCGCTACGGTGCTGCTCATGAATCATATTTACTAATCGTGTCGAAACGTTTAAAATGATTTGCTTCTTATTACTATTAGTCAATTAGTTTGTTATATTGCTATCGCATGATGATTACGTCAACTGTCAATTATTATTGATAATGTAATTTACTTACAAAGATTTTTGTATGTTCTGGCTATTACACTTATGATTTAAGTGTGTGGTGAGTGGTCGATACTTCCAAGGTTTTAGCACCTACGTATACTTGTACTCGAACTAAATTTATCTACTGTAACTATCAAATTATCTCTAATTGTTCTTGATTTTAATTGTTATCTCTAAGTCATCTTTAAGTAATTAAAGTACAATTGTGGTTAATGATTTGGTTTCTTTCTTTGTTTCCTCCAGCTTTACGAACTTTAACAATTTTATACAAGCTTCGGGCCTTCTGTGCTGATCTAGCAGAAGCTATATTTGCAAAAAGAAATCTGGCGCTCATTAAAACAAACATTACTTGAACCTCCCCTTTCTCTGATAGGTATTGTTTTAATCCTACAGCAAGTTGACCGTGCAAGGTTCGTAAACTACTAGAAGCTTGTAGCAAGCCGAAGACAGAAATCTACAGCTAGAAGAACAAAGTCATATAAGTTATTGGCTTATGCAATACAAAGAAAAAAAAACCTAATTAAATTAAAAATGAGTAACTTATTGTACTATAAAGAAGATGTGAGCTATGAAGGAGTGGGTTTCTTAGTGCACCAAAAATGAACAAACAATATAAACACCACAGTTGCAATAGCATGCAGAGTTGCTTACATTAGAATTAACATATCTAAGCGTCACAACTTAAGATTCATATATACGCCCCTACAAGTACAGATCCAGAAGATAAAGTCGAAGAGCTTTATAACGATATACGAAAAACTATAAAAGAAAACGAAACGAAGTAATATATAATAATGTAAGATTTTATTGCAAATAAAAAACGAAATGCACTGTATTATAACAAATAATAAAAATATAATGCGATATGTTATTGTCTTAAACTACATATTAAAGAATATAGGCCCAAGTTTACCACTACTATCCTAAAACTAAAAAAAATTAACAAAATGAACGTATATTAGCTAGAAAAACTTAAAAACCCGCTAGAAGGTAATATAGAGAAAACATTAACAAATCTCAATACAAGATAACAGAAATCTAGCTTAATAAATATATTACTGCAGGTCTGAATATTTAAAAATAAAAAACAGCTAATATTAAAAAAGGAACAAGCTAAGACATTTCTTTTCCAAAGAAGAAATGAAACAAGCAAACACAAAAATAAAAAAAGGAGTAAGAAAGAATGCATCTCAACATAATGAAAACATAGTAACACAAGTCATCAAAGAGAATATAGACCCTAAAACATTCAGAAAAAGAGTACCGCAAAGAAATGAAAAAAGTGTTACATTTGTAGACAAAGATGGAAATAGATTTATGTTTAAAGCATTTTGGGGTAATTTGCGTCCTGTATGAATTTTGTAACGGAACGTAACTATAATTTTTATGTATGGAAAAGTATTAATTTTTACTTCTGTTTTTGACGTTGAGGAAGACATCATGTAAAACTAACGCTGCGCCCAGTAAAAGTTTCATTTTTAAACATCGTATACCATTCTCGTTGTAAATGAGTAAATCAACTTTGATTTGTATGTGTTACTTACAAAAATTTGGTTAGGGTAAAATTCGGTTTTATTTTACGACGCGATTTATTTATCATAGTGATTTAGGTTACCTTCACCTTTCTGTCCCTTTGGAGTTGTTAATTGTTTCTCGAGTACATCTCTTTCAAGTCGATAAATTGGAATACGCACAGTTGCGTGCAATAAACACAAACACCACTTTTAAGAGCTAGTTTGTGACAAATTCGTAGGATATTTCTGAGATGGACGATTAATCTCGAAGACTCAATGTTACAACGGCAATGTTAATAGTGAAAGTCATTTGAAATCTAGACGGATTCTGTTTATAGTATGATTGGATGACTTACGAGCAATTTACTTGTGATATATTATATCTACTTGTTTTACAGTTTCAGCAGTGTTAGAAACTATTTTGTATACGCCATTAGCTAATCGCATGTCTGGAAAACCGTAAGTAACACTTTCTTTATTACCTATTAATTTGTGTTGGTGTCGAACGTAAATACGAACGACCTAGATATATATGTAGTCACGATTAATTTATGCAGATTTGTTTGTGTACTTACTTGTTAAAATTATTACAAATGCGTTTTGATTCTGATTATGTAATCACAACATTTGCATTGATTAATTTTTTTTATTGTATCAAATTATATTTATTTGGATAATTTGTTATCTTATATTTAGTAATTACTGATTATTATTTTATGTTGCCATTGCAATAAAGATATGTTCGTTGTTATACTTGTGTTTGTTCGACTTGTTTACTTTCAGTGTTTGTAAGCAACAGAAAATACCTAAAAAATTACAGACCAATCTCATTACTGTCCCATTTATACCAACTACTATTCGATGTCGGATCCATCATAAATACATCAAACTTATAAAAGCCCTCTACGACGGCAATAAATTAAACAAATTGCATAGGATGACACTAAACAAAAATAGAATCAAACCGAAAAAAAAAACATTTAATCATCATAATAATAATAATTAAAATAAAAATTAAATTGATAGGTAAAATCAAAACGTATTCCGTTGAACTATGACCTGCATATAAGAAAGAGAGGGAAACGCTGGAAAAAAAACGGCTGTTTATAAGTAATTTCGTAAATATTCTTTGGAACACGAACCCATTTTTCTAGCAATATGAAATGAGCTAGATCTTTAAATGTAGATTTCATTTCATCCATAATTATAGAAGGACGATGAAAATGATTAGAGTGATCATGCGCTCTACCTGAAAAAAAAATTAAAAAAAAACTAACAATACATAATACTTAGTATAAAAAGTATACACGTAGATTCTTTACCTTTCTTGGCGGCCTTTTTATGCTTACATCAATCATCACTACAAAGACCATGTACTGGCTTTATATTTGTTAAGAAAATGTAGTGGTGGTGCTCATGCAGCACACTTCATTTTTCGAAATTTTCCCCATTACGCCTAATTGCTAAACCATAATATAATTGTATGGTGTTTATGGCAGAGTCAGTAAGCCCACCCTGACCACCAATCCACTCGCAATATTTTGAAAAGACTTGCCCAAAATTTTTTCAGAATCCATGCTCGCAGCTGAAACAATTCCATTGAGGGACGTATACCCTCTTTTTGTCACGTGCCATCTAAGGATACTGACAAATCCCTTAAATCTTCATTCATTTGGCATGTTTCTTCAACTGCCTGTTTCATAGATGGCTTTGCCACTGTTTCAGCTGCAGTAAGAACCACCTAAAATCACATTTTTTAGATGTGAATACTTAATTGATAATACCGCATAAATTAAAATCTTATTTGACGTACCTTCTGATGTATATAAAATTCTAAAGTATGCTGTGGTAAGTTGATCAAAGAACACAGCTGCTGACATTTATTCCCTCCAAAGGTTTATAAGAACCTGTCAACAAAACATTAGAAGCAACGCTAGTTAATTGTGAAATAATTAAAAGTATGAGATGAAAAAAAGTAAACCTTTATGAATGTTTGCAACTTTCATTTTGTTAGAACGGTTGTTTTAAGTTAATTAAGTAATTTTAATAAAACCAATGATGCTAGATTATTTCAAGCAACAATATTAAGACCAATCTGCCCATTGCACGTTTTGCATTAAGCAAAATAATTTACCGTCGTACTCAGCGCTCTGATACAAACAATATCAAAAACATCATGGCTTATATACTTCAAATACTCGGGCAATTGAGGTTTTAGTTTAGAACCTGAAGAAACAGAAGTTTGCGAAGTCGAACTGAGTTGTAGTGACTCTACATTTACTGAACAAGTTGAATCCGATGTTATTTCCGCAGGCCTTTTACCTGAAAACTAACTTTTCCTCTTCTTGAAGATCGGACCCGTTTTTGGCATATGTGAAACGAGTAAAATAAAAACTCTTCAATTCATATACGTAAAACAATAAAATTACATTAAACTTATATACGCACAGCAACAAGAACTTTGAAATGCAAAAAACCACTACTAAAGATAAAAAAACAATTTTTTTGTTTCTTGCTTCTCTTAAAAAGTTGTATTTTTTTCTGCTTTGGTACACTTTTCTTTAAAACTATGACAGATAACTGAGTGGTTTTTTTATCTGATTCATGGCAACGCTATCAACAAACGCAACAGAGCAAATCTGAAAAATGCAGCTGGTTTCTTTTTTACTTTACTCTTAATAAAACAATAAAATCTTTAAACTTTTTAAGTCATTAAAAAATGTACTACTTTTTAAATTAAATTATACTTGCTGTACAGCTTTAAAACTATGTAAAGAAAGAATGTTCATAATTTCATAAAAATCGATTTAGTAGTTTTTTAGAAATGTGTACCTCAATTTGCATAGAAAAAGCCTCAAATTGGGAATCCTCCCTACTTGAATTACGAGAATATTTCATTCTTCAAAAGCAAGTTGCTCATTACCCAAAACTTTGTTTGAGGTTATACTATGCACTCTTAACGCAGGCTTTCCAAGGTCCGCCTAAGACGGGAAAATAACTTGAGATTGAGTTAAAAGTTACGTTTTCACTTAGTGAGTAGTCATGAATTTTTAATTTATTTCCAGACTTGTAAAACACTTTTATCTGGTTTGAGGCAGCTTTAAAGGTAGCCCCGTTGTCACGAAACATTTTGACGGGTTTGTCCCTTCTAAATTTGAATTTCTTCGGAGCATTGAGCAAATTTTTGCTTGTAGTATCTGATAAAAATTCTATGTGTACTGCCTTGACTGAAAAGCATATAAAAAGCGCTATTTCCGATTTAGTATCGATGACATTTCTTAGTGTGGACTGTTAATGAAAAAAAAGTCCATAAAAATCAACCCCAACGTTTTCAAAAGACGTTGATGAGGTTACGCGGGTTTCAGAAGATATTCCATTAATTGCTTTGAACATATAGTCTTGTGTCTAAAACAAATAACACATTCGTGATACAATTTTCCATTATGGAGAATTCCCGTGTTGTCGTTGTCACAAGCTGAGCTTTCGTCACACGTCACAGTGGATATCTTCACAGTCCAGAACCAACTGATTGGTTTCCTTTATATAGAACCATAATTTCGTCAGCAGAATTTCTCAATCCTAATTTGATGTTGAGACAATTGCGCCTGATTAGTTCCAGTATAGGTCGCACTTTGAAGTATGGGGCCGTATTGAAGTCTTCATTATTGACAAAATGAAGATTACGACGAAGAGCTTGATACCTTTTTACTAACATTATATCAGCAATAGAAGCGTAACGTCTTTGCTGCGCCCAAAAATCCGTTTAAGCTGGCGTATCCACAATAACCATCATTAGTTCTATCCCCAAGAAGTCTTGCATTTTGCAAATATTTGTATGGATACACTTACCACACTGTTGTGTGAAATACAGATTAGTCTGATGTACTATAGTTTAAGAATATTATCACTCAGAAATGTTTTAAAGTACTCTAATGATGTTTTCAGCTGATCGGGCATGGTGAAACGAATTTCTTCTATCTCTACTTCATAAGGAAAATCATCGTTTTTCCACGAAATATTTGTAATTCTCTTATCAGGTTTTTTTTTCATTTTAGGTACGAGAGTCATAACGGCCGGTGTTGTAACTAATATACGCTCTCTGAATTTTACAGGGGTTTTCCGTATATTATGCACAGATAGGGGTAACAATTCTGACAGAATGACTTCATCTTCCAAATTCTCATCGTTTTATAAAACATCCACTGTTCCTGTTGTTCGTCTGTCTTCAATGTCGGTATCTGGGTCACTTTCCGCTTGTATTGGAGGCAGAAATGCAAATATTTTATCAAATCTCCCCATTGAATTTTGAAAACAGAAATAAACGTAATGCACAGAATTTAGCAATGTATCTTACAAGATGCATGTTGTTTACAATCTCGTTGCATTATCTTTTTAGCAAATTATAATTAAGATCTATTTTATTAATATAATACATAAAATAGAGAAAACCTTGTAAATACCTAACCAAAATATGAAATGTACCTTGTAATGTTGTGTGTCATGCGCGATTGTCAGTAATTTTCACAATACCCTGAAGAAGAAACGTTATAAAATGTAGCGAATTTGAGTATAACGCGCACACAAATGACATACTTACGTTAGATGTGTATCTTACAATATACTTTGCCAATATGTGTTACTTGAATTTATCCGACTTAATACAAGTATATCCACAATGTAAGCTCCGTTTCTATTTCTATCCGCGGCAGCGTTGCGATCGCAGTTCCGAGCATGCGCGGCAGTTACTCTAACTCAAGTAGAAGACATGTACACAATTTTCAGATCGCTGATGCCGACGTGTTTTTTGTAGTGCTTCTTTATGATGTCAGCCTTAATTGAAAATGCCGCCTCTTGTGAAATCAGATCTGTGATTCGTTTTCTAAATGCAAAGAAAGTTAAACCAAGTGAAATTTATCGGCAAATCTGCGAGGTTTACGGCCAAAATGCTATGAGTGATTCAATGGTTAGAAGATGGGTCAGACAGTTCAATGAAGGACGTCAACAAGTGCACATGAAGAACGATGTGGACGCCCGTTTTTGGGTACTGATGAAGTGGCGACTTTCATCTTTTCTTACACTTAAAATCTTTCCTTGGTGGTCAATAATTCAACGATGATGACGAGCTGAAAGAACATGTTACCACATGGTTGAAAACACAGGCGGCAACCTTATATGAAGAAGGCATACAAAAACTTGTGCCACACTATGACAAGTGCCTACAAAATTTTAGAAGCTATGTAAAAAACTAGTTTAACAGTTGTAGATGTTTGTACAATACATATTTTTTCTGTATTTGTACATGTTTTTTTTTATATAACCAAACGGAACTTACTTTGTGGGTATACCTCGTAGAATAAATTATTGAAACTTATGTATCTTGAGAGGTATGTATCAAGTATTTTATAAGTCATTCGGTTAGCACGTGGGCTAGTGTTTGTTAGTGCTGTTTTATGTAATTCGCGCCATTGTGTATTATAAAACGCCTAGGTGAACTCTATATCGATGCAACTATTAGTAAACTACTGAAACTTTCGACGTGGTAACTAAACAAAAAGTAGCAGATTTGCGTTTTTTTTCTCATCTTAGATTTTTTAAAAAATGTAAATACATATTAATACTTGGCTTTTCTAAACAGAGAAATTAAAAAAAATTATAATTTCAACTATATATTTTTAACTTTGATGTTTTTGTGCTATATCGAAATTGTAAATGTATAATGCTAATTAAATGAAATTAACTGTAAAAACTATGTAATGCCTTGGGTTATCACATAAATTAATAAAGGTTATCTGTATTTATAAAAAATTAGTATGAATAAATCCCTATTTAACATGTGATATTAAAACACATCAAATTGAATACAGAAATCTTCTTTATCTAGTATTTATTTTAAAAGAAAAATTTTAATCTATTTTACTTCTGCTAAAATAGAAGTATAATTTAAGAAAATAAAATTTTGCAAAATTTCTATTGTTCTTAAATAAAATTATTTGTCAATAATCTTAATCAATAACAAGATTAATTATCAATATAATTAAATAAATTGAAACAAACAAGATTCTGTTATTTTAGAACGTCTGCAGCAAAAGCCACTACATACTTCAAAAATGAAATTGGTTTTACTGTTATTTTGTTGTTTTGCTGTAGTTTACGGTTGGACTGCGTTAGAAAATATACCGCTAGATCCGGGTAAGTAAAAATTAAAAAAAAATACAGAATTACAGATTAATTTTACAGCAAATCCTGATGTATGTGTCAACTCAAGGATAGGTACAATGAAAGTTGGAGAAACAAAAACTGTAGCAGGTGAATGTATTAGGGCTAGTTGTTCACCGGGACAAATTGATTATGCGGGGTAAATTTTTGCGCTGGCCAAATTTTGAATTTACAAATGTATTTATAGTTGTGGATCAGTAGGAGTTCCAAAAGGATGTTTTTTGGGAGTGGAAGATTTGTCTAAACCGTATCCAGATTGTTGTCCTGGTATAGCTTGTCCAGACCAATAAACTACTGTAAAAATGCTCTCTAATTTATAATACTTAAAGAAAAATTGATTTAAATGTATGCACTTTTAGACATTTTAAAAACTACATAAATATCCAAAAAAAATACGGTTTTATTTAGTTTAAAACTTCTAAATATAACGCGGTTGGTCATAAAATATATGTGTACTTGCTATTACTGTATTACTGTATCTTTGTCTTTTTCAACCTAATATGTACGTACCTTCGTGCGTGTAAAACGACTGACAACGTAGATAGAAAGAATTAGAATAGAAAATGCAATACTTACAATTTATTTTTTTTTCCTTTCGAAGTATGCGACTAGCTAGCGACAATTTTCTCGAAATTTGCTAAAATTTGCTGAATAATCACGTACATATAGCGTTATCACAAATAAAATTCTTCGATTCATACAATATAGTTATAATTCTAGTAATTTACTAATGGTTTTGATGTCTGTAATTAACGTCGGTTCCACACCATTTTCAATATTTCATAGCGTCATCATTAGAATTTTTCCCCAAGATGCACGAACTTCTGTCAATATCTCAACATTAATAAGATACGTGTAGTTTCCTCAATACAAACACATCATAATTTACATTGTAGTGCATCAAATCAGGGTGGATGATTTATGATGTTTAAATAATGGAGAAACCCACGGGCTTTAGGCGTCTGACTTTTCGTTCTACCTAAAATGTAAATGGTGGATTTCAAAGATAACCACAGGTGTTGCAAAAACAAAATGACGTTCTGTATGTAATGAGTACATCCAAGACTGAATTCATACAGTACAGAAATCACACAAAAATATTTTTAACCTAACAAAGTGAATACATCTTTAATACAAAACAATTTCTGTCAGTTTTAAAAAGTAGCAATGAACAACAAAAGCAAATTTTATCAATTATAATTATTAAACGAAATACAAAATAAAACACAAAATAATGTAAATTAAGTTTTTAGGAACCAATTTATCAAAAAAAGTTAAAGCAACAAAATACGGTCGCTAAAACATGCAAAAAGCTTATTAGACAACAAAAAATTACTGTTACGAGCTACCACAAAATATTAACTATGGTTAATTGCATCCTTACTGACATTCGGTTACTGAGGTGCTGGTAAGCTAATAGCAAGTTGTCCATAAGTTTTGCATAGTTGTCTGCTCTATAGTTGCGAAGAAAGTTGTGCACGACAAGCACAAATGCGCAAACTGCTTTTTTGTTCCAAAAACTCTAATCTAAACAATAGATTTTGAATCAACCAGGCGGAAATCCAGAAGGGCAATAGAGGCAATTACCTTTTCCCCTGACTCACGACTAAAGCACTTTATTTTGACTCATTTTAAATTTTTAAAACCATCATAAGGACTTATGAATAAATGTAATGTAAATCGTTTAGTAATTAACTCAAAGAAATATTGACATATTTACGTTTTAACCAAAGTTATAACTGCAAGTGTTACTTACCTGTTATACTTATTTTAGTACATATTTAATAGAAACGTCTTTTTCTGCTTGAATGTTTACCTACAAAATTTACATAAATTTCTTGAAAAATTTTATCAGAAAGGAATTATAAAGGTCTTTTTACCTTAAAAATTATTTAATAACCAAACTTGACTTACTAAACGATTTATGTTTACAAGTGCTTTATTGACCTATGACCGGATGTTCTAAAAACTACACATTCTTCTTGGTAATTTGCTGACACCAAAAATGAAAATAAATACAAAATAATGTTATTACATAAGACGTAGTTAAATTAAGTTGTTATTCTAAGACCGCACTTTGCAAATGCACTAAAACAGAAATTCGAAGATAACGTATTCACAGATGTTTAAATGAGGTAATGTTGCGTGGTCAGTCAAAATACGTACTTGAGTAAATAAATAACACTGCAAAAATAAAGCTAAATATGAAATTATTATTAATAAGAAATGCATGCATAATAGGTTAATGTTCATGTATAGAAACAAACCTGAGAAGAAAATTGATAACATAAACCGAAATTATGATTGCTATAAACGAAGTTTTTTCTATGTAGTAGCATACAGTCCTTCAGTAAAGTGATAACTAAAGAGCAGAAGTTGTTACTATTTGAATTTGTAATTTTTGTGGTTATTGAAATTTTTCAACAATTTTTGGCAATAATGCCGTGTGCCATCCACTATTGATATTAGTTTTCTTTATCAATAGGCAAATCAACGGTCGGAGCCGTCAAAGAAACGAACCTCAAAAATCCGAGGTATTAAACCATTTTTTGAGCCTGCTCATAACCGAGCAATTTTAGCTTGTGTTGCAACCCCTGAGTCTAAACTAAATAACATTAATAAGTTGGTGGGTCCTGTTGCTTATGTTTCTCTCCGGGCTCCCGAGTTTACTGTGTAATAGCTCAAATCTTCTCTATGATCTTAAAATTTTTTTAGATAAACATGTAGATGACTACAGAAAATATCAGCTCTTATCAAACTCCTACCAGCCAGAAGATGATTACAAGTTTCCGTTTTCTGCACTTGTTCAAGGGTAAGAAGGTAAAGCAATATTTTTAGCATAAATATCTTAGCAAATACTCTTGGCCTGAATTTTCACATGATGTTTATTATGTAAATGTTGCCCTTTTTTGCAACTGGTGGTATTGGTAAAAATTAAAAAACTGTGCTTTTGCAAAAGTTTGTAACAAAGCCGTTAAGACACTTTAAGAATTTTGCAGGACCAAATGGGAATTTTGAGACACATGTTAATTACATTTATTACAAATGAACTGTAAAACAAGGAACAGCATTTATTCATACCTTGAATAAGCGTAACTTGGAAGTAATCAATTTGTACATCAACAGCGTCTCAAAAAGGTCCTATAGTTAAAACTATTATCTTTGTCAAGGGGCAACATTTAGCATTCCGTGGATATAGAGATGATAGACCACTACTTCATAACACTGATATTTCCAACAAATCTGACGTGACTGTAAACAAAATAAATTTTAGAGGGTTTCGAGTAGTTGCTGGAGATAAAAAACTAAAGAACTATTTACAGTCAGCTTCCTCTAATGCTACATACATAAACAAGAGAACACAGAATTCGCTTATTTTGTTGCGGGACAGAGACTTCTGAGCACATTTTGAGTAACATGCGGACATCGCGACACTATTCAATACTTTTTAACGAGACAATAGATGTATGTCACCTGTCCCAGCTGAGCCTTACTTTACAATACGTGCATGATGGTAATATTCGTGAGGATTTCGTTTGTAAATATGTTTGAGAAACTGGTTTATGTTAAACATAAAAATGATTACGAATTCGATTAAGAAAATTCAAGTCATGCCAGAAAACTACTAGTTGCCGAAATAAGTTGGAGAATACCTTCACACCTAACGAATTGTCTTTAACCGGTAAGATCATTGGCCAAATTGTTCTATCCCAGCTGAAACAGAAGTAAAAACTTCTACTGAAACGGTGTGTTAGGATAAGAACAGACGGATATGCTGTTATTCTTTTGCCAGAGAGATTCAAAATTAAGCGAAAAACGCCCGAGCATATGGCAAAGCTGCTTCACTGATGACTAATTTATGCAACACATATTTTGCGTGATGTATTATTTTCCACGCAATCTCTGACAATGAGTAAATTACTACAGAAAACGATGCTCGATCTTAATAGCAATTCTATGCAAGTAAATAACACAATTTCTATTTGTACTAGTTGCCGGGAAAATAAGGACGTTAGTTTTAACGATGTCTGGCAGTGTACAAAAAACTAGCCAATCAATGAGTTGTCAAGCTCGAACTGAATATTTCTCAGATCTCTAGCTACGGTGAGCGCCAAATTTATCGTGCTAACTACCAAACTAATTCATCCGAGTAATACTGCAGAGTATCAATCTATTGACCCTTACTAGACTTTGTTCTCGCAGATCTGCAAGAAAGATTTTAAACTGAAACTTACGCACGTCTTTCAGCTATCAGTTTCCAGAAAATATTGTTGAAAATTCTCCTGATGAGAATGACAAAAGTATAAAAACCCTCCCCGATTGCTTCGGATTACTTCTTGACGGCAATAAAAGCACAGCTTCTCTTTTGCAAAAATTGAATTGTGTTATTTCATATTAATTTAAGACAAAAAACATTACCATTTCAGCAATTTTTTAATTTAAAACAACTGTCCTGAAATATATGTAAATTCACACAAAAATTGCAACTCTCCTCCTTAAACAAAATACTCTATCTGCGTTTGGTAAAATCACAAAAAATCGCCTCCCCCTGTAAACAAAATTCTGTATCCGCGCCTGGAATCAAATTTTGAATTTTTGACCAACGAAGACTCCATCTTTCCAAACCGGCTTTGTAAGTACTAAAAACCATGATTTGTTTGATCCATTGCTGCAACAAACTGTTTCATAAAACCCAGTTTGATATGTAGCGGAAGTAGGTAAATCTTATTATGATCCACAAGAGCCACATGTTGAACGTGGTGCTCTCCGATCACAGGTAAATTTCTAGGTAGTAAATTTTTTACTACGTAGTGATTTTTAACATCCCGACTATTCTACAGGCAAAAATGCACATGAATTTGCTCTACCCGGTCTGCATTTCTAGTAGAAAGGATACAACCTTTAAATTTCTGTAAATATTCTAATTATGCTCTGAATACTTAATCCGCAAAGTGTTCATTGTTTTGTAGGTTTCCTTCATTCCTACAGCATGAGCAATAAAAATTGATGGTTTTTGGTTGCCATTGTTTAGTAGTGCAGCTATAAGACTGCTTGAGCTAGAATCAATAAAAAGTATTTGTTATCTAGTTCTTTCAAGAGTCTTGTCACGTTATGACAAAAGCAAATATCGTGTTCAACAGCATAGTTTGTTGCAAATTTCATGTAGTGTAAGTTCTATTTTTTCAGTCTGAAACCCAACGATTCAAACTTTTTTTTTTTGACAGGAACAAATTGCAAACCAGATTGTCCAGTTCGGCTTGGTTGATCAAATGTGGCTGTGGGGATCATACGTGTATTTCATAGTTTCAGTGTTACTGTCATTATCTTCTCTGTCACTTTCTTCGTTGTTCGTCGCATCTAATGAAGAAGGAATTGGTACTGGATAATCTGCACCGTGCACCACAGGCTTTAGAGCAGACTCACAATCCGAATACACAATTTTTGATTTATTCTTTTTGCAGTATCTGGGTTTGTTTGTCACGCAGAAGTAACAATACGAGTGGTGATCTTTCTGCTCCCGGCAAATTATGGGAACAACTAAAAACATTCGATTTTACTTAGTGTTGATCCACTGAGTTAGGCCGGAGTAAGTGCAGCAGAGTTAAGGTTAGGATTTTGTTTGATCTTCAATTTCCATCCGAAGTAATTTTTGTAGCCTTTTGGTCGTGTTTTTGTGCTGGTCGAACGTCGGATATTTGCCACAAATGTAGCAAAAGCAATCCGGATTGTTCACACAACTGCGCCTATTCATCTTTGGTTTATTCAATCACTATATACTAAATCACCAAATCGTCTTATACGAAATCACTTAAATGTGTGTTATTTCGACTGTTACTAAAACACAGCACCACACTAGCACAAACCATTATCTAGTTTCCTCCAAATTAGATTGACGAGCCAATAGAAAAAATTATAGAAAACTTCAAAAATTGTAAAAAAATATTTAAATTAAAAAAAATTTTTTTAGTGCAACAAATATAAATTTAAAATCAAACTTAATTACACTTGTGGTACAATGACCGTCTTTCGTAATGCCTATTTTTAGCACTTTTCAGTGTATTTGATTTTTATTTTAATAAGATATCTATTAGCCAATGCATAAATGTTTGTATTGATTCGTTTTATGTATACTGTTAAAATTTCTACAAATTAACTAATATTAAATCAATAATTAAGTTTACACTCTTTTAATCAATCGGACAAAGTGTTTTTGGGCAACATTGTGGATACGGTTTAGACAAATCCACAGGTGCTAATACACATGGACTATCAACAAGAACTTTTCCACACCTTTAAGTAAATATGGTATAATTATTTTATAATAAATAATTAAATTTTTAGCGTACCCTAAGTATATAATATATCCAGGTGAACATGTAGCTTCAACACATTTACCTTTTAATAATTTCGTTTCATTATACTTCATTATTCCAACATCAGGGTTTGAGCTAACACAAACTTCAGAGTTATCTACATACAAAACCACATATAATAACTATGAATTTTATTAGTTTTTTTACCTGGGTCAACTAGTTCAACAAAAGTCGCACAATAAACTGCGGAAACACAACACAAAAAAAATAATGTTAGTTTCATTGTAATCGTATTGTTGTAAACTAGGTACAAAAATTAGAGTTTAAAAAATTGTTTATAACAAAATTAATGACATGTTTATACTTACGTAAGTATCAGTTATATCAAATCAAGCAAATGTAAAAACAAATTTAATTAAGCATTCATTGTATTATCAATATGTGCTATAAACAAAAAACATGCAGTTGATAAAATAAAAAAATTTAGAATACTTTGCTTGCAACAAACACTTTGAATTTAACGCTGTTTATTACTGTAGTTTGCATTGTTTTCGAATACACGAGAACAAAACTATTTTAAGCATACATAAAGATAATGTATCATGGTAAATCGTGAATGGCATTGCATCAAATTTACCATATACTACTATCAATAAAATATACAAACATTGACGACAAAAAAGTTGTTTTTTGTTTTGATTACGTTTAAATTTTATATAGCTATAAACGTGGTAACGTTGTAAGTCGATTTTACACCCGCGTTATTCAAAATGGTTTTAAAAAAACTGCGGGATAAAATCACAACGAAAAAGACATTGGGGTTAAAGCAATGCATCAACAAACCTTATAGCTTTGTATACACTTATAGTACGGGCCTTCATTAAAACCCATTTCCCACGTGATCTAAGAGTTGAGCATCAAAATTATTTTAGGTTGGTAGTGTGACCACAGCTGTTAACGTTTAGAAACATTATTTGACATTCTCGTTTGACGTTTTGTTTACATCGAGTATTATTTTTCGTCGTTTTCTGTATTCTCTATTTTTATATTTTAAAACAGTTATTATCATAACTACTCAGCAGTATTTGTGTTTTCTCTAGTAAGTACTGAATAACAGCTGTAATTTTGTATTGTTTTTAATTTTATATTAATAGAATTTCACGATGTTTACCGCTGAACAAGACACGATCATTGTAATGGCCCATTTTTGAAGTGGTACTCGCAATCCCGATAGAACTTGGTCGTATTCTCTTCAAAGTTGCATCGATCAATTCAACGAACATTTCCCGGAAGCAAACTTTACTTATGATGCTTTCCGACAACGTAAACAAGTTTTAGTTAATCGATATTTAAATAAGAATTGCATTTGTAAGGGGAAAGCTACAGGGAGGCCTACTGTACTTACTGCACCTGTTGTCGAAGACATTCGCAATCGCATGGAACAAAGTCCAAATAAATCGGTGGCAAAATTATTTGCGGCAACAGGTATAAAATCATTTTAAGTTCTACTTTTAAGATACAAACATTTCATTTTTAGGATTGTCAGTAGGAACTTGCCACAAAGCATTAAAAAAGAATCTTTCAATAACTCCGTACAAGGTTACGGTTTATCAAGAATTACGTGCTCCTGACTTCTTGCAGCGTGTTCAATTTTGTGAATGGTTTGATGAACATTTAAATAACGATGACTTATTGGATTTAACTTTCTTTAAGTAATGTTGGTTGCCTAACATATATGTCACATGGGATCCAATCATTTATGAAGGCCCTGTAGGTTTAACCATTCGCAAACGATTGATAGCAAAGGCATCTTCTAGTATAAAATACTACGTATGAACGATAATTGTAAATAGTTATAAAGGTGGTAAACGTTGTAAGTCGATTTTACATTGTAATAATTCAAAATAACTTTGAATAGAACTGCGGGATAAAACCACAACGTAAAGGATATTGAATTAAAGCAATGTCAATGCAATTGTGCAAATGCCACCAGAGTAAACTACTGGAAAACCGTTTCGCCCCATAAATTTATATACACATACAATGGGTATAACTAGTAGCAAACGTTTGATAGCAGAACCATATCATAATATAAACTACTATGTATAAACGATAACTGTAAATAGATACAAATGATGAGCACTACTATGGCGAAACGGCCGTCCAATAGTTGACTCTGGTGGCATTTGCACAATTGCATTGACATTGCTTTACCTCCAATATCGTTTACGTTGTGGTTTTATCTTTCAAAAATGTTAGAGTCTTTTATTGTATGTCACCATTCGGTAGCAATTGCAACTTGTGGTTACTTACGGTACCTTATCGCTCAGTCACGACGCAGAATTTAGAGAGTAATATGAACAGGGCTTCGAATACGATGGTCAAATGGCTAAGAACCAACAAGTTAAAAATAGCAAAAAAAAAGACAGTAGCGATCGCATTCACGGGGAAAAAATCAAAAGCATACAATTTGGACATGGGAATGTACTGGTGAAGGTTAAAGATACGATAGAGTATTTAGGAGTTACCTTGGATAAACATCTCAAGTTTGTTCCGCACATTACGAAAGTGATTGAGAAGACCAACAGAAGAAAGTCAGTTCTTGTTAAGCTGAGGTCTAACGTTAAAGGTCCGCAAAATTCAGTAAAAAGGATCATTATGGCGACAGTTCATTCAAGTTTTTAGTATTAATAGAATTAAAAACTTAGCAGAGAAAACACAAAGAAGAATCGCGTTGACGCTTATCTTTAGGTATAGGGCAGTCTTGCTAGAAGCAGCTAGAGTGTTAGCGGGCACTGTTCCTATAGACGTAATGGCGGAAGAGCAATATAACGCTAAGAATGGTATGAGTCAAACTTTAAAAAAAGAAACAGAATGGACTAGGGTAATAATCCCTAACTTAAGTAAGTACCAGTAAATAAATTTGGTAACATCAACTACCATAGTACTTAAGCGCTTACGGGACATGGCTGCTTCGGTATTAAGAAGAAAACTGACTCTTCATGCTTTTTGTGCGGGAAATAACTTTATGAACCATACTATCTTCAATTGCAAAAAAACTGAGCTAAAGAAGAAATTTCGAATAGATAAAAACAACATTATACAGATGATCTTGGAAAGTCCGGAAGCGTTATCAAAGATAAATAATTTTTTCACAGATACTATAAGAGATAAAAGAGTAGCATGGCAAAGTTGGTACAAAAAAACTGTTCACAACAGAACATCCATTGATAATTTTTGCCTTGACATTATATTTTCTCTCAAAGTCCCACTCTTATCGCTATATTAAGTGTTTTGTCCTAAAATATTTTTTATAGTCTGAGTTTATATCGCTACATGATTTTATCGTTAGTAAAGATACGAATATGACCTTTATGATTTTTTATTAGTATTTGATTAGTTCCCTTCTTTTAAAATTCCTCTTTTCTTGTTTTTTCACATGGTTTTAAAAAAATGTAGTGAATTTAAGAAAAGTTAGGCTGCTATACATCTTTTGTTTATCAAGGTTATGCAAGGTTGAAGAAAGCTGCTCAGTGTCTCACCTTGCATGACTGACCGGGTACAGCGCCACTTCAGCCTGCTGTAGCAGGCCAATGCCTTAATTTAAAAAAAACCTTATCGCTCGGTGGTTTAGTGAAAAAATGAATAATAACGACCAATACACATATACTGTATGGTTTATGTTACAGGTCACTTAAAGCTTATATAATTTACAATTATGTGTACAGTCTAAACTAGCAACAAAAAATTCTAAAATAAAATAAATACCTGTAATAAAATTAAGAAAATAAAATTTGACTTTAGGGTGTTTATAATATTTCAGTCTTCGTTTTGCTATCTAAAATAAAGTTATCAATGACATGTGTTTTTACCTTTTATGTTACTGGTAAATCAAGGTTATCAAGTAAAATTTAAATTACAGGCAATTATCAAAAGTTTCTCCGAGGTCGTTAATATTAAACGGTGAAAATTAATAAAATAATTACGCAGGTAATTCTAAAAAGTAATCGATAACAATCTGATAAGTATAACGCGGCACGGTAGCCAATTGAACATTTACGGTAGCTCTTGTGTCGGGGTTTGCCCAACCACACAAAAATCTGGAGCTTTAAACAATTCCTTTTTAACTCTACCCAAAAACCCTTATGTAACTACCAGGAAGTCTGAATAACCGTCGTCAACACTTGAGCCAGAGGTTTGCTTAGTCGCGCAAGTATTAAAGGCGTTATGCAACTACAGCAAAAAATAAATAATGACATGACTTCACAAATTTAACACTTAAGGGGCCAATTCACATGCGGATGTGTACGTTGGATGTGCTCGGTGGACAAATACGTTATTTAGTACACACAAAGCAACAGATTCGTCGTTTTGCAACACACAGTCCAACAAATCCATCGCGCTTTTGTGTAGTTAGTGTTGCTTGGCGGTCACGAGTACTTTTGTAAAAGATGGATTCCAGTAAAAAAAACAAATATTGCGCTGATTGGGGGCTATATTACATTGTTTCAAGAAAAGAAAAAAAGAAAACGGGTTTGGGCTAAACGTTGGTATTTAGCAAGACAGAGATATTCTCATATGAGTTTAATTAGAGAACTGGAAACTAACGAGCCTAGTGATTTACATATTTTTTTACGCATGGACAGTGAATCGTTCGAAACATTGCTGCAGTACGTGGAGCCCATGATTGAACGTAAAAATACACATATGAGAGAAGCAGTAAGCGCTAGAGAGCGATTAGTTGCCACATTACGATATTTAGCGACCGCAAGATGTCTTGCAGACCTAAAGTTCAGTTGTGCTATATCACCACAGCTATTGGGAACTATAACACCTGAAACTTGCTGGGCATTATTTAAGACGTTAAAAACGGAATACATGAAGGTATGTTATGTCTATTATTTTTTAACTCTTAATAACTCCATATAAGTATATACAAGGCGTTTATAAAATGTTTCCTCAAAATTGCGCCTTGTATAATATACACAGCGTACATTTAATTAGTCTCCTCACTATTATTAAAGGAAATAAATGTAGAAAGTTCATTCGTCGTAGAGTCATTGACCATTACATTTAAAGACGAACGATCTGCGAATTCGGTAGGCTGCACCGCTTCTGTGGAAGGTAATGGTGATGGCGTGTATTGAATTCTCTGCGTGTGCGGTGGGAGATAAACTGAAGTGGTTTGACATTGTTGTTGGGGAGGATAATTTAAGTCATATCTGCCATGGTGGTATAACGGCGTCTGTGGGATGTTAGCAGGAATACTAACAGAACAATGTTCTGTGAGCCGCATTAGTTTTCCGTAATAGAGAATGTAGGAAATGAGCTTCTGTGCAATAGTCCTTTGGTGTGGGTCCATGGGTTCCAGGTCGCACGCAACACTTTTTCCAAATTGTTCATAAAGGGACGTTGCTGGTGGAACAGCTGCAAGGACGGTACTTGCTACATCCAAAAACTTCCCTTTCTTTTGTGCCAATGTGCTTTCTTTGACCGCTAATTGCCTATTTTTCTCGCTACGTTGAGACTGGCGTGAAAAGCAGGTACTTGCAGGACCTAATGGAGATAGTGGTGTATCCACCTGAAATACAATAATTTAAAGTTACATTTGATAAATAATATCGAAATATTACAAAGTATTTCTTTTCAGTTGCCATCAAATGAAGAGGAATGGTTGGAAATTTCCAATGAATTCCATCAGGTATGGGACTTAGAACATTGCTTAGGAGCGATGGATGGAAAGCACATTGCAATAAAAAAACCACCAAACAGAGGATCATTTTATTATAATTATAAAGGCTTTTATATCACCGTTTTATTTGCGCTGGTCAATGCTAATTATGAATTCACGTATGTGTATACTGGAATTAACGGCAGAATTTCAGATGGGGGTGTTCTGCAAGAGACTGACTTTTACGACAAACTTCAAAACAATACTTTACATATACCTGCTCCGAGAAGTGTTAGTAAAACAGTAGTCAAATTGCCTTATGTTTTTATTGGCGACGATGCATTCAGTTTGACCGAAAATGTAATGAAACTTTATTCATTGGCTGGCAATACTCACGATGAAAAAATTTTTAACTATCGCTTATGCAGAGCGAGAAGAGTGGTGGAAACTGTGTTTGGCATATTGGCATCACGCTTCAGACTATTACTGAGCACAATTACATTGAATAATTTAGAAAGTGTTGATGCGGTGGTATTAGCATGTTGCATTCTCCACAACTTTTTAAGAAGAAAATGTTATAATTATATGAATACTCGCAGTATCGACAGTGAAAACAGTGACGGTGACTGGCCCGAGGAGCTTCGTCAATTACAAGGCTTGCAAAACAGAAGAACTTATTACAACGAAATTGCTAAGAATGTCAGAAAAGCATTTACAGATTACTACAACCATGAAGGTCTGATAGAATTTCAAGAAAACATGATTAACTGAAAATATCTGTATCAGTTTTTGTAAAATGTGTCATTATGTTCCTTTATTACTCTGCTTTGTATCGCTGTCATTATCATAGATAATAAAATATAATTAAGTTGCAACTTTAATACAATCACTTTGACTATCGTCGTCGTCGGTAGCTGATTCTTGAATTGTCATTGAGGATGTTCCAGGCCGAACTTCTTCTTGGTCTTGCGTAAACAAAAGTAAGTCGAAATACCATAAGGTAGATTCGTATACGCTATCAGCAGATGTTCTAGTTCTTTTAGTTTTTCTTATTTCTCTTAATTCCCACCGGAAACCAGCACGCAAAGAATCAATTTTTTTTCTTACATACTGCACATCAGCCTCTGGACATATTTCTTTGCATTTCATAACTAATGACTCATATGCTTCATTTCTTTTTTGTTTGTTAGAGTATTCTTTGCTTTTTACGTTCCAGAGGCAAGAATACGTTTTATATAATAAAATAAAGTTTTCCCAAAATTGTTTGTTATCACGGAAAGACATATTCATGTATATAACCACACAATTTGTGCATATACCTAAACACTGCACGTGGATTACGCGAATGTTGTTTGAGGTTATTTAGCGCACTGCCGTCATACAAATCCTCTCTGCACTACTAACACGTGGATATGTACGGTTCGCTGTCCATGCTAGTCGTTTTAAACAACGGACGACGAGCAAGAGATATCCAGCGAGCACGCGCATACACACGTGCGGATTTGTACAACGGACAGATCCGACAGACAGATTCGACGAACAAACTCTTATGTGAATAGGCCCTTTTACTGAATATGATGTGGGAGACGATGATAATGATTTTAGTAAATTGACAATAAATGAATGAAGCAGGTTTAGGTGAATAGCAGTATAGTCGTTGTCAATCTCCAGGTCGCTGGAGTAGTCCAGGTAACAGCGGTCGTTGTTAATAAAACAAAAATCACTTATGAACAAGTTCGGTAATCAAAAAAAAAAGAAAAAAGGTTCTCGAGACAGGTCCCGAAAAGCAAGAGTCATTTTCCGGGAACAGATCTCAAAAAAGATGGTTGTGGTTGGTTAACTTCTTGGCAAGAATCAACGCGCGCATTGTCCTAAAACCTACGATGTGGGTGAATGTCCACGCGCAATTTTAAAATTTATCCAACAATTTTCTAAAAATTGTTTATCAAAGTTTCGTATAGTTACATAGTACAGCGGTAATAAATTAGCTACCTTTGTATGATACTGCCAATAATTATGAGAAGTGTAAGCTTACATTCACCGACTTAAATAACCACCACCGGTCTTCAATACGTAGTGAACAATTACTAGAATTTTTCGGTTATATACTCAATAACGATATACAATCGCTGTTCCTTTAATGTTTATGTTTTTAGCAGTTACCAGTTTAGATACGCTGTAACATGCTGCCCAATTTCTGAAAAATTAAAGGTTACTTGACTTATCTTGATAGTGGCATTAAATCTCCTTTCTGACCATTCTGGTAACGTTTGCTAAAAAAAACAGATTATAATTTGTGTTTAATAATGAAATTTATATTTGTGCGTCTGAAGCCTTTAATTCCGCTAGCCTTTGGGATAGAAGATTGAGGTAAGTCGAGCAATCGCTCTTTCTGGGGTTGAGGCCTCAATTTATTTCGTGGTTGGGTGGTTGTGCGTGCTTTAATTAATTCATGCAAAGCGGTTGTTGGAGTTTAGGTGAGTACATTTTCATTTGGTAGGATAATTATTATTATTCCGGTGGGTCGCTACAGGGTTTCCCCTCCTTTCTTCAAAAAAATACAGTCGAAATTTACACCCAAATAAAGTTATATCAAAACATATTTTTATGCATGATAAAACTCCTTGTCATGTTGCAAAAAATGTGACAATAATTCTAAAGATTCAAAATTTTCTTGTTATTGATCTGACCAGGTAATTCGCCTGATTTAAATATAACAGAAAACGTTTGAAACGCTTTAAAATCGAAGGTGTACGACAAACGCAATCCCACCAACTATATGTTGAAGAAAACTATCTAAGACATTTGGCAAAATGACCCTTAAATATTAAAGCAATTGCATTGAGAGTAAGCCTTGAACACTACAAAAAGTAATTAAAAATAAGAGAGGCATAACAGTTCTCATTCTTTTTTATTTATTCAATGCTGACGAAAATGTTTGTTAGTAATTTGAACAGAGGCTGTAAGTTGAAGGCTTAATAGAATTAACAAAGCTGAAGGCTTAATGCAATTAACAAAGCAGAACGCTTCATATAAAAAAATGTAGATAAGCAATTAACAAAGCTGAGAGCGTAAGATAAGTAAACACAGGTTATTGACAACTTAACGAAATCCAAAATTTTTTTTTCAAACGTGACCCTTGAGGTCATCAACCCAATTCTGATTGCAATCAATGTTTATAGGTTCAATAATTTTTAAATACCACTTTAATGGGATAATGATTTAACTTGCCGCAATAAAGATGAAAGCAAGGCTTTGAATCTACATCAACTTGTTGAAATTACTTTAAATTAGCAACATAGACCAATAGGGGCAACCGCCATACCTGCAAGCAATTCTGTATAGATAACAGCAATTTAAATACTTAAGTAAAAATAGTCTTCATTTAATAACTATCCAATTGCTAAAAGCGTAATAGTAAAACGACGACTATAACATAATCGTCTCGCAGCGAGTGACAAAAGCGAAATGAGCACGCAAACAGTTTCTAATTTTTAAGAATTACACAACCTATGAAATATTTACATTTTAAAATAAAATCTTTTTGGAAAGATGTTAGATGTTAAATTACAAAAAATGTAACATTTTTAAATACAGTTTGTTTATAAACTTTAAAGAAAGATAAATAAATAAATGTCATTAGTTCAATAAATGTACATAAAATAATTCTAAATCTAAAAACATTTTTTAAATATAAATAGTTAACTAGTATTAAAGCGTAACATATTAAAGAATGTGTTTCTTAGTCTGTCGTTTCCGGACAGATGGGTTTGGGACAACAATCTGGAAATGGAAGACTTAAATTTTCAGGTTCAACTGTGCAGGCAGTATCAACTTCAATAGATCCGCAACTAATAAAACGTAATTAATTAAATAAAAATACAAACATTATCTTGTTTACCCAGCATATACAATCTTTCCAGGTCCGCATTCTACTTTTACGCAGTTGTTTGATAGCCGTTTCGATTCGCCGAATTTCATTTTTCCAACTTCGATGTTTTTACTAACACATGTGTTAGGATCGTCTAAACGTAAAATCAAATCAAATTAAAATATGAGTGAGTAATACATACTTTCATCTATCGGAGTTACTTCTATTGATGTCCAACCGTATACTACAACCAAATACATAAAAAGAAACAATACCATTGGCTTCATGTGTTTAACGGTATAATACAACGCTTTATATTAAAAAATATATTCTGATTATGTCAAGGTGTTATGTAACTGTCAAGTGTCGGTTTCTTAGTTACTTGTAGTTTATATCAAAGATTTGGATATAACTGAAATTTTTGTTTTCAGATTACTATAAAATATTCACATATACACTTTAGTGTTATCTAAATGTTTGAATAACATTGAGGATCTGAGAATGAAAACCAAAATTCAAATTTTCAAAAGACCCCATACTTATTAAAACCGTGAATGGTTTTTCATATATTTTTTATTTAGACTTTTCGAAAAAAGTTCCAGTCAATATTCAGTAACTGCCAAAATAATTTCTGGTTTCAAAACACATATTTTTGAAACAATATTTAAAACAAAAAAATTGGTTAATTTTTTTCTTTAAAAAATACAATAATACAAAATTGTTTTCTTGTGAAGATCTTTATTTACCAGAAAAAACATTTTTAATCTTTTATTAAAAATTAAATTTCTTTGCCAAACTCTTCCGTTTCATTCTCCTCTACAGCGTTTCCTTCCAAGTTGTTATAAAATGTTTAAAACGTTAAGAGTCAAACACTTTTTTAGGTTTTTTAGATTTTGAAGATTTATAAGACTTCGAGTTTGGTATATTTCTAGACCCTCGGTCCAGTTTATTGTGTCTAATTTTACGTTATCCTTAAAGGGATAGAAACTGGTTGTACCATTTTGTATATTATGATTAACAAAAACTTTCAGAACCCTTTCCTCACACAAAAAAACTTCTATATTTTGTTACGGTACACTTCTTGAGGTTTTTTTTTAAAAACGTTGCCAGATAATCTGTGTAATCATGTGCAAAAACATTAATTACATTCAAAGATGGAGAAGTGTGTAAAAGTTTTGACATTCATTATTAGGGTAAGTTCAGATAATATATTTTTCTTTTTCAATAACACCGTACTCACGCTCACAAGATAGAAGCAAATTAACTCTTTCAAGAAACCTATAAAAAATCTCTAGAATGGTACCAATGTGGATAACAATCAGACCAGTACTGAATTTTTGTATTGTCCAGTACAGTTGTCTCTGAAAATATAAAGAATTTTGAATTTTGGTAGAAGTTTTTTTTTCGACAAACTCTCTTATATGGCACAGGTAGGTTCTGTTAGTAATCAAAGCAAATCACGACAAAGTTTTTGTTAGTTTTGGTTTCCTCAGAGACAGACTTAAGATCAACATAACGTTTTTCAGCTTTACATAAATAAAGTTGATGATCTCTTGTTCTTCTTTTTTTCGATTCCATAAATGGATTCTATTTAATTTTTAAATTTGCGGTACTACTGTTACTGCCTTAAAAAGCCGTAAAAAATCTTAAGCTGCACATTTAATAATAGTTGGGAAACAAGTGGTTACTTACCAAAAGATGGTACCAAGGATCCTATAACGGAAGAGGTAACTTTTTGTCCTTTGTAATGAACAGCTCAAGTGAGTGGATGAGAAGGACTAAAAATTATTGTAAGCTCTAAATAAAATTTAAAAAAAGAGAAAAGAACTATTACTATACATAAGAGAAAAAAAAAGAATAAAAAACAATTAGGAAAGGGGAAGTGTGTTACGTGCAAAAATTTTATAACGTAATACCCTGTATATTGGTTGAATTAAAATTAGATTTCGGTTTTGACGCCCTTTGCTGATTTTTCTTTTTACTGTCATTTCCTGTCAAGACGCTAAAACGACAACTACGTAAAATGGTCGGTAGAGCCGAATAATTTAAGTATGGCTTGTTTGAGGAAAACGTTTTCTTCAGGCAAGTACTGGCTGCGGATAAGTTCTTTTTAATTATTATGTTAATTATTATGTCAAAAAAGGTCACTCACGAAATTTTCTTTGCTTATCGACACCACTTGTGTAACTTATGTATTGTGGGTTACTGACACTTCCGGCATTTATGTATTTAGAATGTACTACAAAAATTTCTAAATTATCGTTGTTGATACTCTACGTTATTAAATTATAGTGGTTAATAGTCTACGTTATTGAATTATAGTTATTATACTTATCTGATCTTTTATTTATGCTAAAATAGCTTTCTCTTTTATTGTGGTTACACGTACATTTGGGTAATTACGAACCTAAAATTCGTTACAAGTTTGGACCTTCTATCCTGATCAAGCAAGAAGTTTTACTTAGAAAAGATCTGGCGCCCTTTAAATATTATTTACTTGAACCTCCCCTATCTCCGACTGTGTGAGTTGGTCGTGCAAGGTTTGTAAGACCTATAAGCTTGTAACAAGTGGTACTAAACTTCATACTAGGCGAGTGAACAATCTGAATGGGGTTTGTACAGACACAACCCTAGTGATACCGCCCTTGCTAAGAAAAATCTGTTTTATACTACCAATAGATCATTGCATAGGTAAACAGTAATTTTTTTATAAAGACTACATCACCAATTTGTAAATTAGATATTGAGTGTTTCCATTTTGTTTTTGCCTCCACAAAAACTGATGAATCTGTTTAACGCGAAACCACCAAAAAGACAGTGAAAGTTCCGAGTAGTAGTCGCGCTCTGGTGGAACCAAAATCGTAGTTCTAATTAAAAACTGACCCAGACTTAAACAATCAAAGTCATCTTCTGGTTCGGGGAGAGCACGAAAAGACGACTATTTAGAACGGTTTCAATACGAGAAAACACAGTAGCGTATTCTTCAAAAGACAACGTGGTGTTATCAATCAAGCGATACAAAAGTCTTTTGGTTGACTTTACTACAGCTTCCCACAAATCCCCAAAATGTGGTACCACGGGAAGATTAAAATGCCACTTCAATCTTGAATAGATTGTCACAGAAAAAATAAAATTTTCTTTAAAAAATTTGTCACTATTTCTAAATGCCGTGAAGCTCCAATATATTTCTACCACAATCTGAAATGATATCTGACGGAACTTCACGTCGTATTAAGAACCTGTCAAACGTAGCAAAAAAAACTGAAGTAAGATCTAAAATCACTCCTAAATGCACCACTTTAGTTGCCAAACATATGAATACAGAAAGACAACTTTTATTACGCCGGTTGCGTTGAACAATTAAAAATGCCATGCAAAATCAGTGCCAGTTTTACTGAAAAGTTTAACTATACGAGTACAATTACTAGGCAAATCTGCTATTTAAGGAGTCGCAGTATGTGCGAAAAATTTGTGGCATACAAGACATTGTCTTACGTGCGGGCGAAACAGACCCCACAGCGAGATAATCCAAAACTTTTGTTTTATTACAGTTTACACCGTGTTGGTTTCTAAATTAAAAAAAATTCTATGAAAATAATCTCAAATTAAGGTTGACAGATGTGCGAACTTAGACAAAATTGCTGTATATTTGGAATTAAAAAGATTAGAAAAAAATAATAAGACAAATAATAAGTACAAATTACGTAAGCCACAACGTGTTGAAGGTTTAATAAAGATAAAAACCTCAAAAATTGTTTCAGAAAACTTTGTATTGAAGAAGTTACAGTAGAGAAAGGAATTGGTGCGAGTTTTAATTTAACTATTTGAGACAAAAGTGTGCTTTTAAATTGAGAAAAAGGTCATTGGTCAGGGGAACTGAGAAGAAACGTGGAACCATAAAACCACATCGAGGTTTTAATAAGAGTTTGAGAAGACAGTCTTCGACAAGCATAATCACTCAGATTATCCGTGGTGTTAACATAATTTCATTCAGAAAGAACAATAATTTCTGATATTTGAACAATTTTATTTGAAACACAATGAGGTGTTCTTAACCAAGATAAAAAAAAATCTGAGATTCAGAAAAAATGTCAAGAAGGAGCAAGACTCTACACAATTCATAACAAGGAATACTTAGAGGCTTTAAAACAAGTTGCTTATTGCCTTGGTTTTAAGGAAAACTTAATTCCTGTATACCATTCCGAAGCAAACCCTAAAAAAAGACTTAACCGAGGACTAAAAACTCAGATTGCTATAATTGTAAAGGATCAACACACAAAACGAAAAGATACCGTCCCACCCATCAGTTTTGAAATGAATAGTGTATTTATGTTATGGACGCGAATTACGGACACCTTTAAACGTGCACCATTATTTACGACAGGTGATTGAAAAAGAAAATTTTCTAGAAGAGATAACGCCACATCTCCAAATTTTGAGCAAAACATTGATGCAAGCGCGCCATAATCAAGAAATGGCTCAAGATTAGTCTTAATATTTTACGGACAAGCATCGCAGAATTGCAGACAAATATAGTGATAAAGATAAAGTTTTGGCTCAGTGCCACCTAGAAAGTAGTGTCAATAATATTCGTAACGTTACATATGTAAGTGTTTAGAGTTTAGGGAAATTCACCGCCAGCAATTCATTGCCAGTAATTCATCGCCAGCAATTCACCGCCACAGCACTTTACCGTTACCACAATTCACCGCCAAAAATTCGTCGTTCCGTCATTGGCGTCAATTACAAAATACTAAAGACTACTAAAATATTTGCAGAATTAGCCTTAATTCAATTAAAGTTTGGACGCTCGAATATTTAAAGTAATAGACTACAACAAAAGTTTTGCAGATTGTTCATAAGTAACGCATTATTTAAAAAAAGCCTGTTAGCGTTACCCAGGAGACACCACGTGGAGGTCGGCTTACTAGTCTCCCTTTTTTATTGTTTTTCTTTTAATGTTTTTTAATGTGAAGTAATGCTCATCAGTTTATGTTTAGAATGTAATGTAATGAGCAAAACCACGCAAGTAATCAAAAATTAAGTTTCTGATATATCAAAAATTCGATATTGTATTCGTTTGTTTATGTTAACATCATTTAGAGTCTTGTTTATTCACCTTTATCTTTGCTTACGGTACCAAGTATGATGAAAAGATTTTGTACAAACTTACGTAAAATTACGTGTTGTTTTAATTTTGATCTTTGTTGGACACACTTTTATCATAACAGAGTTCTTTTTTAAATATCTATTGACAGTCCGTGTATCTTTGATGAAAGAAAATCATTTTCTAATTAATAATGCAGTTGACTACATGCTCTCTCTCTCTCGGAAATCAATAAGATGTGGTAGTGTCGCGGTTTCTCTAAATTCAAGGTAGCAGTTGCGGTTTTAAGATGTGTTGAGTTATAAATGGAAAAATTTAGATCTTTCTGCCCGTCTTTTGTTAAATTGTTAATGTAACGGAGCTTTTATTCAATTAACCTGTTCGCGACTCAATATTATTTGGGTTTTCTTTTAAAATTTACTAATTACGCACTATAAAGGTAGGTTCCAGTAGTGTGTACATTGCCGGACGTGTTGTCTGCTGGCAAGGTAAAAAACCCTTATTGAGCTATAAACCTTTCTGGTTAGCTTTTCTTTTATTTCGACGTTTATTTTTGTTTGTCTTTGAGTTTCCCAAACAGTCACGGATTTTAAAATATAATTCACAACCATCTTCATTCAGCACCGGCAAACACTTCGTTTGTGTGACTTACGTAGAGGCAATTTTTGTTTTAATAGCTGTTGCATGACCTTCTCTAAAAAAGTTACAATAATAAAAATCAACCGTAGTACATTGATACAAATGAATACATGCGTTATAAAAATATATAGACATATAAAGACAAAAAACATACAGAAAACTTTTCATTAAAATGTAATAAGCTTTCTAACTTCTAACTGTTTTACTACTTGTTAATTAAAAATTGAGTAAAATACGTGCCAAAAACCTTACTCTCTTATTTGTCTTTGAAGTAAATATGGTTTTTCATCTGATAATGCGTTGGTCCAATATCTATTAATAATTGAACATAATGAAGAAATACAATTTTTGACCATAACCCTGTATCTTCGGAAGAAGACCAGTATTTTTCTTCGACGTTATTAAGTTTACAATCTTTGTTAGAAGTTGATTGTAGCTGAATATTGACTCTGTCTTCAATTTTCTTTACCGGCATTTCTTCGACAGTAATTGAAGATATTGCAAAGATCAAGAAACCGAAAACCAGTTTGCAAGGAGAAAATCAGCTTTTGTTTGATTTGTACACACATATTAAGTCATTCCGACATAAAATCGCTTTGTTTCAATCCCAAATAAATAAAAAATATTTCACGCATTTTAATACGTGTCAAACGTTCAGTCAACAAACTGACACTCCATTTCCCATTGATTTTGCAACTGAAGCTTTGGGGGCTTTAAAAAAAAAATTTGAATCTCGTTTTTCTGATATTGACGCAATTGCAAATGACATCAAGATCTTCCAGAATCCATGTATCACCGATATAGAAACCCTTCCCCCAGAACTTCAAATGGAAATCATTGATTTGCAATGTAGCGATATTTTTAAAGAAAAATATCAAAAATCATCATTACTAGAATTTTATAAGAGTCTTCCACTCACACAGGTTAATCAGGTGCATAAATTTGCTCGTGGCTATTTTACCACTTTTGGAACGACGTACCTGTGCGAAAAAACATTTTCCAAAATGATATATACAAAAAATGTTTACAGATCAAAGTTAACTGACGAGCATCTTAAGTCACTTCTAATAATTGACACAAGTAAATTTAATCCACAACTGCAAATGATCGTCAGTGGAAAGTCACAGTTGCATAAATCTCATCAACTACTTAAACGTAGGGGAGGGTGGGGTATAATGATCCCTCGAGCTCAAATGATCCCCCCAATTATAATTTCACCCTGCAGCTCCATCTCTTAAACAACGTCTGAAATATCTTCGAACGCGCATGTACAATAGTAGACAACAACTTTCCCACAGTTCGACCAATGTTATTGCAAAGTACGCATGCATCTTTATTTTTAATAGTTTCGATCTAATTTAGCGACATTTTAATAGTATATAATAAAGTGTTATTAAATGTTTTATTTCTGTTACTGTGTATGCTGTTAAATTAGGTATGTTTAAGCTTCTGAATTATGTGTATCTTTCTGAAAAATTTTATTGTTCTGAATTTGTACGTTAACTTAGTTAAAAATGTTGCATTTGGGACAAAACGATCACTTGACGGCGGGGAAAAATGATCCCGGGATCATTTTACCCCCACTCTTTAAAAATACTTACTAATATATCTTTATGACAATTCCAGTATTTGTTTGTTGATTTTTAGAATGCCACGTATTTACCACCATAAAACCCAGCGTCAGAACTGGAATAAAGAGAATATGGCAAATGCACTAAACGAGTTGACAGAGAATGGTATGATGTTTAAAACAGCGTCGCGTACATTTCAAGTGCCTTTAATGGCTCTTAAGCGTAGAGTAAAAAATAAAAATAAAATTGCCAAAAGAAGCTTAAAACATTTAGGTGGCAAAACAACAGTATTTAATGAAGATCAGCAAAACGAGGTAATAGACCATATTCTAGATTTTGAAACTAGGATGTATGGTCTCACAACAGTTGATCTTAGACGCTTAGCATTTTAATTGGCGGTTAAAAATTCAATTCCCCATAATTTTTCTCATGCAAAACAGATGGCCGGAGGTGACTGGCTTGCCGGATTTAGAAAAAGACACCCACAAATAGCGTTACGTATTCCCGAAGCAACTTTAGCAGCACGAACAAGAGGGTTTAATAAAGTAGTAGTGTCTAAATTTTTTTATCTTAAGAGCACTTTTGAGAAATATAAACTACCCCTCCACAGAATCTTTAACGTCGACGAAACATCAGTGTCAACAGTACCTAGAAGAAACTCACGAACTTTTGCAAAAAGGGGACGGAAGCAAATTTTCCGAGTGACATCCGCCGAAAGGAGTGTTTCAGCCACTGCAGTAATTTGCGTATCTGCTGGAGGAGTTTTTATTTCGCCTATGATAATTTTTAATAGGAAAAGAATGAAAGCAGAACTGATGGATGGTGCGCCATCTGGAACTATCTTCGGCTGTAATAATTCAGGTTGGATAAAGTTAGATATGTTCGAGCATTGGTTTGATCACTTTGTACATTTTACGAAACCGGTTAAAGAGGAACCCCTTTTGTTACTTTTAGATGGGCATTTGAGCCAAACTAAAAATCTAAATGTGGTGACTAAATCAAAAGAAAACAACGTTACAATATTATGTCTCCCCCCCCCCCACACGACTCACAAATTGCAACCGTTGGATGTGGGAGTAATGTATCCATTCAGCACGTACATGGACCAAGCTTTAGAAAAATGGATGAATAATAATACGGGTCGCACAATATCAATGTTCCATATAAGTAAAATTTTTTCAGAGGCTTATCTCAAAGCTTCAACACTAAATTAAAGGAAAATAAAGAAAACTTGGAAACCTCTGAAAAAAATTCAGCTTTATGCATTTCTCCAATTCCTGGGCCAAGCACGCGACCGGTTACACCTTTAATACCTACAGAATGCAATACATCAGACCAACGTGACAATAAAGCTGAAAGTTCTTTTGCTATAACTCCGGCTGATTGTAACCCGCTTCCCAAGATTACGGGAAAGAGAGCTGCTCAAAAAAGGAAGTCAGTTGGCACCGTCATACTGACGAACACGCCTTGCAAGCTGATGCTAGAAGAAGACAACAGCAAGAAACTGGAACTAGAAAAAAAACGAAGCAAAAATAAACAGTCAGAATCTTCTATCAAAAAAAATGTTAAGTTGAACATAAAACCAAAAACACGGGTAGTGAAAAATAGCAACTCCAGCATTGAAAGCAATGAGTCACAGTCGAAGAATGTATCTTTTGCTGTGAAAAATTTGTCAATTTGTCAAAAGGCGAAGGATGGATTAGATGCAGTAAACGCCTGAAATGGGCTCATGACCAATGTGCTGGGGTCGACGAAGATGACGACTTTACATGCGATTTGTGTTTGAGCCACACAAAGACATATGGAGTTAAGAAACAACTCAGGTTTTAAATTAGATAGACATTTAACAAAGTTTTTTACCTAAGTTGACGTTTGTGGTTCATTTTTATTATGTTGTTGGTATAGTTTCAAAAGTGTTTATTTTTTTTTATTCTGAATTCAAAAAATGTTCACTTTTTTTTGCAAATAGAGCAGTATTTTGGTTTAATACTTGTTTCATTACCCACTGAAGTGTAATTTTAAGCAAAAGAAAATATTTTTAAAGCAGGATCATTTTGCCCCACGTGGGGGATCATTTTACCTGTAGTCGTGGGGTAAAATGATCCTTTTGCCGCAGTGAACCAAAATTCATACTATCCTAAAATAGTGTGCAAAATCATTAATTTTTTTGCATTGATATGTAATCAAATGAACATAAAATACGTTGTAAAAGTTTGATACTTCATAGTCTGATATTTTTGCAAATGACGATTTTTAGCTTAGGGGGATCAATGTTTAATAATTTAGTTTTGTGGATTATTGTATTTTTAGTCTGTAAATAAAACATCTGATTATTATTTTGTATAATTACTTTGTTTGATTTAATTTATCAATATAAATTAAAGGGGGGGGCGGATACCAGCCACGTCAGGCCCGCTATCGCGGGCCGGATTGGTGACGCTCGCGGGCCGTAGTTTGGAGACCCCTATACTAAACGATGGTCAATTTTGAAATCTAATTTATCTAATGCAACAAATTTAACTTTAAAACCTTTATCGGATATTCGATGGTATAGTAGAATAGATGCAATAACTCCTTTAAGGTACCAACTTAGGGAGGTTTATGATGTTCTGTTTGAAATAAGCGAAGGAAACTTTGAAAATAACGTAAGCATTTGGCTGCATCGTTGGCCAAAAAATTGCAAAATTTTTAGTTTATTTGCATTTTTATATTATGGTATATTTTAAGTAAAGTTAACATTGTTAGTAAAATTATTCAAAAACTTTGATGTTGCTCAGTGTTGTAATCATTTAAATAATTTGAATAATTTTTTGAAAGCTTATCGCTTCGATAAAGGTTTTAATGATCTATTGATTGTTGCTAAAGAAATAAGATCCAGCTTAGACATAGAACCTAAATTCAAAAAACAATGAGGTCTAAGACCGCGATAAATTAAAAAAAAACATTTTGATAATGAATGTGACGATGAACCAATCCACGACGAAACTTTAAAGTTCAAAGTTGATTGTTTTTTTAATGCTCTAGATGTAATCATAACATCAGTGGATGAGAGATTCCAATTACTTTCTTGTTACTCTAATAATTTCGCGTTTTTATGGAATATTGATAAATTTAAAAATTACTCTGAAAACGAACAATTAGAATTATGTCAAAAAGTTGAAAATTTATTAAACGACAAAACTTGCAACGAACAGGACATAACTGCCGTGAAACTTGTTAAAGAATTGCAACATTTACAAAATTTTGATGAAAAATTTATTACGTCTCCAGAAGAAACTTTAAATTATATAACAACTTAGTGGATTTTTTTCCTAATACGAGCATAATACTTCGTATTTTATGGGGCAAAACCGACTAAGTAACCTTGCTATCATTTCAGTAGAAACGGACCAGCTAAAAGAATTAGACACCGCAGATTTAATTAAACAATTTGCAAAATTTAAACGGAAAGCTCAATTCACTTAGCTCAAATATTAATAACAATACCTAATACCTGTATATTAAGCTTTAAAATGTGACATGTTGCATTATAAAAATAATATATCGTTTTGTTTTTATTTGTCGATTAGTTTCGTCCTGTGATATATAAACGAGTGTTTTTAATGTTTTAAATATTTTTTTTATTTTTTGTGTTTTTGTATTATACATTACATTTAACATTAAAATAAAAAAATTTTGAGTTGTAATACTGTTAGAATATATTTCTGTTACTTGTATGGCTTATGGCTTGTACTTATAGATTTTAAAAAAGAAAATAAATTTATAAAAATACTTTTTAAAATTATTTTTCAATACTGGATAATAGTACTCACAAATGAACGTAATACAAATTTGGGGCGTTTTTTTAAATTTGCATAAGGGCACCAAAAGTGCTAGGTGCGGGCCTGTTATTATTATAATAGCAACAAATCTTAAATATGCATTACGTTCAGTTTATCTGAATTTGTTTTGTTTTGTGTGTTGACATATTGCATGTTTATCTTATTAGTTTTCATCTCTCAACGTATTTTCCTCGGTCGAAGATTGAAATTAGTTTTTCATAGAAAGTAACATCTTTAACAAAATACTTCTGAATATAAAAAAACATATAATACGCACTCTAAATTTTTTTGGCTTAAATTCCACTGTATATGTTTTAATCCATCTTTGTTTCAAGTAACCATTTCAATTGAAATGTATAACCACGCCTGTGTGTTTTATTACCATTACTGTCACCAATGAAAGACGTAGACGATTGGTTAATGAGCACTTAGTAAGTACTACACTTCGTTTTGAGGACGATCGAAGCGGGAACATTCTTTTAACTATAAAAAAACACCTGAAACCAAAAAAATGATTTGTAAACTGAAATCTAACGTTTATAAAGAAAAACAAGAATATTAATTACTTAGACTTACACCATTCATAATACGAGATGCTATTTCAATTATTAACTTGATTAGATTTAATGAAGGTACTACCGGTTCTTAGTACAAACTGTAGAAAACGTTGATGTACACATAGAAACACGTGTCCACTAACGTGGAATGCCAAATGTTTTGATTTAACGACTGCCTGTTACATTTTTAGCTATTACAACACATAAAACTGGTTTTATATGACAATTTCTACCGAAAATTTGTAATTTCGTGTCTCGAATGTTAATATAACCCAACTAGGAGTTAGATTATCATCAGATGCAACCGGTACTCACTGTTATAATAAACATTTCATCGTAATAAAATAAGGTGCATATATAAACTGAGTCTTTGTTAAATTTTCTGGTAATTCTGGTTTATCAACATATAAAGGTCGTTTAAAATGTCACTCTTCATTATTATATTGATTCAACTCTTCAGTACCTACATTATTTACTTTTACCTGTAACTTACGTTTTGTATTTTTCAGTTGTTTGATTCAGAATATTATTAATGAATAGTCTTCAAAATACTTACTGATTTCTTCTGCTTTTAAAGCAGTTATACCTTCAAATTGGAATTTATTATTAGCATCTTTATAAAGCAAGTATTCATTTGTCTTAATGTACCAAAGTTTTTTTTTTACTTTTCTTATTAATGCGTTGGCTCACCGCAGCAGACTCAAGTGGTTCTTGACACGGTTAATTATGCAAAGTGGCACTCATTAATGCTATCTTCACCCTTGCATAATCTCGAGTAAATTAACCATCAGCTCTCATCCCGATGTATCAATCGACTAACCAAGCATGCACAAAACAACTGGCATATAAAATTTAACATGTTAGAGGGCAAGACCAGAGTAAGCAATACAAAACAAAATGTCCTTAAAGCACCATGAGAACACACAGTAAAAATGTTAGTATTACAAGTGTTCTAAAGTCTAAAAATAAATTTAAAATGAGTTATGATTAGTTAAAGGTTAAAAAGTTAACATATCACAGATTCATGGTCTGGTCCACAGTCTTCGCTATGCTTTTAGTTGTGTCTTATACCAGTCTTTCTTTGCTTTGTAGGGTTGTTATGAGGAAGGCATTTATATCTGACCACGCAATTTCGTTTCCTACCATTAGCTGTATGATATTTCTCTTGTTCATTCCATATTGTCGGATTAGCTCCTCTCTATATTGCTGTCAGCGTCGCCATTCGAAGACGGTGTGATGTACGTCATTTATTTCGTCGCCGCAAAGAAAGGAGGGGTTTACCTTGTTTCCAATGTCATTCAGGTATGTCCCAAAGCTACCATAACCTGTCACCTCTTGGATGCTGTGGTAGCTCAGGTTTCCGTGCTTCCTATTACACCAGTCATGAAGATCTGAAATGAGTTCTCTTGTCCAGGCCGCTTTTGTATATTCTGACCATCTTGTTTGCCATTTCTGGATTGTAATGGCTTTCCTCTCCATTTTGTCTATTCCACTCCTAGCATTCCTCCTTTTCTTTAGCTAACAGGTCTATTAGAATGGTGCCTGCCCGGACACTTGCATCTTCTAATAAAACCGTCTTATATGCTGATATTCTTCTCAGCGCTAGTTTCCTTTGTGTATTATCCACTAGATTTCTTCATTTCGCGATATTCATCGCCTCATTCCATATCGGCGCTGTGTGTAATATAATTGAGTCGTTATAAGTTTCCTTAGAGTTTGTAATGGTCCTTTGACATTAACTATAAGCTTAGGGAGTGCCGCATGTCTATTATTGGCCGACTCAACCACTTTCTCTACATGTGGACCAAAGGATAGATGCTTGTCAAGGGTAACGCCTAGGTATATCATTGTGTCTTTGGGAATTACACTTTTTGCTCCATGGTTAAACCTAATTTGTCTAAGCACTCTTCTACCCGTAAAAGCTATGGCCTCTGTTTTATTTGCTGCCACCTTTAGTTTGTTATCGCACATCTATTTGTCCACTTTGACGAGAGCACTGTCAATAGCTTCTTCGAGTATTTGTGAGAAGTACCCTTGCCTATAAATTGCCAGATCGTCCGCGTATGCTGTCAGACCCACTTGTAGCAGGAGCTGAATAGACAAGAGATAATCATGTAATAGATTCCATAGCATTGGTCCCAATATAGACCCTTGCGGTACACCGTTTTAGGCTACAGTTTTGAATATCGTAGTAAATGATTCTCCTGTCTGTCAGATAGTTTGCAATAATTTTTACTAGATGAGCGGCAACTCTCCATACTTGAGTTTATCTATTATTAGATTCCAGGGGACCGAGTTGAACGCGTTTTCAATGTCCAGCGATACCAGCGCGCCTGTCTGCTAGGTTTTCCAGATTCCTTTCTTGGCATTCCTTATCAGTTCACAGATTCTTTCAAATACATCCACTGTCAATTTTCCTTTTTTGAACCCGAATTGGACACGGGACAGGTTATTTTGGTTCAAAATTTCCTCCTGGACTCTTGACAGTAATAACCTTTCATAGATCTTACCCAAGTTGCACATAAAACATATAGGCCTGTATGTATTGTTTTTTTATCACTTTTTTCTGCTTTCGGAATCAGGACTACCTGCACTGCTTTCCACTGCATAGGAAAAATTCCTCTCATCAATTCGCTGTTGTTCATTTGTAGGAATGTTTCAGGAAACTTTTTAACCACTATCTTTAGAACTACCACAGGGATGCCGTAGGCTCCTGGGGCGTTTTTGTTTTTGGCCGTTTTGATGCCTCTATTAATTCTTCCGAGGTGAACGGGCGAGCGAAGTGGCGTGGTTTCACCTATCACCCATTTTATAGGTCGGTTCGGAGGAAAAAGTTTGGATATGATCTGTATCGCTTCCTCGCATGATAGAAAGTTTTGCTCCTTCCCTAATATAATCTTTTTGGTAACAATCTTGTAGCCCGTTCTCCGCAGGTTTTCCTCCAATTCCGCTCACATAATGTCCCATGTTTTATTCTTCGCAGTAGTTATGGTAGTTTTGTACTGCTTCTTCGTTCCTGCATACTCGCTCCCCGCTTTTTGTTTGACCTCATTGTGGTTCATCCTTGATGCGCGCAGCGCTTTCCTTCTGGTTGCAATGGATTTTTTCCTCAGTGCATTCAGGTTCTTTGACCACCAATAAAGAGGGTTATTACGCTTTCTCTTTTTTGCTCGTGGCACGCTTTGGTCGCAAGCTACAGTAAGAGCCTCGGATATATAGTCTATTTTATATTCTTCCTTTGCAGTTAACTGTGTTCTCATTGTATCAATCAGTTTTATAATGCTTATCTTGTTGATATTCCATCTCGTAGCCTGACGTCCATCTGTCGAGGTTTCTTGTATATTGTTTTTCCCTACCTCAAAACAATTGTAATGGTGATCGCTTAGACTAGGTTCGTTCAAGGTTTTACACGAAATTACCTTTGCCGCCACATCTGTGGAGCATGAGCTTAAGTCGATAAAACGATCTTTTTTCAGCGCATTCAAATTTTGGGATCTCGCCTGTGTTTAGTATAACTAGGTTCTCAGCTGCCACCCATGCCAGGAGAACTTCCGCCTTTTATCATTTTTCCCCGAGCCCCATTCTGTCGCCTTTGCGTTAAATTCTCCGGCGATCACTATATGTCCCCTGTGTGCTTTTCTCTCATGGAAAATCCTATCCAATGTGTTGTAATCGTAGTTGGTAGCGTTGGGCAAAATATAACAGTTATAGAAATCTATATTGTCTACTTTTAGCTTTGTAAAAAAATTATGTGCTGAGCTTCTCGCTCCCGAATGTCTACTGCAACGTATGAAAATGGCCGTTCTAACTGCTTTAGTATGACTTTCTTTGCCGCATTTTAGGCACAAATTGCTTCTGTCTTGACCCTTACATACGCTCGATTAATGTCCTATTTTCCAACATTTTGCACATTTGATTACTTCTACTCTTTCCACAATTCTGCAAGCATTAAGTCCGACGCCTAGTTAATTTTGAGCAAGTCTTTCGCAATATCAGCCGGAGCTGTCACCGTGATAGACTGCATGTTCCATCTTCCCGATCTTAGTTTTCCAAATCTTAGTTTGTTAGTATTTTCCTCTCCCAGTATCTGAATAGGGTTTTTTGACTGTCATCCAGATTGTGGATATGGATAGTGCGACCTGTCCCTTTTAGAGTACATACAGTACCTGTAACCTCCGCATTAAACTCGGTTTTAATATTTTCCAGGACTTCCTGGTTTTCAAAGGCTATTAGTAAATATCTATTCTTCGTTTTTCTAACTGTCCTAAGCGGTGTATTAACAGGTGACTGTCCTGTGGCTTTTCTAACTTCCTTAAGGAGGTCTACATATAATTGTCCTTCCTTTTTGATGATTAATGTTCCAACCAACCTTTGTGTATGCTGCAGTGTTTCTGTAACCTTATCTGTCTGTGACGTTACTGTGGCCGGATTGAGTTGTAACAAGATTTTGGAGTCCTTAAAGACAAATTCACCAATATTTTTTACTGGCACCAAATCACTTCCCATCGTCACCAACTGAAAGTGTCGAATGCCAGTTGCTTGAACCTTATTCCTGGCTTTAGTTGAAGACATATATGCTGCTTCCGCCCAAACTTGGTTATTACAGTGATCGTATATTTAGTTGTTTCTTCTTTTTTTCCGTTTTCATCTTCTACTGTATCTACTTTTTTCGTCGTGATTATATTTCCGAGGGCCACAAGCGAGTTCCCAGTAATTCTCATTCTCGTTTAATTAGGTAAAAGTTTATTTGGATTATTAAAACTTTTTTTGGAGATGATCTTTATTTTGAATTAACCCTAACATTATCTCAAAATAAAATCAGTTAACTGCACCTGTTTTTAACTAAGCTATATGTTCTTCAAGAGTATTTATAGAAAAAAATGTTAAATTTATTAGATAGGCGACATAAAATAGTAAATAGATTACAAAATATGTATATAATTAAAATAACAACTATCAAACTGGTTAAACATAAAACATATATATTTGCAACTAACATCTGAAGTAAGATTTAATGCTACAATAAATCACAAAATTGAGTGTTATGGTAAAGTTGTACCAAAAAAACGCCCTATGAAGATACTGGCTTGCTAACTCGAAGCCCAGGAACTGGGCAAACAAGAACCGCCATCTAAAGAAATAACCGTTTTCAAAATCACCTTCAAGAAGTGAGAAATGTGAATGTTATTAAACAGACAGTTAAAAAAAACTTTGTGCTACAAGATTATCTTGTAAAAAGAAACAGGTTCACCATTACAACGCCGGCATCAAATTGGAAGATTAACTTTTGCCCGAAACCATAAAGCATGCAATAATAAAGATCGGTACAGGTTTTCGAATGAGTCAGGTTTTTACTTCAATAAACAAGACGAAGGTCGGCAAGAATTAAAAAAACCTAAAAAAGAATATTTTTAATTGCTAAATTCGCACAACAGGTATTAATATTTATCTTACTGACAATAGTGTTTCTAAGCGTCAATTAAGTACGCTTAATTAATATATTAAATATCGTCATATGAAAGAACATTTATTTCTGTTGTCTATCACGGTCTACCATAAAGTCACGTTCAAACGCCTCCGCTGATCATCATTTACAGCCTTGCGGATAACTTTTTAAATACGCAATCACAGAAATAATTGTCGCTTATGTGAGCGCGACAAGAAAACGTTTCAGAGTAGCTTTGGTTAAAACGAGAAACGGTACGGCAACTCCAGAAACGCATTGTAGCAGTCCTGAAAAATATCGCGGCAAAATCGCAGTATCGAAGTAACAATGTAACAACCCATCATTATCTCAAATGCACATCCGGGTGCAACTTGCACAATGAATTCAACTAAACTGCAGTACGTAATACAAGTCTAGACTTGTTCATATTATCGAGTGTATCGCTGTTTACTTTACCGAATAATGACATACTTTGATTGTTTATAGGATTGAGATGTTCATGTATTCGAGTGTTCACGTTATTAAGCTTCTACTGTATTTACTTCTTCTAATGCTTCTAACAAACAATCTCCATGCATAATTAATAAAATGGGATTTAACCTGAGATCGATGCACAAGATATAAATATCATAAGCATTTTGTCCCCTTTTTTGTTCAATTTTTACTTCGAGGCTGTGTGTGAAGCTCTTGAAACTATAAATGTAAGCATAAAACATCATCAATCGTTTTCGCAGCGCTGACCGACACTGTGGTGCTAGCCTGTAGTCTGTCAGAACTCAAATCTCTAATAAAACTCATTGTGAACCAGAGCGAACAATTTGATGTTTGTATAAACACATCCAAGACTAAGGTAGTAGTTTATACATACCAACCTGACGCTACGAGGAAAAATTATCGAACAAGTATCGTCTCTAAAATATCCAGGCTCACTTGTTAACCAACGAAACGATACAAAAATTGTGATAAAATTCAAGAATGAAATAAACACAGAAAACCCTTAACAATGTGGAAAAACTACTGACAAACCACAATCTCAAACTTGGATTCCGTACAGAATTACTACGATGCTACGTTTTTCCTGACCTCCTACATGGATGTGAGAGGTAAACCCTCGATGCAAACACAAAGAAACGAATATGTGCATTCAAAATGTACGCATATGGATGAATGCTTCGTATCTTCTGGGTAAAACACAGAACCAGTCTAGAGATCTAGAACAAATGGGAAAGAATAAAAGATTCTTCCTAACATTAAAGCAGAAAAAACTTCAATATTCAGGTCATACAACGAGAAGCGATCCGCCTTGTAATAGAAGGAAAAATAAGAAGAAAGATCAGTCGGCCGTAGGCAGAACTCATGGTTAAAGGACTTGCGCAAATGGTTTGACCGGACATCAACAGAAATCTTTAGAGCGGCGGTATCTTGCGCTATAATAGCCATTTGGATCGCCAACCTTCGTACGGTAACAACGTACTAAGAAGAAAAAAAATTTAGCTTATCATGCACGCCAAAAAAACATCTTCCTTTTAATATTTAAAACATATTTGTATTATAAATATACATCTCTTGGTGGTGCTTTAGCAGCAATAGGTTACGTGTTCAAGTAAGTTGTAAAGAACCTATCACGTAATATGCGTAGTACACGAAATTGACACGACGAATACATTCTTACGAAATGCGTGGAGTCGATTCACAATTTATGTAAGCAAATAACTGATTTAGTAACCACTAAATTTAATAACAAAAAATTTTAAACTAAAGCTTGACTAGCAGAAGACTTCAAGGTAATTACATTATATTTACCTAAATTGAACACTTAAATGTTACGTCACTATTTTTTGTCGTAATACAATAATTGGCGTTTTTTTAGAATGTCGCACAGAAAAGTTCCGTCCACAAGTCCTTTACAAATTAGGCGAACTCTACCAATACGATTTTATTACATGAAAATAAAACTTGTTTTCTCTTTCGATCTAAATAAAAGTTGTAACAAATAATTAAAGGCATTTAGCGTATTTATTAGTTAAACAATAAAATTGAATTTCCGCCGTAACGGTTCAAAAGCCAGAATTAGAAACTACTTGCGTGCATCTAATTTTCTACGCTTTAGATTTAATCGGTAGTTTTTTCTTACGAAATTTTCACTACCATTATCTGTCACGTCTGCACGTGTCTGTATTTAAAACTATCTAATTTCCGACTAGTTAGTCGATGTTTTTCTGACTTTATACATTAGTAATAAAATAAAGAATTATAACTTGTCCCACATATCTTCAATCTTCCAACGTTTTTAACAATCAGTTCGTTATAAGAATTTATGCATTTTTTTTATTACAACTGGATCAACTACCAAAAAAACAGCTTTTAAAATGATAAAATTAGAAAAGATTGTAAAACAAATAGATAATACTAATTTTATTTATTAACGTTTTATATTACTAAAACGTAGCCAGATTTACGCAATAGTGGAGTAATAGTAGATCACTCACAATTACAAATACTAAATTGTAAAAAGCTTGACAACTAACCGTGTATTATCAAACTTTGTAGCAGCTGAGATAAATAAGAATTATTTCCTAAAGCTATAAGAGAAACTGTTTGTTCGTTCTTTGTATAATTTGAAAATAATAAAACTGGAACTGGTTTAGCAATGGTTATAAAATTTTAACAGTGTATTTTCTTTGAAGTTTTAGTGGCCATTAAATTAGTGGTCAGATTTGAACAGCCGATTAGCATGTTAGTAAATGTGCTTGTTTAGCCGTTGTCTTCTAATTAAGTAAAATCCCAATTGCCATATTAATTATCTACAGCCGTCATCCTTGTCACTACTTATCATTGATACATCGATACACTTGTATAATTGTGACAACATTGATTAAGACTGATGGATAATGTTAATTAGTTTTAAATCACTCATAAACACCGATTTTTGATAAATCATTTGGTTTATTACTTTTTTATCTTGCTTGGGTGTCTTTTTATCATTTAATTGCTGATGTTTAATGCTTCGTAACACTATATTACATTGCAACGTTAAACATAGAAGTAACGTTTGTTTAATCAAGTAAAAAGCAGTTTTGAACACTTTATTTCTTCACAAGAATGATATGTAGTTTATTGATCTTACAAATAATAATAATAATGCAGTCAGAAATTAGTGACCCGTATAGTTTTAATATAAGATAAATTGTCAAATTTATTGTTACAGTAAACTACCATATTCTTAACCAATTTTTTTAAATCGACAATTAACCTCGTCGACGTCGTCGAAACCGTAATCCAAAACGGTAAATCCATTTTATCACTTCTTTTGGTTAAATGGAAAATGAATTTTAGCAACTACTGTCTCTATTGCTGTTTTACTACAATGGTAACATACATATGTAAAAAAATGTTATGTTTATCCAGCTTACTTCAAATAAGCTTTGAATAAACCGCGGGCTAATACCACAACGTCTGCTTTTGGGACTCTTCAGCAGTGGGAGAACACTTATAAAATATTTTTGTAAAGATTGTTTAAGTCGCACAAGTTACATTTAAACAAAGATCCGAATACTTTACCTAGAAGAATAAATTAATCCATTATATTATGCTCTGTGAGTGAAGCAACACCAAGAAGGCGTTAGAATTTTTGATCAAACTTGACAGAAATGCTTAACTAGTCAAAAATAGTAATTGATTAAAATGCCAAAGAAATTAAAGGCATTTTTTATTAATAATGTGTTGGACCATCACACTTCCGTGTCCTTCTTGGTATGGATTCCACCAAGTGGTCGATTTCTTCCTCAGGTATTGCATCCCAGGTAATCTGTTATTCATGTCAGAGAGCTTCTAGTGTCTGTGGAAAATTGGCTAATAGCTTGAGTCTTTTACCCATTCGATAAACAAAAGGTCGAAAGATCTGGGTGGTCACGGCAAAATATTGACGTCAGTCAAATCGTAGCGCTCCATAAAATGCCTTGCAATGTAGAGACGGACATTATCCTATTAGAAAATTGAGTCATTCAGCTGAAGAAATGGAAAGATATGGGATTCTACCATTTCATCGACATATCGGTGGGCATTCATACTGCCTCGAATAAATACCAGTTGCAACCTGCTTCTATAAACAATTGCACCCCATAACGACTATGCCATTTCACGTCCCAATCTAGTCGCAAGATACACCACTCCAAACACTGCTGTTAATGACAAGCCGTCAAACAAAAAAGCTCTAACTTAACAGTAAACTGTACGAAGGGTTACAGGACGTTCTTCGTTTTAAAACCATTGATAAGCTATTGATCTCGTACTCAAGAATCGGTCTCTTAATACCATTAATCGAAGATGACGGTCTTGGACTGCATTTGTCTGTCTTGACCGTCCACTTCTCGTATTTGGTTTCTCTTCAATTAGCGAATTAACTTATCACCTTTAACTAAAGCTGAAGGATATTAAATTTTGAGTTATCAGGCGAAACCGAATATAAAGGTCGGCAGTAAATTTAATAGTAGATTAGTATACGTGTAGCGTAGTAATTGTTCTTTTCTACGAAGCTTTAGACCTTTACCTCCCTGAGGTTAAACGTAAGCAACGAAATGCAGACAATAAGTTCAGCGTTTGGGCGATAAGATTCTGTGCACGGCTAAAAAGGTATGGTCAGGTACAGTCTTTTTCTAGCCGACACTCTACGAGCATCGCGCTCTACCTCGCCTGCTCCATCAGCTTTCTTTATGGAAGTTGAATCCGCGTCGTCTTAGCGTCGTCGTGAAAGCGACGACGTTGTCCTCATCCCTGATGAATTCTTCGATACTGACGTGACGCGCTTACAAAACTAATATCTGCCTGTAAATTGACTCTTTCAAAGCAATCAGAAATAATTGATTTAGTCACAAATTTCAAGCAACTTTTCGTAAAACCATAATTTCCCGTCGCGTAACGAAGCAAACTGCTGAAGTTGCCAGTGTTTTAGGAAGCGTACAAACAACTTTGTAAACTGTTACCGCCAAACTTTCCAGCACCCATGCAGCAGTTTATACTTCTTTTTCGTACGCCAAAACTGCCCGATTTAAAATAGTGAAGGTCACAGGTAAAACAATCGTTCCTGTTTCTCGTTCGACTGTCGTTACAGTGCCTAAACGGTACTGTTCTTTGAAAACTTTAGACGAAACTAAAACGACTCTGATGAAAGTCTTTAACCCGCAAACATATGGCCTACGACTGAACAAAGTAACTAAGACGAGCAAAAACTCTATAAAACTCGAATCTGAGCGAACATAACAAAAATTCCTACAGTCGTCTTTGATAAAACTGGTCTGATCGTCAAACCGCAAGGTAAATCCTTACCTCGTGTTTTTATCTTCGACGTTCCTACAAACCTCTCCCCTGACCAGGTAAAAAAGGCAGTCTTATCACAAAATTTCGACAATGCTTCTGATGAATTCCTACATCTTGCATCAATGAGCAAATAAAAGTTCGTTTCTGCTTTGGCCTTTGAGATAGGACTAACAGTCAAATTCCTTTTGGCATCACGTCGTGTTTATGTCGCCTGGAATGCGTGTAGTGTCAATGACTATATTCGTGTTACTCATTGTAATTGTCAGCAGTTTGCCCATCCTTAGAACGACTGCAAAAGTGAAACATTGTGCTGAAAAGCACAAAACCAAGGCATGCCCTGAGCAAAACCCTTCATGCTCAAACTGGGCTCGTTTTGGCCATAAAGATAAACTCATTAGACACATAGTCTCGTCCAATACAAACCCATCATATATGAAACGGCTTGACGTCAAAATAGGAAACACAAATTATGGACAATAAGAACCCTCAATTAACTTTAAGATTTGCGCAAGTAAATCTTCAAAATTCACGAGTTGCGACGTTCTTTTCATAATAAGAGCTTACTTCAATTCAAAATCGCCTCTTTGACACTTCCCGGTGACCATCAAGCGCGAGCGCTGCGTGAAAAACCTCATAGGTGAACGTGACCTCTGTGTTGTCAATGAACCTCACCAACTTTTTACCTTCAATAGCCACTTAGGTTCAACAAACATTAAAGTCACTTTGGTGTCCTCTTCTGTTGCCAGAAAATCCTAAGCTGGTGTGTTATTCTAGAAGATATTGAATGTGGTTATCGACTAATACGGTTTGAGTTAACCGTCAAAACCCCCATCTAGAACCTATCCTAAAGAGACAATCTCAAGTTCTATATCTGCTTATCTTTCACGTGGTGCTTTGTGCCACGATCCTAGATCTATAGACGTCATCATTGGTAAGTTGACCAGGATGATCTTCAATTCTTGTCAACGTAGCTTAAACCTATTACGTGCAAAAATTTCATAACGTAATACCCTATATATGGGTTAAATTAAAATTAGATTTCGGTTTTGACATCCTCTACCTATTTTTCTTTTCACTGTTTTTTTATGCCAAGACGTTAAACTGACAACTACGTAAAATGGACGGTATGGTGGAATAATTTAAGTATGGCTTATTTCTACGGACATCCACGTTAATGGAAATAAAATTATAATTTCAATACGCCGTTAAAGTAATTTTTGCATCATCGGCCGTCCCGCCACCTATTTGGCTTACGTTTCGATGCATTATCGATCAGGGAATAATATCGATAAATACCTTCATGGGACGAGTATAACTACGTTTAAAACTGAAAACCGAAGACAAGAACTTTTCTTCGAGATCCTACGTCTGCGGCAAACACCTGCGAAAACAACTTTCACTGAATGTATACAACAGCATTCGATAATCGGGTTATGTTATGTGTACTTTCTTTTAGTAATAATTAACAATTTTATAGATCTTGCTTTCGTGAGTCGTGTTGACACGATTTGCTTTTCAAATTTATTCCAGCTCACTTAACAAGAAAAACGTTTTCTTCGAACAAGTAGGTATTGTTTAAAATTATAAGCGACTTTCGGTTTAGACCGCGTCGTAGTAAAACACCCAGACTTAGGCTTGGTCATAGTCTCTTCTTGAGAGCCAAAACAAGAAGTAGAACTTGACTTTTGCCGTATTGTCGTTCGTGAACCCAAACAAACTTGTTACTTGTTACTTAAACAATACGACAAAGGCCAAGTTCTACTTCTTGTTTTGGCTCTCAAGAAAAGACTATGACCAAGCCTAAGTCTGGGTGTTTTACTACGACGCGGTCTAAGCCGAAAGTCGCTTATAATTTTAAACATAACAACCGCGAAAGCTTAAGATTTTATAAGTAGGTATTGGATTGTGGATAAGTTTATTTAATTATTTTGTCGCTGTCAGAAAACCCACTCACGGAATTTTTGCTTATGTTAATTTCCGTAATTACAATCATTGTTTCAATACCATTAAGGTAGTTTCACTAATTATTTTGTGTGTATCGCATGTTGTGTACAAACAAAACTAATTATGTAATTTTCTTCGCTATCCACTTTGTTTAAACTTATGTGTTGTGTGTTGCCGATACTTCTGGCATGTAAGGATTGAGAATTAGATAGACTCGTTGTTAATAATCTACGTTATTCAATTAAAGTTGTTATACCTATTTTATCTTTTCTTTATGGTAACACATCTTTCTTTTTGGTTGGTTACATGAACACCAGTCCAACAAGGATTACGAACATGGAATTCGTTACAGGCTTGAACCTTCTGTCCTATCCAGATAGAAGTTTTACTTATGAAAGATCTGGCGCCTTTTAACTCTTATTTATTTGAACCTCCCTTATCTGCGACTGTGTGAGTTGGCCGTGCAAGGTTCGTAAGACCTATAAGCTTGTAACAAACCGCATACGCATAAGCTCTAGAACCGGTGTACCGCAGTGAAATCCTAAATTAGACAGGTTAAAGCAAGCGGTGCGTTGTTTACAAAAACACCACCAACAAGCCCCAGCAGACTTAAAACCTCAATGGCTTGCCTGTAACAAAGCCGCGCTTCACTGGTACAAACTGGAAATTAAAACAGCAAAGCATACCTCCTGGCAAAGATTCATTAAAAAAAAGCTTCGCGACAACCTAGTGGGGGGATTAGTTTACAGCAAAGATAATGTAAGGAAGATGCAGCACTCCGTGTATAAAAAATGTTATGATTTTTCCGATACTATCGACATCTATGTTTGACCCAAGAACTATTTTTTTTAAAATTATAGAAATCTACACAATACTACCGTAGCGTCATCTCAAGGTTATATTAATTACTATAAATATATACATTTAAATTTTATAAATAAAACAATTATTTCAATTTAAAATACAATTTATTAATGTAAACATTGTTAACAAAATCAGAATAACAAGATACATACAAAATATATACACTGCAGAACTGTTTTCATTAATTGGTTGTTACAATTAATTATTTTAACAAACATCATTCGAACAATGACAAAAAAACTAAATACAGTTATGAACAATGTGCAATATTTATTTAAATAACTAGTTTCGGGTAATACGTAGTTTTAATTAAAAAAAATCGATATTTCTAATTAATCAAATGGTTTCTATCTAAACGTATAATTTGATTAGTAATTAATTTGAACAAAAGTTTTGTATTATTATGTAAAAACAGTATTTATTTATTCAATAAGTAATTGTGGAGTGAAATTTACCATTGATTAAAAAGAAACTTTATGCATGAGTACCATATTTTGAATTACATTGATAATTAGAAATAATTTTGAAAAATTGAAAACAGAAAAAGGCAATTCATAATATTAATAAAATACGTTAACAATTACATTCATCTCAAGGAGTGCAAGGACGGATATGAAATGGATAGGAATTTGTCAATTATAGGATGAGGGCGTAGGTCTTTTTTGTGGAGCTTATTATTTACAAGTTTGCAAAAGTAATGGAGAAGGGTTAGGGTGATTAAATAACGGTATTTGGTTTCAAATGAATTGGAATGCAGGTCACAGGGAATATTTAATTTAAATGGGATAGAGGAACTAATTTGGCGAAAAATGGAAGGACTGTCGATAAACTTTAGAATATTGGAAAATATGAAAAAACGGTCACTGTGAACTTGATTAATAAAATAGGATTTCGGATAAACGAGAAAGGAACCGTAATCTTTGTACACAATTAAATCGTGACTTGGAATTCGAGTCTTCGTTAGAAAAAAACGACAACAAGAATTGCAAGTATGATTTAATATGCGCTTTAATAGATACCCAGCAAAATAGCCACTATTTTGGTTACTAAGTAACGACTCGGAATGTGCTACGAGTCGGTGAGCAGGCTGTGTTAGGATTCGTTGTGGATGAATTAAGGTGCTGCCGGGATCAGAGGAATTTGAAGAAAGAAGGAATTCCAGATTTGATAAGAAGGAATCTCCATCCACTTCACAATTTGCTCCAATAGTACCTCTGCTTGTTTGTGAAACAATAGAGGCACTAAATGCAGAAACAAATTGAGAAGTCGATGGAGTACGGTTTTGCCCACACATACCTCGAATTAAGCCAAAAAAGTTTTCCAAAGGATCTTGATTTAAACGTCTTGTGAAAAGATAGTTAAAACCATGATCCTTTAGAAAACTCCACAAAGCTTGCACATTTCGAATAGTAATTAGTAATCCATTAATGCAAGGTGGAACTCTTTGTCGTTGTTCACCGACATAAAACTCTATCGATCTTAGTGTCATCTTTGCTTTAGCCCAAAACTCGTAATGGACTGAGTTAAATTTAAGTCTGCGACCTAAGAGAGATGACGACTTTGCTGAAAAATTAAGAGTATCAACGAGACCGTTCATGAAACTAATAAATTTTTTGGTAGCCACATACCTCATCTGTCCATCACGCTGGACTCTATTTGCAAATCTCAGTAGGGCAGCCACAGAACCACTAAAAAGTTGTGTAGCGAGTTTCACTCTTACTTTTGGTTTCCCTTCTGGAAAAATATGCGAACGTGTAAGTTTACATATTTTACCAGCAGGGTCAGCAGAATGGCTGTCCTCGTACACTTGTTTTAAGTGGTCCCATTTTGCAACCCCACTTGAGACTTTAATATCCTTGGTCATAAAATTATTTCTAACACATTTAATTAGATGCGGAACATCAAATAAATGTATAATTTCATGACCAAGGACATTGTACGCAATCATTCCTGCCACAATCAGCTGCAAGACTGCTAATGGCAGGATGGTTACTAGGGCCCATGTCACAAACAGATGCAAGTATGCGGAATTTAGTTTTTTCGTGAATGGCCTCGATGACTTGCTTGATGCATGCTTTTAGCTGAACAGTATTCGCGCATTTAGCGGAAAAGTAGAAAGCAACAGGTTGCCTAAAACTTTTCCGTAAACCACGAATCATGAACACCAAAGCATGATCAGCAATTCGTACCCCTCTTCCAGCAGCCAATTCCTCAAATCCATCAAGTCCCAAATTGAAATTACGAAAATGGACAGTAGGATCGATAGACATTTCATCCCAGGCTAAAACAACAAATCTTTCCATCGGCATTAATGATTCACTAACTTTATTTAAATAATCAAAATATTTGCTATTTATACCAGGTACCAATTTAAGATTACGTTGGAGTTTTTGAAGGGTGCTTAAAGAAGGAATGGTACAAAAAAGAGCTTGAAGGAAGCGGTAACATTTAGGACTTTTACGGTAAATGGACAGGAAGAGGCATTTTTCACGAAAGGAGTATCTATGACCTGCAGGAGATTTGGAAACGGAATTTTTAAGCTGGGAATGAAGAAAGGTCTGTAAGGCAGGCGATAAATTGGAAAAACCTTGCACTCCTGGAGATTTTTTGGAACTTTTGTTTTTTAATAATTTAGATTGAAGATTATGAATTACCCTTTTCTGTTTTCTAATAATATTCTTTAAAGATTGGGTTTTTGGACTCACTCGGTGTAAGTTGAGATTGATTTCTACAAATTACAAAAGTAAAATCTTTTCTATATATAATGTCATTACGTACTTGATTGTTGTGAAGTGCTTGCGTCACTACCTACTTCTTCAGTAGCATCACTAGTTACATCGATGCTCACAAGTCTTGCAGTACACTTAGCAGCAGCAGCCACATTTTTGCTATAAGTTTTTGCAGTTTGCTGCAAGACTTGATCATTGCACTTATCTGGTGAAGTATCTGCATAAATAAAAAAATATTTGTCAATAACCTTGTAGAATAAGCAATTTTTTACATACCAAAATAAGGTAAAGCGTTGGAACTGGGTGTAATGGATCGAGTTTGTCCACTCTCTTCACATGGACCTGTGTAAAATGAATAGCATTATTATTAGTATTAAATAGAGCACGCATTTAAACTTACCATTCGGAATTGCATTACGACACAATTTAGTGCACGAAGCAGCTATAAAAGCACTACGTTGGAAATGGGCAGCGCACACACCATAATGTTTTAGTGTGCTATACGTTATAGGTTTTAAATCTTCACGCTGCACCATTTCCAACCACAAATCCCGATGGCCCTTACTTCTTGGTAAAGTAAATGTTATGTGAAGAGAGGGACATCCTCTAACAATGCAATCAATCTAGAAGATTATTGAAAAATTAATAAAGGATCAATTTGTATTTTATCTATTAAAACATACCTTATTCATTGTCTTGCAATTAAATAAGAAACTTAAATAATCTTTGCTTAAATAAAACGCAAATGAAATTATATTCGGTTAACTAAAAAGTTTAACACAGCAAAATAAATGCTGAATAGGCTGAATAAACGCGAAATAAATTTGAAATAAACTGTGCGCGAATGACATCATTGAAAGGTTTTTATCTTAGCTGTAAATAATCACAAATGTCAAAATAATTCCCGGTGCAATCATAGATGGCTCAGAAAATCGTGTTGTACATAAAATTTGTATGAAGCGAATACCCCCTGGTTTACAGATTGTCCTCTCGTAAGTTCCTTACGATCTAATCGTGCTCCATGTCCAAGAGGGCGACAGATACACTATCTCAGAATACGTGATGATTAAATCGATTGCTTGCTCCCTGTTTCTTGACGATCCGGCGGCATGCTCAAATAAGATCCCGCACTGAGTAATCACTAGCAACAATATAGCCGTAGAAGCTAGTAGAATTCCTAAAAACAAGTCTTCCCGACCTAACAAAATGCATTGTAATGTCTTACGTGGGGCTGGAAGCAACAAAAAACTAACGGTTTCAGTAAACAAGACTAAGTACATTGTTTTGGCTCCACTTTAAAACAAGATCCTTCACTGCGCCTCAACTACATTCCCGTCCGTAAAACATTTGAAATTCTTTCGATATTATATCTTGTACCATTACCTTTGCTCTCGTATTCCTTAAGTACATTCTTACCATATTTGTTAGTTTTTATGGTACCTACAACTCTTCTAATATTACATGCATTAAATTCATTACTTTTCTCTAGAATCTGTCTTAATAAGAATATGTGATCTAGATTTTTTTTAAACCCTTTCTGATAATCCCCGACTTTGTTTTGTATTATCGGCATTATTTTTTTTTTGCTATTGTTGTATTCGGTATTTTAAATCCTACATTTAATAATGATATTCGCTGGAAATTTTGGCATACTGTTTTGTCCCCCTGTTTGTGTAGAAGACATATTATCGCTATGTTTCACTCATCCGACATCTCTTCTTTCTTCCAGATATTTTTTATCAAACTACACATTTTTTCTTCCAATTCTTTCCTTCCATATTTTAGCATCTATGCTACTACGCAATCTTCCTTTGTTGTTTTTTAAATTTCTTATTATCTCTATTATTTCTTCGTGTGTTGGTAAATTCTCTGCCCTTTCTTCCTGTTGTTCCTGTCTTTTAATCTTTTGCACCTTAGTGTCTTGTTTATTTGGGTTTAACAACTCTCTCCATCTTTCCACGACCTTTGGCTTGTTTTCTACATAATTTCCTTGCGCATCCGCAAACAATGTAACTTTTGGATGGTATTTCTTTTTTTTAATCCAGATTTCTTTAAAAAAAATCCTATTTTGTTTCATTTATCCTGCTTCTTTCATAGCTCTTGATAAAATTTCCATGGCTGTCTTTATAGTTGATTTTTTTATTTGTTCCCACTGATCTCATACATTTCCATACTCCCCTTTTGCTAAATTTCCATTTATACCTCTTATCTATTTTTTGGTTGTTTGCTTATTTTGTATTAATTCATTTATGTTAAACTTGCACTTCACTATCCTCGGTTCTTCTTTCTTTGCCTTTATTTTCTAATAATACTTCACCCGTACTAAAAAATGATCCGTATTGCAGTCTGTTCCTCTACAGCTTCGTACATCTTGTATGTCTGACCCATGTCTTGCTCCTATCGTAACATGGTCAATCTAATTCCTTGTTATTCCATCCGGTGACATCTATGTTTTTTATGAATTTTTTTTTGCTTGAAACTTGTACTGCTTACAATCAAATCATTACTACTGGCCAGATTTATAACGTTGTCTGTTATCATTGCTCTCTTTGTGCAAGTTATGTTTTCGTATAATTGTTTTTTCTTTCGCACTTTTGCATTGAAGTCTCCTAATATTATTTTCAAATCGTGTCTTGGGGTTTCATCTAGTATTTCTTGTACCTGTGCATAAAATAACGGTTTTTTTTCATCCATCCGTCAGAGCATGTACGCTGCAAATGGTATTATTCAAAAAAATTGCTTTTATTCTTAGTTCCGCCGCGCGCCGGTCCATTTACCGGATTAATGTTAATATTGTACGTTTATGATTGTTGTTTATTACAAATCCTGTTCCAAATTCACTTCTTTTTGTCGCACTATATGTGATTATGTATTCCCCTAATTTTATGATTCCACTATCTTTCTATTTCATTTCTTGCACTGTTATAATATCTAATTTATACCTTGCTTTGTTGATTAAGTTTGTAGTTGCCTCTACCGTATTTAAACTTTTTACATTCCATGTCCCTAACCAAAAAATTGGTTCCTTTCTTTTTATGTGCCTTTTTTCTTTGTCCATCTTCTTTGCAGTCGGTCATCAATTTTTTTGTCTAGCTTTTATTTTTACTTAGTTTTTAGGTCGCCGTCCACTGTTTGTAATAATTCTCATTTGTTTTTTGAATTCATGATCGTCATGGTTCTCTGGCAATCTCATGCTTGATGTCCTTGGTTTACTCATCTTATCATTTATATTTGACAGTTGTTTCACTTCATTAGCCTCTAATTCTGCTAGCGTATACTTCTTTCCGTCTAATAAAAGTTTGTTGTACTATCTCAATTGTTTTTTTTTCGGCTTCTCTTATTTGTTTCATATATTGACTCCACTTTTTGCGTTGTTACCTCACTATCTTGAGGAAGTCTTCTGCAATCCATATTTGTGTGCTTTTAAGTTTATTTGTAGTTTTCCATACGTCCATATTTTCATTCCGTCCTGTCATTTCTAACAGTATTGATTTGTCTCTCTGTACCATGCTTTTCCTAATCTTGTTATGTCTCCTCCTTCTAGTATAACTTTGTTTGCACATCTCATTTTTTAAAATATATATGCTGTTTTCTTCCTCAATTCTTCATCTTCTCTTTCGGTTTCCTCCAACCCATAAATCATTAATATTTTCTTTCTTATCTCTTTCTCTGATACTTTTATTCTTGTTTCTTTTTCCCTCATCTACCCGTTTCATGATTGGTTTTCTTGTTGCAACGATCTATTCTCTTGTAATTGTTTTATGTCCTCTGTATTTTTATCTATTTTTACTTACACAGCCGATAACTTTCCCTCTATTTTTGAAACATACTTCTTATTTCCAGTATAACACTGTCTTCTTCATTTTCCCCGTTGTCCCCCATCTTTTCGCAAAACTTAAATTTACCTTAATGCGACCCTGTTTATGATTTACACTTTATACGCGACCTCGGTTGTGTTTAAAGCTTCGGCCCGTTCAAAGACGGTCACGTCATCCTAAGTTTTAAATTAGCTTTATTTCTATTCATTCTACTCCTACTTTAGTTTCTTTTACCATGCCATATTATACCACTTTTGTATTACCTAACCACTCGCCACCCCACAATTGTATCGTTTTAAATCACTTATACCGTTATTATCTGCTATGAAATTATTTGTTTATCACTCGACCGCGTTCGTAACAAGTTCCTAATTAAGAACTTTCATATTGCATCAACATTATTTATATTTATTGACGAACTCTCAATTGATAGTATTTGGGTGGTTTTACATCGTTTTTTTAAACCTTTTTTCTCTTTGTTGAAATAAATATATTTGTTGTTATAATTATGTTTTGCAATTTGTTCACTTTCAGTGTTTGATAGATGTAAACGGGATCTGTAGTTAATATTTTTACCGTTTTGGCACTCTCTATTTTTTATAATTAGCACACCGAGTACCATCTATAAGCCTTTCGCCGAAGTATCTTAAGTTGCCGCCTGCACTAAGTTACGGTTAAATTTACGTAGCAAATCCATCGTGTTATGAAACAAAATCTATGATTAAACATTTTAATTTAAAAAAAGTCTGGGTCATATAACATTTCTGCCAAATTTGTAAATTTTATGAAGAACATACAATAAATAAATGATGGAATGGTACGAAGATGATGCAGACAACGTTCGTGATAACTAACGAAGTGAAATACTTTTAGTAGGTTCTAATAATTTAGTTAGACAAGTAAACGAAAAAATCCGTAAAACCATTTTTCATAAATTTTACTATCTTTAGTGCTTAAAACTTTTTACAAATACATTACTAAAAATAATTTCTCTAGCCACAAGCAAGCATCCAGCAGAAAGTAGAAGAATCTTCACCATCAAACATTTTCCAAAATTTAGTCAGACTATTTAATAAAAACAAAATGTAAACAAATGAAACCAATTTAATAATCTATTAAATAAAACAGAAAAAAAATTTAAGTTTTGTAAACATTACAGTAGAAAGATTATAGATTTCGAGGTTGTATGTAGAAAGACATTGTGTGTCTGCGTCATATTAAGTTCCTTTTCATATCCTAGAAAGACTTTTTGAATATCGATTTTGATTTCAAAGGTACATAACGTTATAAGCTTTAAAATGTTAAAACCATCTACATTCAAAGCTCATAATTGGTTCCTACTACGTAGAACATAAAAATTCTGATAATTAATGTTAACAAAAAATGTCAGAGCCTAAATCAACTAAAACATTTAATTTTTTACCATTTTAAAAATCGATGAACTTATAAAATAATTAGTTAAATTCTTTAAATAGAAGTCAGTGTATAATTAAGATACAGAAAGATCAAGATTGGCACGCAAACTTCTACACAAATCGCAATTAACCCGTTTCTTCTGCTAAATGAAATTCTTTTGTAACACCAAACGTGAATTAAATGTGGTGAAAATATAAGATCGTTATTCAATTCATCAGCTTTTGTTGAAGCCTTTGGAACGTCAATAGCATTTATATATTGAGCATTTATTTTTTTCCTGTGCCCATGCATTGTTCCCGCTCCGACAAACGTGTTCGTGATTTTTTTCAATCCCAACGTTTGATCGTTCAATTTAAACTTATGATGTGTATGAAAATTATCTGTGTTTTTTTCTAAGTAGACAAAGCGGTTGTAAAGATAGCGAATAAGTTTAATAGTGAAGATTTTAATATCGACAGAAACATGAGTTTTCTCGCGAAACTACACGGCATCAAGACAATTGACTTGCTGAACGCCAAACAAATGTGTTAAAACGACGTCAAGCTTTATACAAAACACAGCTTAAAACAAACATTCGACTGGTCGATTGTTTATAAGTGTCTTATTTAAATTTCGGATTTATACACATCTTTTGGTTTGTTTCGCCGCCATTTTGTCTTCAAGAATGTGTCCGCGAGGTTTGAGTTATAAACGCGACAGCGTCACAGTCGTAACACAAGATTTCTGTCAATCTTCCCAGAAGCGAACACATAAATTTGTGTCAAAGCAAAATCGGATAAAAAACGATTTATTTGTTAAGTCGACCGGGTTTCCTTAAAGAATGTAACTCTTTACCACCATTAACACGCGGTTGTAAAAGACGTACCAGTAGGACGGTTACAGTCTAATGCCAAAAATGGAATTAGCAGCATTTTGCACTTTTATTTAAATAGAAATCCGTGCAAAAACAGTTGAGGTGCCGCTGACATTTGTTTTTACGCGATCTTCTCTTGTCTGGTCTGTCTTTTGTTTCTACAATCATCAATTGTTTACACAGGTGTCTGATATTTATCTAATTTATGAAACTGCTTTTTGAAACTTAGGAGTGTCATAATTGTACCGAATCTTCTTCTTTTCGTGATTTTATCATTGATTTAAGCAAATAACAATCTTTTTTAATAAACCCTACCTTAAAATGGCTATTTTATACCTGCTACTAACAACATATAGCATCTCTATTTTTTATATTTTCATCACGTAATTAAAACATTAAAAAAATTTAATCTTTTTATGTGAATTAGAAAATCTTGCAAATTTGTTAGATAATTAATTTCTTTTAACTATCTAAAACCAGGTAATTACCTATTCCTTAACAGCCTCATTACCTAGAATAATTTCCATAAACGTGAAAAAAATTAAAGGAAGCGAAGAACTGGTCTCACATTAATTAAAATACGCTGATATTATTATACACTTTAAATGATAATGATTTTGTTACGTTATGTATTTTATGAGTAATCTTTTTTTTCCAACAACGCTTATTATTATTTATTATTATTAAAAAAAGTTCTATATTAAGACTACCGCGCATTTTTTGTTTTTGTATTTATTATTGTGCTGCTAAATGAAATGTCAATTTCTGTCATTGGTTCTTTTTAACTTTTTCATAACAGAGTACTTCAGTTTTTTTTATGTAAGCAATGTGGCATTTGTACAATTGCATGGAAATTGCTGTACCCCCAATAACTTTTACGTTGTGGTTTTAGCCCACGGTATTATTCGAAATTGTTTTGAATTACGTGGGTTTAAAATCAGCGTCACAACGTTTTCCGGCTTTATAGCTATTTACAGTTAATTTACTATAAGAGAACCATTTTTCCTCCTATGCCAGTGTAATAAATGACGATGGTGCTAAGACTGCCTGATTATTTCAACTAACCGTCATGGTAGTATCATCGTCAAAAAGTATGTGATCAGCAAAAACAGTTATTTGTAGTAAATTGTAGTTAGATAAATCATAAATAAAAATACATATAAACAAAAAATTAAAAATTAAGATTGCGAAGTTGTTTTCTATTGGTATTTCTCAAGCACGCTTAAACTGGTAACTTTTCTACTACCCTGAGGAGCTGAATACGTTTTGTTCCATCAAAGTATTATTTTGTCTGACTAACACGTTTTTATTTATATATTTTAGATAAAATGATGTTTCAAGGTCACTAACACCATTTTTAGTAACAGACGCCAAATGGCGGCATACGCACATACTAATTTTTTTTCGTAAATGTGCGCATGACGCCAAATGGCGTTAATTAGATTAAGTTGTTTTTGTAGTCAAAATAAAAGACATGATAATAAACTACATGTTTTTTACCTTTTATTATTTACTACTAACTATTTTATGAAAAATAACAACATAATTTCTTAGAAACAACATAAAAATTAGAATTGTTTTTGTTGTTTAGTAAAAATCGATAAGGTTAAATTATACTATTTTTTTTAATGGAAAAGTGTAAAACAAGGTTCAGGGCACAGTCCAGGTTTGCCGAAACAAACTTTACACTCCCTTACCGTCGCCTTTCTAATTTTCTTTTCGCTACATACGCGGCATCTTTTCCTGGGTCTTCGATTTGATTCTTCATGTATATTATATATTTATTTTAGATCGTATATGCTTACTAACTAGTGGTATGCTAGATGCTTTGGAGGGATCAAGTAATAATTTTTCAATAATCATCAACCTGTAATCATAAAAACTCATTTTTTGACCGGAGTATTTGCAGTACAACATGTAAGAGTTCTACAGAAGAAGTTGGAGTACATGGATGGCTAGCTTCTTGTTCCAAAATAAGGTCTTCCGTAAATATAGATAATATGCCATCATCTAGTCTTGCTTATCTATGCCCCCCATGTTTTTGTTGTATTCAACAATTGGCAATGGTTTATTTCTTGCAACCCCCCTTTTGTTGCTTACGTCAACCATATCATTTGTACATTCCGTCAAAATATAAGTAGCTTCGCGTTTATCCCTCCACTTTCCTACCATAATACCATCAAAATATTTGGCAGTGGTTTCACCAATTTTCAATTTGGTACCCACAACTTTCTTTGGACCACCCTTTCGATTGACTTGTAATGTTTCCGTGCAATGTGTTTTATTATTTAGCAACGTTCTAGCTAATTCCGGGCTGTTATAGTAATTATCCATAAAAACTAAATGTCTTTTATTTAGATTGTTGTGCATCAAATGCAGGACAACTTTTTGGGCATGTCCTTATCCCCAAGTTGATCCAATTGTCCAGTATACACCACAAAATTCAATATCAGGCCATTTGGTTCTGTCAGCATGTATAGTTTCAGACCATACCGATGTCTCTTGTTTGAAATATACTGTCTAAAGACGAGTCGCCCATGCCACAGCATCAACGACTCAACAAAGGATACATTTTTACCCAGATAATATATTTCTCGCATTTGGTACTAATATAGTTTATAACGGGTCTGATCTTAAATAACCGATCACCAGGTATGGGTTCATTTTGCCTAGGATTTCTAGCAAAGTGGAGGCATCTCAAAACTCCCAGAAATCAATCGCTACCCATTTGCTCCGAAAAACACTTTAAATTGAATAGACGATGAGCCTTAAATAAATCTTGCAATCTGGTTAGTTTTATTGTCCCCCTATGGTACACTAATCCTATAAACTTGAGTAGTTTTTCCTGAGTGAAGTTTTTCTATAAGGAAATCCTGACCCTCTCTGATCCACCCTTTTTCATAAACAGCATAATCATTCGATTCTTTCGCTATGTTATTGAGGAACTCATCGTCAACAAGAAGCCTGAAATATTCGTATGGTTCGGCATTTGTAGGCAAGTCCACTAGCATTTCATTTGTTTCATCAAAGTCAAGGTTTCTCATACTGGTTGCGGAACCCTGCCACGTGTCGATGCTGTCTTCAATTTGAGCTTGCTCTGCCTCATCAACTTGTTCCTCCATATAGGAATTATATCCACTACATATCAAACAATAAACAAAATTAAAAAATAGATAAAGGCAATACTATCACTTACCGTCATCTTCCTCCGTATTGAATACCAACTTAGTGAAATTGTAATAACGGTTAACGCCAAATGGCGGCATGCGCATACGCAAAGAAACTATTATGCCACCATCTGGCGTCATGCGCACGGAATGGGTTAAGAAGCATAAACAGACAAATCATTTAAAAATATTTCAATTTTGTAAGATGTTTTGGTTAATTATAATTTGATTTTGAAAACCAAAAACATCTTTAATGTTGATCAGAGTGGGCCCCAATTAAATAATAAATCCGGGTATATATGATAGCGGCTGAGAGTACAAAAAATGTCCTATCAACAACATTAATTACTTGACGCAAGAGAGAAAGAATGTTCCTTCCTTCAGCTTCTGTACTTAAAATGATAAATCAAAAACCCGAGTCAACTAGGTTCTGCCATATTCATGTCGGACAGATCAACATATGTAACAAGTGACATTTTCTTCTTATAGGTACGAGACCACTTGACGCCAAGAAACCCTAAAGGACAAACCGTTCTTATTTTAGATGGTCACAGCTCGTATTGTAGCAGCCGTCGAACAATAGAATTTGTGGAAGACAACAATATAATGTTACTTTGTCTATTTAACAATACGATTCATTATTTACAACTACTAGATAGAACTGTCTTCAAGCTATTAAATAGTTTATAACGTGCACTTAGCTGAAATGCGATCAATTACCTGTAAACTTAAACCACAGTAAAGAAAGCAGTGGCAGCTCTGGTATTAGAAAGTGGTGTGGGTAAAACAACTAATAGAAATGTGATTAGGAAATGAAATGGTTACTTACAGTTCACTCCTTGTTATTAGTACTAGTAACGATGTAAACACATCTAAAAACTGAAAAATAAGTAATAAGTACATCGCCGTGGTATTACAAATAAGGCTGAGTTAATTATATTCAATACTAAAATACGACATGAGCTAAAATTTTAATTTCTAACCTAATTTTAGGTTTATAAGCGAGGTCTCGTTATCTTCCTTATTAACACACTAAGCCTAACGCATTGGGTATCAAAAACGGCCACAACTCAACCATATTACCAGTTTACTCGAAATATTTCACAAATTTCTTTTTTAAAAAGAGTTGACTTACAAAGGAGACAGTACCACGTGTTGACACGTCATTAAGTAGGTAATAGTATATGCTAAAAATGACAAAAGAAAATTAAACCTAACCGGAAAACGTAAATGTGCATGATACCTTCGCGATTCTTCCCACAAGCATCGATTGATTTTTTATTCGATTGACGCCATAAAACAAGTGGATGGCCCATAATTTTTAAAAATTTACATTTAAATGTACATGTGTTTAGTTTGCATTTTGCTTATAAAATGCAACCGCGCGAATTTAACCGGACAAAAGAGTAATCTAATACTACTAACTGAGTTTAAAATAAACAAATTACGTACAAGGCCATAAACTCATTCATGAAAATATGCCGAAACTAGAAAATATTTAAGTTAGTATCAACTACGGTAAACAATGCAATATTGGCTATTAAAAGCATTGAAATTTTTTTGCGTGCTATACCTACAAACTATGCATTTTTGACACTCGATTAGAAATTAATTAATAACTATTGCGTCAATACTACTTTCCACAAACTGCGCCAAAAGATTCACAACTTTTGTTAAAAAAAAGCAAAAAAAACATTCTTAAAGAGCAACCAATAACGGAATTCCTCGATGTCAACCAAACTTTTGACAGGGTCTGGCATGCAAGTCCTCTATATAAAATCAAACCTTTTCTACTGGAACTTTACCATATGTTGTTCAAATCGGATCTCGAAAATAGGAAATTCAGAACTAGAGAAATTTCACGCAATCAAAGCAGGTGTTTCTTCTTAGACCCTATTTATATTTAATGTATACATTAAACCATCCTACAACTACCAGCACAACTACGGGAACATTCGAGCACGACACAATTACGGCTGTAAACATCCCATAATAGCAACAACAAGTCTACAAACGCACCTTAACTACTCCAAGAATGGTCAAATACATTGAAAGTTAAAACTAATGAAACAAAATCTATACAAGTAATTTTCACCTTACGTAAGCAATATACAATTACCTGTACCTACAAATGTAAAATCTATGTACACTCAAAACTCACAGGGAGAGCATATACAAAAGAAAAAGAAGCAAATAGATATGCGCCTCATAAACTTACACTGGCTCATTGAAAGAAGATCTAAACTGTCACTGGAGAAGAAAAAAACGGTTATATAAAGTCGTTATCAAGCCTATATGAACATATGGCATTGATAACCAGAACCATGTTTGATGCACCGTGGTATGTGAGTTATCAAACGTTAAATCAAAATTTAGGAATACCATTCATCAAGGAAGTCATACAAGAGAGAGGTAATAAACACCACGCTAGATTAGAAATTTATACATATCTACTCATACAACCAACAACAAAAAGTTAAAACGACAATCGCTGGTCGACTTGAAGTAAATAAGTGGGGGTCTGATCGTTGGATAAGCTTATCAAGATACTAATCAATTCAATATTTTTAAGCATATTCTAAGTCATCCAAATAACCTATAGAATATTAATAGCCTTTATTTGTCATAAAAAGGAATTTTTTTAACAAAGAATTCGTATTTTAAACTAAACACAAAATTATGCTACTACATAAAACAAAAATAATGATGCTAAACCTTTCACCGCTAATCAATTCTCTATATACAAATACAACTACTTTACTACTTGTAATCTTCTTCTCCTTTTTAATACCTCTTCCATCCATCCCACTCATTTTCCCAAAATCTCCAACCTTCCATTCTCGTCTTCTCTTAGTTCTATGCATTCCTTTAACATGTGGTTCTATATTTTCCCACGCCTCCCCACATAGTCTACATCTCCTACCTTCCAATACTTATTCTCTTGCTGTTCATTCACGCATCTAAACCTTGCTACCAAGCATCTCAAGCTTTTTTCGCCCTTTATGTACCTTGGAATACTGTCTATCACTATATTTGTATATTTTTCATTGTATTTCCCCTCTTTTATTCTTGCTCTAGTTTCTTGTCTCTGTATATCCTTCTCTTCTTATTATCTCATTTTTTATTTCCCTTCCTGTCTTCGTTATTTTCTCTACCTCGTCTCTCGCATATCCAACTCTTTCATAATATTTTTTTTTCTTCTTGTCCATATTTAATTTTTTTATTCTTTACCTCTCTCCAGCACATCTGAAGCAATTCACATTGTTCTCTTTCGTTTATTTGTTTTTTGTAACACATTGCTCTCTTCTTCTGATTCGATAACCCAAATAAGTCACTTCGCTCGCACTTTCTATTACCTCGGCTCTCCACTTCCACTCCACTCTTTTTTACCCCTCCCCTCCCCTTTTTGAAACACTACCATCTTTGTTTTTCACATTTCACATTTACACTTAAACACTTTTTTCCAGATACTTTTTTACTGTCTTTATCATATTCTTAATTTCTCTTTCTTTCTTTGCTATAATCATTGACATAGCATACGCCAAAACCCACACTTTTAACCCCCCATTACTATTCCTCCACTCTGTTACCCCATCAACCTATAGAATATGTAGTTGCTGTATTCAATCAATAAAAAAAATATTTTTGATGTCAGCAAATTACTGGGAAGAAATGTGTAATTCTTAGAACTAAATTAAACATTCTTTTGGGTTTCTTTTTATTCGCGACGTCCACAAACTTAGTAGACTATTTAATGCAACAGGTCTGGAAGTTTCGATTTATTTAGATCAAAATTTTGATGTTTGTAAATGTTTTATTAGAACTTTTGTTTTGACATTTCTTGTTTGTATTGATGCTATAATTTTATCTCCTAGATTAATCAGGTACAAGCTATATTAATTTACTCCTTTCTAACCAATAAACTTTCTTTTTTCAAACATCGGATTTTTCATCCATCTATGAATGCTAATATAAGAAATATAACAAAATCTCTATTAAAATATCATACAAAAGATATATTTTCCTTTGTTTTGTATAATATATTATCCAAGGTAAATGTAATGTTTCCATGGTTCAATGCTTATGACGAAAGAAATTTTTCTAAGCTTAAATTATTAAAAAATTATTTAAGATCTACTATGTCACAAGAAGGAATGTTCTAATTATGTTGTATATTTTTACCTTTGTTTTGAAAATACATATATGCAAAGTATGTAATAAATATATAATTTAGAACACTATAAATATATAATTGTTTTATTATTAAGATATTAAATTTCAATTAAAATAATTTAAGCCTATTAGGGGCGGCAACTTTTACTTGGCACCCCGGCGCTAACGTACCTTGGCGCGGCGTGAGTGCAACTGCAGCATATGTTAAGCTACATCCGAAGACTTCACTGGTTACAAAAACAACTTAAAAAAAATTTAATTTGATGTTTAGGTCTTGCACGAGCGGATACGTTTCTTTAAACGTTTTCTTCCTCTAACTTACAAACTTTCTACTTAAAAACAGCAAGATGGATATAGGATCTTAAGTTTTTGCGGTTACTTTGGTTACGATTATAAGCGACTTTCGGCGTAGATCGCGTTGTAGTTGAACACCCAGACTTTTTAGGCTTGGTCGTAATCGTAAACAAGAAGTAGAACTTGGCCTTTGCCGTATTGTTGTTTAAAAACCTGAACAAACCGACGTTTCGCAAGACATTGCAGATTGCATCTTCGAAATGGTAAATGTCAGGTAATTAATGGACTCTCATTTTCCGTTACCGCTTGACTGAATTCGTTATTACTCGGAGTAAGAGTTTGTGTCCTTTCCAAAAAGTTTGATCTTTGTCTTAGAGGGTGTAATACTGATAGCCAAGATTTGCTGAGTTTTAAACTGTCTTTTTATTTCCACAGCTTTGCGAGTCTGGAAAAATAGAAAAGAGTTCGAGCTAACATTTTAGTTTAGTCAAAATTTAGCGTGTGTCCTTGGTTCTACACGTGTTCTGCCACTGCTGATTTTGTAATTCTGCGGTGTTTGCAGTCAGCCATATTTTCTTTTACTCGAACTTTAATAATGCGTCCCGTCTGTCTTATACAAATTGATCTACAAGAACAAGAAATTTTATAAACTCCGGCATGTTTTAAAACACCTTGTTTTTCTTCAGTAGCTCTAAACCAATTCAAAGTGTCCCTAGTCGCAAAGACAGTTTTGATATTATGTTTCTTTAACACTCTGCTTATTATTGTCTGTCAAACCCATGCAGTATTCTAAACAAGAGATGCTAGCAGGAGGTGATAGGTCTTCTTTGATTTTGCTCTTTCCCATGTTTTTGGATCTCTGTAAACCCGTATCCATTTTGTAGTAGAGATTTCAACACTGTTAATAAGAATAAATAGCGTCTTTTTTAAAATTGTATAAGTAAATTATTTCTTTGTTATTTTCGGTAGAAAACAGATATCAAGATACAGTTGTTACTAGCTTATTAAAGTATCATTTCACTATATTTTTACGGAAAAATATCATATTTTCTCTTATATCAGAAAACGCGTTCTAACGGTATAACTAAAAATCCGACATATCACAGGTAAGATGGGTTTGATGGAGCAATAAATGAGTTTTCCAGCAAGACCAAGTTTGTTAAAATCCGTTCAGTCGTTTAGGAGTTACAGCTGTTTATTTACTAAAAACATTAAATCACACCCCACCACTTCATTTTAATAGATACGTCAAAAATGTTAAAACAAAAATTACTAGAATAAAGGTTAGCTTTAAAAAGCATATATTTTTTTTTGTACGTTTAGAAGGTGTATTTTAGCAAAAAATCACTTTAAAAGTGTTAGATAGCAGTTACGCCTCCTGGCGACCATCTTAGAAACCTGAAAATAATTTCGAGAATTTTCTTTTGACCACTTTAGTCATATTATTTTTTACCGCAAGTCTCTACGACGAATAGTTTCCGAGATACATACAGCACATGAACATTTTCAGAAACTAAAAGATACCAATTTATTTCAGATCCTGAAGAATTTTTGATCATATAATAATTTATAAGTCAATAACTTTTACAAAATTTAATCTTTTTTAACTTTTTATTACTATGTATAACTATTTACTAATTTTATTTTCTTTACTTTAAACAAAAATTACTAAAAAAAACTGTAATGATTTTTATAAAAAAAAGAAATAAATAAAATAATATAATCTATATATTGTTTATTTTTCAATTAAAAATGTAATAAATAAAACTTCTTGTTAAACTCAAAAAAATAGAACAAAGATGTTTATCCCTTGTAATCGTTTCTCGCCAAACGATTATGTCTCAATTATCTCTATCGATTTCGGGAGCAAGATAACAATACATCATCTGAAAATATCCTGTAGATATTATATTATATAGTTAGTAAAACGCTGTTACAAAATCACCCTATAATATTAAACGAGCAATTCCCAGTTACCCCTCTTAAAGAGAATGTTTCTAACTCGCAAGAGACAGGCTTAAATCGTCCGTACACTAACTGAATTCGTTCACAGTCTAACATGCAATGTAATAGATCGTTAGCAACCCCTTTGTTAAACTATCCTAAGCGGTTTATAAGACTGTGATTAGACAAATGTACTTATATAAGTCTAGAAGGAAAGTTCACAGTCTTATATTATTGAGGGTAAATGTTTACTGGTGATTTTCCCCCGAGGAAATAAGATCCGGTAGCCATTTTCTAGCGGGTTGCTATTATTTAAGTAATTGTTCTACGCTATTAGCTCGACGGTAATCCGTTTAGTGAATCTAGTTTGGGAGACTTTATTAGATTCCGTTTATTTTGGCAATTTGCTTACATGACTGAAAAGGGTTGTTTTAGGGTAATTTTATCATGAATTTTATATCTTGTTAATGGTCTACGATGATTTGTTTAATTTTAATTACTCAACTTTTACCAATTCGGTTTAATTAAAACTGCAAAGACGCTTTGTTATTTTTTTTAAATTAAAACGTCGAGATAATCTATTTAACGTACAACAATTTCGTTTTTACTTTTTCTATAAAAAGCAAATCATAAAAATAAATTGAAAACATTTTAAACTGGTTCGGATTTATTTTAAAGGTGTAAAATCGACTCCAGAGTCCAATTTCCGGTTGATAGAAAGTCGGTCCGGAAATTTCAGCAGAAGAAGATGGCCGATTGAAAATAATTGTCGCCGAGTTTTGTTTCGGTTTCTGTTGTTTCAAAACGTCAATGGGTCCCGTGATGCTCGTCTAGTCCATGCATTCAATTTATGCTCTTCGATTTTACAAAAGTATTGTATTGGGACGAATAAAATAAGAAATAGTTGCGGTTCCTGTTCCTTTCGTAGATTTCTGTAAAAGTTCAACATTTTCGCTTATAGAAAAGTTTAGGCGGTTGCTGTATTTTTATTATGATTTGCTTGAAGCCAACTCGCTGCGAGGGTTTTATAGTGACAATATCGTATCGCAGATGATTTTGTTTAGTTTATCGACCTTATTTATAGCGACATATTGTGCGGAAAAATTCTTGGGGTGAGTATTTGGTTTATTCGATATTGGTTCTGATATCAAAACATTAAATAATACAATGGGGCGTTATTTTATTGTTCAAATAAAAGGCAATTTCGTTTTGACGAAAAAGTTTAATCTCGTCGGTTTCTGATTAATCGAAAATTATGACCGCTAATAAAAACGACCAAAAATCTAGCATATGCCCATTAGACATCTAATTAATGTCACAATAGCGGCTGAGATGATTTCTTTGTTGCGAAATAAACGAGTTACATTGACAAAATAAAATATATACGAATAAAACTCGATCTGAAACCGTTTTGATTGATACAAAACAGACGGCAGTGTAAAAAGGTGAACATCGTTTCTTGAAACAAACGAATGCCGCAAGAATGTAACATTTTGTTTTGTTTTTTACCGACTTGATTGTACATATTTTTTTATTTTTACTATTGTATTCAGCTCGTTTTTAGGAATTATAAAAGCGGGGTATTAGGATTCCAATGTTATGTCGCATTTTTTCAATAGTATTTTTGTGGTATTTCGATTGGGCCCTGATAGCGTAATTTGAATTTTTTTACCTTTTAAGACATTGACTACTAATGGAATGGCATTTTTGTAAATAATTTACCATTATATTTACGCTATCTGCATTTTTTCACCTTTACAATAATTTTTGGTAATTTTTTTATTATATTACAAACGTAATTTAAAGTATTTTGCGATAATCATTCCTTTACGCTGTGTAGGTATAAAATTTTAATTTGTTCTATTATTATACGTAAAATAAATCACTAAATACGCACTTTTTTTTTGTTTTAATTGTTGAACATCGATGCCGTAATCCTATTTCGTAGATTTGGTTTTATTAGAATTGAAATTATTAATCTTATTGAAAAGTAATCTAACAATAAATAATAACATATTTAAAAATAATTTTTTTTTTAAATTACAAAAATACCATTTCATACAAAAAACCGATAATTTTTACAACAAAATTAGAAACAAAAGAATGTGTCAAGTATGGTAATAAATAATAAGTTAAAAAAATTTGCAAAATTAAATCATGTAATTAATTTTTTATTAAGAGTTAATTACTACATATACTTTTTTGTATTTTAGAAAGCCTTGACAGTTTCTGTCTTTCTTCTATTACTAAATTTCAAACATTTTAAAAACTGGTAGTTTGAAACAAAGTTATTTTTGTCTTCGAGTATGTTGTTCGAGTACTATTGCTATCTTCTTTAATATTAAAGCTACAAATTGGGTTAAATTAGCAAAGTTGAAGCATTTTTCTCGTAGATTACGACAGTGTACTCAAAAAAATTTAACTTTATATATTTTTAGCTATTTTAAAAAAACATAAAATTCTGAAAAAGAAATCACTTACGCACTACCTACTACTTTAAACTTAAAAATAAACAAATGGGAAGCGTTTAAGCTTGTGATATTTAACCATAATGTAATCAAGTTAACCATGTTTATTTTTTGTAAAACAACGGTAGGTAGGTAGGCAACAAAATAAACAAACTTAGTGTATGTTGGTTTTGTAATTTCCTAGTACTCAATAAACAATATTTCTTTTTAATTTGTTAAAAAAATGTCGTTTACACGTACAGAAAAATGTAACATGAAAGAAGCATAAGTCATTTTTAGAAAGAATTCAATAAACACTCTCAAATATCATCAAAACGCCTCTTCGAATTGTCAAGTACCACACCTTATTATTTAATTTTTTTGTTTTATTCATAATTATACTGTGAGTACAAACTTATTAAATAAAGATGATGATAGAAAATAGATAGACACAAACGCATCAAAACGTTGGCCTACACGTTCCGCGGACAATATGCGTCAGCCCCACTAAATTTTTTGTTGTGTGGTTTTGTAAAACACAAAATGTATAAGCAGCAATACCGCAAAGTTTTAAAACAAGAAAAAATCTGAAAAATTATACAACATATTCAAGTAAGAAACATATTAAGTGCTACATGGAATGTTATGTTTAGATCACGTAAATGTTTTCACGAACATAGGCGACGAGTTCGTGGGTTCAAGCTACTTTTGGAATCCTCAATAATTTTTGATATTTAAAATCCTAAAAAGTACAAGTGCTTGTCAATATTTTGAAAAGAAGAAAGTGATCGAAACTGTGGAGAGAGAAGACAAAAAACTGATGTAGCCAAGGAATTCAATATCCCTTTCAGTACTCTTAAACCATATTGAAAAATAATTAAAACCAGTAATGCACCGTCCAATAAAGTAAGGAAACGAATGAATGGATGAATTTCCTCCTTCCTTCATTTGGCTTAGACAATATAAGGGACAAAAAATATCTATTAGCGGAAACTTGCTGAAAGTAAAATCAAAATAGTTTGCAACAAATCTGAGGATCCAGAACTTTGCGCCAAGTGAAGGATGGCTTAAGAATTTCAAGAAGACAAATAGTGTTGTATTGAAAAAAGTTTGTGGTGAAAGTTTTGATAAAACTGTAAGCTCAAATTGGAACAGCAAAGTGCAAACCTTGATAAAAGACGATGTCCGAAACAAATTTAACACCGACGAAACTGATCTTCTTTAAGCGGTTGCCTGACAAAACTTGAACTTTTAAGGATAAAAAGTTTCGCAGTGGAAAACATATTAAATATATAAAGGTTGACAGTTTTACTTGGAGTTCTGAAAAGTCGAAGCCTCTTATCATAAGAACAGCTATAAAACAGAGATGTTTTAAAAGGATCAAATCATTTCTTACCACTTCTTCTCCCAACAAAAAAGTTTGGAGAACCACAGAACTATTCAATAAATGGTTGCTATCACTAAACACTGACATGAAAAAGCTACATCGGAGTATCCTTCTATTTTTGAACAAGTGTTCACAACAATGCCCCTACTTTATCCAATGTACAACTTCATTTCTTTCCCCCAAACACTACTTCAAAACTACAGTCACTAGACCAAGGAATTATTCATTAATTTCCACACGTTCTACTGTAAGGACGTTGTAAAGATTGTGTTAGATTCTCTCAGTACAGAACAGACTGTTAATATAACGGTTTTGCCGGCTATTTTACTAATAGACAAAACATGGAGATACGTACATCTACAAACAATTTTCAATTGTTTCCCTTCGAACAGTTTACCGTGCAATCAGAAATTTTGGATTGCAATCCTATGGGTAACATTTTGTTATACCACTGACGGCTGACGTTCCAACTTCACTGGAATCTGGAATGGCATCGAGTAGTCTTCAGTGATGCCGATTCTATAGGAGAGGTATGATGGCCGTATAAGAGTTAGATGAAGACGTGGTTAACAACTAACGTTGTTCAATTTTGCAATGTTCAAACTATGGGGATTATAGTATGTGGTGCTATAACCTATGGAAGCAAGTATCGTTTGGTATATTTCTAAAATAATGTGTTAACGAGGTGGTAGAACCTCTTATTTATTCATTTATTCGTTGAAAGACGCACTTTTCCAGTAGGATAATATCCGTCGGTGCCACAAAATATGAAGGAAGCCTATTAGTGGGGGGGGGGGAGATTGTGTTCATCTTTGTTCCTGTTCTTTGAAGTTTTAATCGTTAAACTCGTAAAAAGGTAAAAAAGTAATTGATGAGCTTGAAAAAGCAAACTACAAACTAACAAAAAACCATTACAGAGTCAGGTATTTCCATTCTAGTATTGAGTGTACCCAGGTCCAGTTCTCCATACATGTTAATCATTATATTAGTCGTTATTTTATCTTATTTCTATATCTTTACGTTCGAATTCCTTCTTCACTTTGTAGTTCATTCTAACGTGACATTGGATATCATCAATTTTAACTGGTTTCATAATTGCTCTTATTATATTCCTTTTAGCTATTCCTAGTCCTTCTTCTTGGTCATATAATTTGACCTTGCTGTAAACCGCCAAATAAACAGCCATTTGGTATGCTCAATCTTATAAGCAAGTGAAGGTTTGTTTTAAATAAATTGTTACGAGAAAATCAGGTTTCTCGAGTTGGGCAGCCAATAATAAATTGTACGCTGGTCTTCTTGTAACAAAACAAAGCAACGGCTTGCACAGCTTCTCCGGAGAGGGATCGCAGGCTTTGTGATGCGAAATTCTAACATAAATCTAAAAAAAAAGCGCCAAGACGATAAAAGGTTAAATAAGGGAGATACCGTCCAACTCTACCTGTAGCTGAAAAAAAAATAAATAACACCACCAAAATAATAACACAGAATATTTATTTATTTTATCACAGAAGATGAAGAAGGTACATCAATATAAATTTTCGCAAATATAGATACGTGGGTTGAATTCATTATATGTTGCAACAAGCTGACCCTGTCGATCTAAACTTTTACATAAACATAACATCTGAATATATATTCGCAAATTTTAAAATCGTAGACAAACAATCAATTTAATCCTTCGAGACTCAACGCGCACTGCATATGAGCCTGTGAAGCATAAAAATATTATTAATTATGTTAACCTAACATGCACGTACGGTAATAAACGACATGACCACCGAAGCACAAATCAAAACAATTGAAATAGTAATACTCACAGTTAGGTTTTATCCAGTAGGGGATTAGCTAATTCCGTACTTGAATTGCCTAAAAAGTAATATTAAACCCAATGTAAACGAGCATATAATGTTAACACAAGTAAAAGATCGAATAAAAATTCAATAGTTGTATAGAAAAATGGTAGCATTTTGGTACCGTTGTGTGTTAACTCAAGAAATTTATATATTTATTGTTACTTACAACGTTTAAAAATTACTTCTGTTAATGATCCATAACTACAAAATCCAAGAGCTCAAATATTACATCGTTGCTTATTAAATGCAAACGTGTCAGTTACTTATTAGCGATTAAATGGGGAAGTCCAATCTAGCATTTTTTTCTTTGGTAAATTATCGTGAAGGTTTGGCAGTACACCTGTCCGGCCAACAGATGTAATTTAAATATCAAATCAAATTGGAAACTTAGTGCACGTTCCGTAATAATATTGAATGTAACCTTTGCAGTCTATTTGTGATACCATTGAGGTATATGTATTGCTTTACTTTGCAGCTTTTTAGGGAAATATGATCCCACTAGCGCTAACAGCATTGTTGAAACATGAAACTACCTTCTTCTGTATTTAAACATTTTTTGTGTCGATCGTATGCACGATGACCAAATATACGCTTGTCGTCACAAGTAGCTTACGCAATTCTTTTTATTATCTGTCAAATTATTCAAGTTTAAGACTTGCGCCTTACTTCTTTAATTTGTCAGTTTTTATCACTTAATTTTCAATATCTTTTTATTTGCTTGAAACGCTTTGTTTACTGTTGTAATTTTTTCCAACTTTTGTTCTATTTAAACTTGGCTACTTTTTCATATTCATTTTCTCGTTTCTATTTTTGTTTCTTTCATTTGTTTACCAATTCTTATTATTTTAGTTATGTTCTTGTTTATTGTTATTCTCATTATTTTTTCATTTATTATATTTTTTAAAAGCTATTAATATATTTTTGTTTTTTTTATCAAAGCTATGTCGGCAGCATATGCAATTATTTGTTCTCTGCTTGTTCTAAAATTTCTTTTATTTACTTTTTTATTACATATTCTAAAGCAAGATTAAATAGTGTTGCTAATAGATTCGTCTTTTTATTTGAGGCTTTTATTAACTGAGAATTGTTTTTTTATGGTTATCTATATTAATCTTATAAATCAATGCCAAAATTATTTAATGTTAATGTGTGTCAAGGCGGGCATACACAGCCTAAACACCCCCTATTTTAATAAACCAAGCAAAATTCTAAACTTCATAAATCGATGAACTTAAAGAAGCAAAAGACAATCTAACAAATAACCACTACAAAGTTAGGTAATCAACCTTTAAACAAGCCAATTTGTAAATGTCATAGAAGTGACTTAGGAAGATGTAGTCTCCGTATATAAAAAAGAAAGATTGTCACGGTTTGCTAATCACAACTGATTGGGTTCAAGATTTGAATGACAATGGAGATTTTACAATCACCGAAGCGTTAACAAAAAATCAATGTTGTGAGCCGTGATAAAATGGTGTTCAGCAACAGCAAACTTAAAAATTAGTTTTTCCCTCATGTTTTAAAATGCGCGTGATAACGGAACGGCCAGTTCTACCGATGTAAACAAAGCCACATAAACAAGGAATTTAGTATGCACCTTGGGATGAAACTGTAGAAAATTTGTCTTTGGAAAAAGTTTAATATGAATTATTATGAATTTCATACCATTTTTACAAAAAAGTTTCCCTATTTATGAATATAAAGTAAAAATTCCAATTTTGGGTTGGACTCGGAAGTAGAAATGTTTTTAGGTATTTGATGTAGATGACGATTAATAACAACCTGAATATCTCGCTGCATATAACCATTGTTCAATAAAGTAGTAAGATGACGAAGTTCTGAGTCTATATTCTAAGGTTGGCAAATAGAAAAAGCGCGATGAACCAAAGATTCAATAACAAGCAGAATAATAATGGGACAAAACATGAAGATATCTGTTCGTGGGGTTTGTGATAAACGCAATCGAACCGTTACAAAAATAACTATTTAGAAAAGCTATGAATGGCCAAAAACCCACATTTTAATTCACTACCTGATTTGCACAGCTAAAATTTTAAAACACAATGTATTGATTATACCTACGCGTTTTGAATTTTATGTTTTTTGTTAGTGACGTTTTTGAGTTTATTTTTTAAGATGTGTTTTCCAGTTGGTTATGGATCTACAACAATTTTTCTTAAAATCAATATCAATATATTTGTTAGCAAATACCTGGTTTAAATATTCGCGAACTATCCTCAGAAAATGGAGTGGTGCACCATCATGTTGGTACCATATCGTGTTATTGGGTAGATCTGGATCTACTTCATTTGGGTAAAGTACTACAAGTACTAATTCGTCTTAAAAAAAGTTTAAGGTTTCTTTCACCTATCCACGCGTCTCCAAATCTCCAAAAAAAATGGACCCAAAATTAAGTTACAACAATGTCAGACCAAACGTAAACTTTTTGTGAAAATTGACTATGAGTTTCCAGTGTTGGTTTTCAGAAGACCAATATCTACAGTTTTGCCAATTTCCTGTGCCGTTGAGATAAAAGGTAGCCTCGTCGGAAAATACAATATTCCGTAAGAACTCTTCGTCATCATTCAGGCATTAAAACCTAGTTTCGTAAAACTTTAACTTGCAGTCAAGGTCATCTTTTATTAGTTTTTGGATCCAAATGCGATTTTTTCAATTTCAAATATTTTAAGACGGAACATTCGCTGTTTGCTGCCACTTAGCGGGTACATAATTAGAGATTTTACTGAAACTCAAGTACATCGTAAAAATGAACTTTATCGAAACAGGCAAATTTGCATTATAAAATTTATTAAAGTAAATAATTTAACACCGTGTAATATTAAATAAAAAACGTTTTGACGTTTACATTAGTTCACAAGTTAATTCATATTTAAATGCATAAACCGCAATTACAAATTCATTAGTCTTTAAAAAGTCTGTAAGTTTAGCTATGTTACAAAGAATCACTGTTGCAACTGCAATAGCTTTCACTGTTTGTAATTCAACGCAAATTTCACAGAATAGAAAACCGTTCTTCCAAAATTTCATTTGCTCTTTCTATAAAGTTTCTATTTCTGATCTGTACTTTATTGGGTAGTTATTTTTAAGCTCTAACTGTCTCATAGGTTTTATGTTGCTACCTACAAACGATGTCTTGACAGAATCGCCTATTGCATGCACATTCATAAAAAAACGTTTAAAAACTCCTATACATTTATACTGAACGAGTGCGGTGTTCCATTTTTGACATTTTTATATATCTTGCAAGCAACCCTACAATAGTTCGGATTTGATTTGTGTTTTCTAAAAAAACTTCGTTAAAATTAAAATTGTAACATTTGTCTTTATATTCATCATACCTTTGTGTGTTGGCTGAATTCTCTCCTTCTAAATAAATCATTTTAAAAAAATCAAAACCTTTACACAGATTTTTTGTCGTTTTACAAAGCCTTACAGAGTATCGGTATAAACCACTAAAACGGCCGGTTTAAGTTGAACCACAGCAAAACTCGCAATTTACGATAAACATTTCAAATAAAACTAGGTAATCATAAAATAAATTAATCTACAAAATCAAACCTGTAGAATTCAAAAAAGAAACTGCAAACTTTGATGGCTGACACTGTTACATTCAAAAGCCTGGATAAGATAACATAAATGAAAAAATTGCCGGTGCTCGGTGAAGACGATCAGAAGTTAAGTTATGAAATCCATGAATGATTTGGAAAACTCAAAAGTGCAAAAGTAAACATCAACATCAAAGGGCGCCAGGAAGGTTTATAGCTCAAAAGAGGGTTTCTGGACCTTGGCAACAAAAGAACACATCCGATGTTATTCACACTATTGATATTTACCTTTATACTGTAAACTCACTAAATTTAAAGAACAATAATATAAAATTGACTTGTAAACAGGTTAAATAAGTAAAAGCACCGTTACTTTAAAAATTTAAAATTTATTACATAAAAGAAATTAAAAAAAGAATAAAAAAAAGTAGAAAAGCAATGCACAAACTTTATTATAAAATAATCGGTTATAGTAAAAAACGATTAATTATAAAGGAAGAAATAATAAATTTTACTGAAACGTAAATTTGAATTAAAACAAAAGAATTTAAATTCAAAGTAAAATTAAATTTTAAGTAAAATTAAATTCAAAAACCTTTGTGTCCGTAAAACTACATAATTATATCAAAATAACAATGTAACTCGCAGTTCTATAAATACAAAAAAATAGAAACGGGATGCAACTTATTGTTTTAATTTAGTCGAGAGTACATTTATTTGACACTAAAATAGTTGTTTTAAATTAGTCTAAATGTTTTTGATTGTAAAAATGCAAAATGTGTAATCACTCAAAGCACCAAATTGAAGCAACACTACCTACGTAAAATTGCTGTTAACTCATAGAATTATGAATTTTATTCAAAGCCTTTTTGCAATTAGTAGCAAATTAAACGGTATAAATACTTTAAATACCTTATTATAATCTGGGAGTGCTTTTTGGTTGACCGCAGCCCCCAAGTGTAGGAACCAAATACGATTTCAAAAGTCGCTGGGGTAAATTAAAAGCTATCCGCTACAAAACGAAGATAAATGACTCATAGAAAAATCTAACTTTTTCTATCCATAACTTTTCGAAAAAACAGTTGTGTTTGATAAAAGATAGAATCTGTTAACCAAAAAAAAATTGAATTTCTACTTAACTATTTCACAAACACATTTTAAACCCTCTACATGCTATCTTGAATCTAGAGGAACCGTATGCTGAGAGAGAGTTTGCATGCAACACCTTATTAATTAGAAAATGTTGTAGTCTTATAAACAATACACGGACTGTCAACAGATATTTAAAAAAGACTATGATGAAAGTGCAACCAACAGCAATAAAAAATTAAAATAACACGTAATTTCACGTAAGTTTGACAAAACTCTCACATTGTACTTGCAACCGCAAAGGTAATAATGATAAAGCAAAACTCTTAATGGGGATAACAGAAATAACTGTTTAAAAATGTAAATCATCTATCGTTTTCTTGTAAAAAATTTGAACACAAAATATCTAATTTTGTTGAGAAATTATTAGCATTGAACTTAGAACTTCTAATTAACATAACGTACAGTCTTAGTTTTGAAAATATATTAGTACACAGTGTCCTTGTAGTGTTTGTTATATCAGCATGCATTCCAATTTAAAATAATGTCATTACATGCTGTTGTTAAATAATTTTAAATCTAAAAAAAATGCTTAAAAATATCAAACCGCTCGTATCTCAAAGAAACCAAATAAAAATTGTCAGGACTATAAATCATAATGTAATCTAAATTTATTAATATAAAGAAAATGCGTAATTAGCAAAAACATACACACGGATCTTTCAGTAACGTAAAACCATATTTTAAAACACAAACATAAGAATTTGAAATAACAAAGATGATTTGAATTACACCAACTAATGAACTAACAGTATTAAAACTTGACCAAAATTAAAACGATCGCAGATATAAAAATTTGTCATTAAAAAGTACAAAATATTCAAACGCAGGTTATAACACGTTCCCTACTTTATATAAAATTTTTGTACGTTATGGAATTGTTAAAATTGCAGTTTGCAATCAGAAAATACTAAATAATCTTTAAAATGTTTTTAGAATGCCATCTTGTGGTAAAAATACCACATAGGATAATATAGAAAACTATAAATTAGTACGGAGGGTAGAAAAGTTGTCATTGGATTTAATGACAACTTTTCTACCCTCCGTACTAATTTATAGTTTTCTATATTATTCTATGTGGTATTTTTACCACAAGATGGCATTCTAAAAACATTTTAAGTATGTTGGTAATGTCTACACGACATAAAGGAGTACGGTTGTCTGTCAGTATAGTTGTGGAAACACATCGGTGTATCCTAGCGCTGACGAGTTCCTAAAGAACGAAACAGCTGTCCGCAGTTCTGATGTTGTTTTTCACAATTGTACTGACATTGTTCCTAAGCTATTTTATAGTTCGGATTTTGACAGCGTCACTTGTCAATAGATCATTGACTTTCGCTGTCATTAAATCCAATGACAACTTTTCTACCCTCCGTACTAATTTATAGTTTTCTATATTATCCTATGTGGTATTTTTACCACAAGATGGCATTCTAAAAACATTTTAAATATGTTGATAATGTCTACACGACATAAAAGAGTACGGTTGTAGTTGTGGAAACACATCGGTGTATCCCAGCGCTGACGAGTTCCTAAAGTACGAAACAGCTGTCCGCTAGTTCTGATGTTTTTCACAATTGTACTGACATTGTTCCTAACCTATTTTATAGTTGGGATTTTGACAGCGTCACTTGTCAATAGATCATTGACTTTCGCTGTCATTAAATCCAATGACAACTTTTCTACCCTCCGTACTAATTTATAGTTTACTAAATAATCTGTTTAGCGCCTGCTAATAGTAGATTGTTTTATTAGGACTAAAAGTGTCTTTTTTAGTACGAGCAAATTTTGCATTGGCAAAGCGGAGCGCAATAAAATTAAATTATTGTGGTCGCGATATTCATTGGTGAAAGCAACTTTAAGTGTTTATTTTTTATCAGATTTTATAACTGTCATTGGGTGTGAATCGTTTTGTTTTGAGTTTTTAGTAGATCAGTGATTCACTGTGACCCTCAAAGTTATACCTTATTTGTACAGTTTTCTAACAAGTGAAAATACCTCGCAACCGGGAAAGAAAAACTAGTATTGAACTCCACACCAAAAAACAAATGCGAAACGCTCTAAAGCTAATATCTGATAACTACAAAATAAAAACTATTGCAAGAACATTTCGCGTCCCGTGCACAACTTAAATTCATAAGATATTCAGCGATGTAAGAGAAAAGAGTATTGTCGATTATGTTTTTAAATGCAGCCAAATAGTCTATGAGCTCACAATTATGGACGTTTATAAAGTACTAATGTAGAATAATTTAAAAATACCAAAAAAATAGTAAAAAACAAAACTCGCTGGCATTGAGTATTTATATAATCTCAAAAAAAGAGATAATCGATTATATTTGCAAACTCCTGAGGGGTGCATCTTTCAGTCGCCACAATGTAGGTATATTCTTTAATAATTTAAAAACTGTTATGTCTAGGCAGGTAAACTGTGATAATGGGACTAGGGTATTTAATCTAGATGAAACAAATACTATAAAGGTTCAGAAGTCTACCAAAGTAGCTGCCAAATGACAAAGGCAAGTTTTCAAAATTATCAGCGCAGAACGTATTGCCACCAGTAATCATATTTTCAAAAGTAGGTCTCAAACAACATGTGATTGCGAACAGATTGCTGAAACCTTAAGTTTCGCTACATAGTCTGGCTGGATGAACTCCAAATTATTTGTACAACTGTACAACATTTCACAAGCTACACAAACAGCAATAAAGAAATTCAAGTTTTCTATAGAATCCTTGAATCTAGCAGAAGAAAATAATGTAACCATTTTAATTATAAAAGAAAAATGCACCAAACTAATGCAATCGATCAGAAAAATACGATGCACATGTTAATGGTAGTAACAGAACAAGAATTCAATCCTCTTCAGTACTAGAGACGTCTTGCACTCCAAATAAACAAATTATTTATTGCTTTAATAGTTTTTTTATGATTCTACTTTTCTCTTCATCTGCTAATTTGCCACTTTGTTTGATTTGGATTTGTTTTATGTAATACATTTGTGCTCATGTTAGTAATTTTGCATTAAAAAATTGAAGTTATTTAACATTTTCAAATTTAATTTTTAATTTTTTGGTTTAGTAAATTTGGTCAAGTTTATTGTCATACGTTTTAAATGCACTTCTTCATTTATTACTTCCAATTGTCGTTTATATTTAGTTTTTAAGGTAAAAGAAACCCAATATTGTGGTCGTGTGTCTATGTTAATACCATTAAATTTATATTTTGCTATCGTTGTAATTGTGCAACTATATCTAGACGCATTTTTATCATATGAAATTTTTTACAAAAATTCTATGGTCTGTGTGTATTGTTTGTATAAGAAAATTTTAGTTATTGAGTTAATTTGATTTTGATTCATTCTCAAAGACCATAGACATGTAGTAGTGTCGCGCGTCCTTTTAATGCCAGTAGGCAAGATTTGCTGTTGAAATAATGTTTTTGTGAAAGTTTTAAGTTGAAAATTTAATGCTTTGTTTTGGTTTTGTTTAACGGATTTATACGTTCGTCAAATACAACTAAATATTCCCGTATGGTTATAGATGGAAAGTTTAGACCCTTATCCTCGTAATTCATCTTCGCTATGTAGCGGATTAAACCAAGTTATTGCAGAAATTCTGAGAACATTTTCGACTACCTCGCCTAGAGACTACCAACCACATAAACACAACATCCAAAAATTATCATTAAAATCAGATATTTATAAATAACAATTACCGTAATTATACCGTTGGTTTTGCTTATAATTGCAAAAAAGCTTCGACTAAATATACAGAATACTTAAGTTTGTGAATTATGTACCGATGTTACGTATTTACGATTCCGTGTACAATAATGCACATTTTGATTATTTACAATTAGAGACATTTTACCGAATTTAAATCAAAAATTAAAATGTCGAATTAATTTACCCGCGACATTTACCATTTCGACATTAACTTTTTTAATATGAATTTACGCTAATTACATATAAATTTGATCTTAAGTTTTTAAGTTTAAGAGATGATTTGTTTTTAAGTATTTTTATTTTAATTTTTTAACAATTTTCTACGTTATTCCGTAGTACGTTTGAATATAATTATGTAGCTAGTTACGACGAAACTGATTTAAGTTGTTGTATTTGTTCTGAAGGCGACAGATTTTTAAGTTGCAATAATTATACTCTTTTGCTAATTTTTGTAAGACTCTTAGTTGGTACAAACAAATGAGTTATATTAGTATAAAAATAATCATGATTTACTGTAGCCTATATTCTATAGATTCAGTGTGTTCCAGTTGATTCATGTAAATTTAATTAGTCCAAGTCCTAAAAATAAATCATGGTGTTTTATTAAATGTAAAAATATATAATTTTTGTGTATAAAATAGCAGATTAATTTATGATCAAATAGATAATTGTTTCAAATAACTTTGACCACATTTTGAAGTTGAATAATTCAAAGTTTACAAAACTGTCGTTTTTATTTACAATTAAGCAAATTATGTAATTTAACTTCAAAAACTTGTAAGTAAACATTTAATTGGCTAAATAAATTTTAATAAATGAAATTATGTTAATACCAAACACGCAGATTGTAATAAAATTTTTAAAATGAATACGTAGACAATTTACATATTTAACGCTTTTTTATTTACATCTATTACGTTATTAAATTTTTTAGAAACTAAAACGAGTTGATATATTACAATAAAGTTAATCAAAGTTAGTAAAGATTCTGAGCATTTGCTGATTTTCTTGTTATACGTGCCCACTAGCTCCCTCTAGAATATAGTCCAACAACTTGTTTAATACAAAACGTTTTTTATTAACAATAAACATATGTGTAGTTTTTGCAACTTAAGTACTTGTTTACGACTATTAAACTACCAGTTTCAAAATTTACGTCCTTAATTCAATTTTATTTTTCCTACCGAGCGTTACATAAATAAAATGTTGCTGCATTTAAAGTAAAAACATGATAAAAAATAAAATGGTAAAGCGTTTGTGTTATTAAACGATCGATTGCGTTTAAAAGACGTGATTTTTTTAACCATCGACCGTAAGATTAATTGGTTAAACACCATAAAAACTGTACTGCAGTAGTGTTGGCGAAGAAAAGTAAATTTCAAAATGTTAAAAGTCGCTAAATTAATAACTTAACGATAAGCTCTTAAATATTTATAGCTGTGTTTTAGAATAAAATATTTGGACATAAATTTTTTAAATTACGGACTATGAAAGATATAAAAACCTAAAAGCAAATAAAACTTGCATTCTTTTATATATAAATAACTTCTTTAAAAGTCGAGAGATTATTATATCTATATAGGTATAGGTATTCGGTTGGGTGAGGCATTTATTTTGCCTGGTATTACGTTTACGATAGAAAAGAGAGTTTGAACAAATGAAAGGCAACAAGAGCCATTAAACAAGTGAACATCTTGATAAAGTCGAGCGCTATGGCAAGATGGACGATGCAAGCAGGACATAAACATTAATTTTAACCTAACAGCACGACTAAACCACTGAGATATCAGATTACACGTGATTCTAAGAAAAAACTAACCATTTAAGCGTTTAAAACTAAACGTTCGTGGTGATTAAGTGGTCACTAGGACCAGAATTTTGTTCATTTTGTTTGTTGGTTGTTAATTTGAGGCTTTATTAGTACTTTGAAATGCTTTGCTTGAGTTAATAAAGCTATTTGTGGGATAAAACATCGGCCATAATATTTTGGTTCATTAGTAAAATTAAATTAATTATACGAGAAACATCTGCAGCGCTATTTTATATTTATTCACATTTACATAAATTTCCATCACGTGATCCAAATAAATGTACACTTTAGCATCGTTAATATATTTAATTTTTAACATAAAAATGCTGATGGTCGAAGATTAACATCCTATCGTTCATGTTTAAATAAATTATGTTCAACTTTCGGTCGAAATAATTCGAACCGTTTTTTGGATAAAGTTTTTCCAAATGCAACTATACAAATCAAATTAATTAAATCTTTAACAAATCGCCGACCAAACCTGTACCGGTCTTTTTCATTTAACGCTCGGCACTTTAAGCGTTTCAAAGATTTGATCAAAACATAAAGTTCCTATTCAGGTCGAAATTTCTGTAGGTGTAAATAAGGTCGTCAAATGAGTGACAACGGTAAATCCAGACTGTTTTCATTATGTGGTTGTGGATATTTCTTCTTGCCATTTCAATCTATACATTTACTTACCGACCATAAAATTGCTACGCCAAAGACCACACTCAAGCCACAGTTTGTTATACTTTAATATGAATTACAGTACCTACTTGTACTTAATAATTTAATCAGTCTTGTATTAATTAGTTTAATCGTACTTTATATCGTTATACTTTAGAATGTAATGACTTCAAATCTTAATTTCACGATCTACTTATACCTACGATTGAATGTCATTTCGCTCGATATTCTCTTTTTTGTATCATACACAACAAATTAAATTAACCATTGTTCAAAACAGATGGATTTACGTAAATTTATCTAATAGCAAAAAAATATAATTGTTTTGTTATATAAAATACGTAATTTATATCTAATAAATGTATCCAAAAAAATAAACTGTAACAATTGCAAAAGAAAGAAGCTTAAAAGCAAACTTAGTTAATACATGAAATGTACAAAAATGTACTTACATAAACGCCAAAAAATAGATAACTCTAAGAAACAATATAACACTACAAATGTGCACAAAAAATTTAAAAAAAGACACTAACAACATAAACTGCTAAAGCCTTTATCAAAACCAACAAATTCGAAACAATGTAGAACAGAAAAAAAATCAAGAATAACATAAGCCCGACAGAAATCGATACACTGGAGAGCGAATTTAATCTAATTTAACAAACATGCACAAACAATTTAAAAAAAGACACAACAAAAGAACAAAAACTGGTGAAGCCCGTGTCACATACAGTAGTGTAGAGAAAGGAATCCACGGGATCTCTATGTTAGATGTCGAAGCAATTCCCCAGAGTTGAATAGCATAGGACCAAATTGGTTTAATTATGGCTTTGTAAATAAGGAGCTTATTTTCGATGGAAAGTTTTGAATTACGTCCAAGTAGCCAGTACATTTTTCTGAGAGTTAGACCTAGTTGTTTTGTCTTTGTAAAAATGTGCTTCTGCCAGGTATGTCTTATATCCAAATATAGACCAAGGTTGTTGGTAGCACGATGTATATGTTAGGGAGTAGGTTGGCAACACCGAGAGTCCAGGGGGTTGGTACACAAGCGACGCAACAGGCAGGTCGTACAATAAAAGGTCAATCTCCTAAATGTGTTTTATTAAAACTTAAATGATAATTATGTCTTCACTAAGTAAGAGAATACTCACATATAAGTAAAGTGAGAAACATGGCGCAGTCGGTAGGATCCGGTAATGTGTAATTGAAAATAAATAAGTAAATAAAGTGTATCGACACGTGGTGCGAATAAAAAATAATCCGCAAAGTAAATTAAAATGAGTGCGTCAATCCCACGATTAAAATTAGAAGACAATGTAAGTGAAGAGTGGACGAGATGGAAAGCGATGTTTCGTAATTATCTAGTGGCGACTGAAATTAATAAAAAAGATGAAGCAAGTTACTCAACTTCTTCTCTATGTGGGCCCTGAAACAATTAAGGTTTACACTATACATTCAGGTTTACCGAACAGGAAGTTAATAAATTAGAGCCATTAATTAAGAAGTTCGATAAGCACTTTTTTCCGAAAAAGAATCTTTCGTTTGAAAGGTACAAATTCTTCACGGCCAATTTAAACCAATTCATCGCCTACCTGAAGAATCAAGCAAATAAGTGCAATTTTGGAGAACTGGACGATAGTCTTGTAAAAACCATGATAACCTGTGGTATAAATAACGGTGAATTAAGAAAAAAATTACTACAAAAGGATGAAATAACACTTGAAGAAGCTATTAAATTATGCACAGTGTTTATAGAATCAAATAATCAATGCCAAAATATGGAAAATGATGAAAATTCCCAAGAAGTTCACAGAATAGTAAATAATGACATCCCAAGTAGCAGTAATTAGAGAAGCAACTCAAGAAGTAACAGGAGTCCAAAAACACAGCGGCAGACCTAAATATAACAAGAACGGAAGAAACAAGTCACCTTCTCGTGAGAGAAACTTCATCAAGAACTGTACAAGATGTGGAAAAAGCCATACAATCAATAATTGTCCAGCCTATGGAAAGAATTGTAGTAAATGCAACAGGCATAATCACTTTGCACATATGTGCCGCAATCAAAGGGTAAATTATGTTGTAAGTGATTCTAGGTTAAGTAGTAAAGATTGTAATGAGGATACTTTGTTTGTTGGGGCAATAAATAAAAATGTAAATTAGTATACGTCTGAGGAAGCATGGAAAACTATCATTAAAGTAAATCATATTCATTTAAAGTTTAAGATAGATACAGGAGCAATGTGTAATATAATGCCGATGTACTATTTTCGCAAGCTTTGTTAGGTTTACCAGCTTGTAAACAATTAAGTTTAGTTAAACGGCTTGACACAATAAGTAGTCACACGTCACAGTCTGACGACATCGTACTTGAGTTTGGAGAGGTTTTCGAAGGCATAGGCTATATAAATAAACCGTATGAAATTAAATTAAAACCAAATGCAAATCCGATAATAAGTCCCATAAGAAAAGTACCGTTAGCGTTAATGGAACCACTAAAAGAAACATTTTTGGAGTTAGTGGAAAATAAAATAATTGAGAAGGTAGAAGGTCCGTCAGAATGGGTTAATCCTCTGGTAATTGTGAGAAAACCTGATGGCAAATTAAGAATATGTTTAGATCCAAAAAATCTTAATGATGCAATTCTTAGGGAACATTCGCATTTAACTACCTTAGATGAAATTACAGCTAAATTAAATGGTGCGAAAATTTTTAGTACACTAGATGCTGTTAGTGGATTTTATCAAGTTCCTCTAACACAGTTAAGTAGCAATCTTTGCACGGTAGAAACTCCATTTGGGAGATATAAATTTTTAAGACTTCCTTATGGTTTGAAATCAGCACACGAAGTATTCAAGGAACGGTTTAAAGAAATTTTTAATTTTGAAAATTTGAGCGTCTATATTGATGACATTTTAGTGTATGGGAAAACGAAAGAAGATCATGATGTAGCGTTGAAGAATGCTTTAAGAGCAGCCAGACGTCATGGTGTCAAGTTTAATTTAAAGAAATGTAAGTTCAATCAAAGCGAAATAAAATATATGGGCCAAATAATAAATGAATATTGAGTTGCCGTGGATAAAGATAAAATTAAAGCAATAACAGGATTTCCTACACCAACTTGTAAGCAGGATCTTCAGAGACTCTTAGGCATTTTAAATTATCTAAGCAGTCATATAGAACATTTTTCTACAGATACAAAAATTCTTAGGGATTTGTTAAAAAATGATACAGAATTTGTATGGGACGCAAATCATGAAGAGAAGTTGAAAGAAATCAAGGAAAAGTTAATCAAAAGTCCTGTGTTACAGTTCTATATTAACAAACCTACTATAATATCAGCTGATAGTTCACAATTCGGAGTGGGGGCAGTAATCCTACAATCACGATTTTGTATACGGTAAACGTTTCACAGGGGAAACCGACCACAAACCCTTGCTGAGCATTTTCAACAAACCTTTAAATAAGTGTCCGGCACGTTTGCAACGCATTTTAATGCAACTACAGAAATATGATTTTAATGTTATTTATAAAAGAGGCAAGGATCTTATAATTGCGGATACTCTTTCAAAAGGTTACATTAACGATGAACCTGACAATTGGGACGAAGAATTGAAAGCTCATGTTTGTGCAGTCGTGAATCAAATTAATGTATGTAAGAAACGAAATAAGACAAATGATAGAAACGTGTGAAGTTTGCAATAAATATGCAAATTCGCAAAAAGTTGAGCCACTGAAATGTCAAGAAATACCCTTGGTATAAAGTTGGTAGTAATATTTTCAAAATTAACGGCATTAGATACCTCTTAGTTATTGATTCTTACTCAAAATTTGTGGAGATAGAAAAATTAAATTCTAGTACAAGTTATAACTCAATATTAATTTAATATTTTTGTATCGGATGGTGGTCCTCAATACGCGTCAGATGAATTCAAAAAATTTGCAGATGAGTGGAACTTCGAACACGTTTGCTCATCACCACGGTATTCAAAATCAAACGGACAGAGCGAACGCAGTGTTCAAACTGCTAAGAAATTATTCAAGAAAATTACCGAAGAGAAAAATGACATCTTCTTAGCGTTATTCCACTACAGAAATATGCCAAACGTAGGTAACTATTTACCAGCCCAAGTATTGATGTCGCGTAGCACTCGTACTAATTTACCGTGCAATATAAATAATTTAAAACCCAAATTAATAAACGAGGAGGCATACAAAAATTGCATACCAGCTAAGCAAACAAAACAAAAGAAATATTATAATAAAAAGTTTGGTGCTCGGGAATTAGATTTAATTAAACCGAACACAAAGGTGTGGGTACAAACAACTCCTAATTCAAATTGGCAGAAAGGTGTTATAATGAGTAGAATAGATGGTAGGCGCTACAAAGTAAGTTTAGAAACAGGTTCAACTTCAGTTAAAAATAGTATATTTATCAAACCGTCAATAATAAACAATAATGTAGGAACGAACAAAACTGTTCGCTGGGATGATGAGGTAGACAGAAGAAAGGAGGAAATAGGAGTACTCTTGTTATTTACAAAAGCGGGGATTAAATAGTTTTAAGGAAACAAATGATACAATGAGTTACAATTTGTCAGATAAGAATATTGGCTCGAGTAAACTGAGCAGACCCTCAACAAATAAAGAACCCGATGTAAGTCTCAATCAAGCGGAAAATCATTTAGTTAGTAGGAGCGGCAGAAGCATTAAAACGCTGATTAGACTAAATTTGTAAGTAGTTTTAAGATGTAATTATTAATAGTAAATTAAGTTTCAATCTTGGAAAAAAGGGAGATGTTGATAGCACGATGTATATGTTAGGGAGTAGGTTGGCAACACCGAGAGTCCAGAGGGTTGGTACACAAGCGACGCAACAGGCAGGTCGTACAATAAAAGGTCAATCTTCTAAATGTGTTTTATTAAAACTTAAAAGATAATAATGTCTTCACTAAGTAAGAGAGAACTCACATATAAGTAAAGTGAGAAACAAAGGTATTTTACTTCAGTTTCAGGTAATTGTTTGTTGTTTAGAGTAACAGAGAGACACGTTTCTCGTCTTATAGTGAACGTTATACATATGTGCAGATTTGATACTGTTTGCTTTTATTTACCATTTGTATAGCTATGATTGTATCGAATTAAGAGTTGTTTGTAGTTTCTGTGTAACAACAGCTAAATTGTTATCATCAATGGCTAAAACTGCTGTGTTATCAGCAAAGTTTGCTGTTAAAACTTCTGGTGCAGTTAGAAGGCCAGCAGTATATATTAAATATAACAATGACCCAAGAATACTGCTTTGGAGTACTCTAGCATTTATCGGATACAGTTCCGTGAAGATAGCTGTAAGTAGAATTTGAGAAAACGAAAATAGTTTAAATCAAGGATTAAATGTAGCTTATATAATAGTCCTGTGTACTATACTTTGTCGAATGCCTGTGTTATGTCCAAAAATACTACAGAACAATATTGTTTATTTTCAAAAGTTTCATTAAGTTTTGTCCACAACTCGGTGTATTTGTTCTATTGTGGAGTGCATTTGTCGGAATCCGAACTGATGGTTAGGAGTTGCATCGTTATTCTCAAATATTGGCGAAAGTTTTTTTTGTATTAGTTTGTCAAACACTTTGGCTGCTACAAGAAGTAGGCTTATTGGTCGGTATGATTCTATCTCGTTTAGAGGTTTTCCTGGTTTAGGAATTAGGACAATCTGTGCAACTTTCCATTGATTTGGAAAATACCTTATGCTCAATATTGCATTAAACAAGTAAGTAAGATGTGTTATTGTTCTTAACGGTAATAAATTTTAATTTTTCGCTATTGTAAACCGTCTTTAGACAGTTTTTGCGCACTTGTCAACATAAATGTCAAATTATTTTTGAGAGATTTTGAGACTTTGGAAGCCTCCTAGTCTCTGTTCGAGCAATAAAATGTTATAATCAACTCGTTTCTATCCAAATTGGACGTTTTTTTCTCTCGAGGACTTTTTATGTCATTTTGGAAAAAAAGCGTCCAATTTACTGAGGAATTCGTTAAATAAACTACTATTACATCACTGTAGTGTGTTAGAATTCTCCTCGTAATCAGGTCGTATCCTGCCGTTTTTTTAGGGTGCAGAGTTTCAACGACCTTTCTAATCTCATTGATTTTGATACGTGGTAGTGGAGATTCAAGTTGGTATAGAATTTCTAGTAAACAAATTAGTTCTTCCTGTTTTTCTGGATCCATTTTTTATGAATATGTTAAAAGACTTTAGAGAGGCAAATGCGTTCGCTTTCTCTTTGTTGTTCCCAGCTCATGTTTTTTAGTGTGCCCTGATTGGTGGTAATCTTTTTTTTACTTGTTTGAACTTTTTGGTCGTTTTCCACAGTGAGTAATGGATGCTTTTGGTGGGTACTAGGCTACTCGGGCAAGATTGCACTTATTTTTATTGTATATATTTATATGTTGCGTTCCAACCTGCCTCTTCCACTGTGTCACTGAATAATTTAATAGCTGTTTTAACCTCATTTCTTGTTTTAAGACTAATATGTAACATCAGGTTATTGTCTGGTATTTTATTTCTATCCGATGGCTAATATGTGGGTCTGTCGGTGGATAAGTGTTTCAGGCGATTTTTTTTCTAGGCAACTCCATATTATATTATTATATAAAATCTCATTATTTAATTTAACATACTGTCTATTTACAAAATAATATAAAGCTATATGGTTGTCAATGCAATTATGGGAATTACATTAGAGTGTATCTCCTACTGCTGATTAGCCCTAAAAAGACAAAACGGCCGTCCAGTAGTTCACTTTGGTGGCATTTGCACAATTCTTCGCTCACCTCATATTTTTGTATCAAGGTTTTTAAAGTAACGGCGGTACTAAATTTAATGTTCTTTCTGTAATCACCATGCTTTTATCCGTAATTTAGGATTTAGAAAATCTTCAAATCGAACCTTTATGAAATAAACATGACAATAGTCTCCAAACCCACTTTTGAACAAAATGATCCTGTGGATCAAGTTATATAGGACAGACGGGACGCTCTATTGAAGTTAGAGTAAAAGAACATATGGCTGACTGCAAACACCGCAGAGTTACTAAATCAGCAGTGGCAGAACACGTGTGGAACCAAGGACACACGCTGAACTTTGACCAAACTAAAGTGTTAGCTAGAACTCCTTTCTACTTTCCCAGACTAATCCGCGAAGCTGTGGAAATAGAAAAACATCCATGTAATATGAACCGAGAAGACGGTTTAAGACTCAGCAAATCTTGGCTACCCGTATTATATCCTCTAAAACAAAGATCGACCTTCTTGGAAAGGATACAAACACTTACTCCGAGTAATAACGAAGTCAGTCAAGCGGTAACGGATAGATAAGGTTCGTTAATCACGCTAATCGCTATTGGTATAAATATTGACATTTACACTTTCTCTTTCAGAGACATTTACCTCTCTGAAGATCCAAGCAGCAATGTCTTGCAAAACATCAGTTTGTTTGGGTTCACGAACGACAATACGGCAAAGGCCAAGTTCTACTTCTTGTTTTGGCTCTCGAGAAGAGACTATGACCAAGCCTAAGTCTGGGTGTTTTACTACGACGCAGTCTAAGGCGAAAGTCCTTATAATCAGGTTATTGCAAGTTTAATGGCTGCTTTGTTTACTGTCATTTTAGTCTTTGTATTTATGTATGTTGACGATAATGATGTTTTTATATGTACGATAAGCTCTATGTCCCGCCTGTATTCTGTGATCGACTTTCATACTTCTGCCAGGTATGGTATTTGTTATGACTCCTGAATATTGTTTGCCGAATATAACAGCAGCTAAACGATTATCTGTGCCAATAATAAGTATGTAATCCGTGAACTATCTATAGAAAATGGAAAAGAAAACAAATGTTTTTAATGAAGAGCAAGAGCTCATATTATAGACATGGAAAGTTGGCAATTCAGAACAAAATTGTTTATCCCTTTTCTGACCAGGTAAAGCTTGCTAGAAAAAGCTGTTTAAATGGCGCTTGGGCTTTTAACCAACCTATTGTTAAAAAATATTTATTGGTTAAAACAATATCAAATAAAACTGTCGCGCAGAATTTGCAATGATAATGAGAATCTATAGGCACTGCCCCAGATAAAATTAATGTTAAGTAAAATTCAGGTTTCCACGGGTTGCATTCTAGTCTGGAATAAACAGATTATTCCAGGCTCTAAATATATTTACTGCGACGTGTGACAAAACTCAGCATGTGTGATAACGACAACACGTAAATTATCCAAAATAGAAAGTTGTAATAAAAATTAATGTTATTTTCGAAAAATGAGTTGTTTCAATTACTGCTGTAATTTGTATGACAACAGGATAAAAACCGTGTTCACGTGTAATGATTCTGTGTAAATGAATCTGAAGGTTTTTCAAAATTAGTATGAACACTTTCTGGCTTATATTAAACCAACAGAGGAAACCATTGCTATTACAATTCTTGACGGTCATTTCTTTTATACTTAAAACTTGAGCGTTACTAAAAAAACCGTCTTTGAGCAGGTCTGCGCATGAAACTCTGTCCTGCTTAATTGTTATTGTGCTGTTCCCACTTCTTGACTTGTTTTCGATCTCGTTTTCTTCATTCAGCAGCTTATATTTTATGCTTTTCTTGAAAGCTAAGCATTCGATAATTTTTTAATTAGTACTGTGGGTTTCTTTATGCAGTCGGGAAAGAGGCAGTTAACTCAATTGCCTTCTTTAAATAAAATTTCGTTAAACACTTTGTTAGGCATCTCATATAATCTTTGCATTTACAGTTTGTCGTTTTCTCCTATTAGTTTGCGAATATATAAAGTGTGCAAGTGTACATTATCCTCAGCTTCGTCTTCCTCTGTTAAGGTTTGTAACGTTTTTACAATGATCATCCCTCCTTTTGTTATGCTGTTAAGTCTTTGAAAAGTCTATGTGTTCAACTGCAATTACATTCTTGGTCTTGTCGTTTTCGAGTCCGTTTAGAATGTAGATGGCATGTTCCTCATCTACTCTATCACCTCATCCACACTTCTGTAATTGTCATTCACTCAATTCTGATTCATGATGTCCCAAGTATGCTCAAAATTTTTGCCTTCTTTCATGGTCTTATTAATATTTTCTTTAATTATTTTATTTTCGTTAATTTCGTGTTTACATCTGCTGCATATTTTTTCTTGTCCCGGGTCTTTTTAACTGTTAGATTGTTTTTTATCAATGTTCGTAATTAAATTTGTATGCTTTGCAACCAAGGATTTTAGTCTTTCAGACTTTCTTTTGATTTTTTTTATCAGTTCTAAAAGCTTGCCCCCCAGCGATACTTTCTTGGCCACTTTACTAAGCGTATAATAAAGGTCTTTAGAGTCACATCTTCTTTTCTTTACCGACCTATTCTCTTTCTCTACCTAGGATAGATCGAACATGCCAAGATTTTTATTCGCAGACTTTGACATCTGAACGATGTCATTGTTTTTTCTATACTAAGAAAAACAGCTAAGTTACCACTTTTTGTTTACTTCAAAAAGCAGGAAACAACAAATATTAATAGTAATTAAAACAGTTTTGAACAAAACAAATATCAAACGGCACAATGATCCATGGTTATAGTCACAGTTCTTCTAATGATATTAACAAGTTGAAACGTTCTCGAAGTTTTATTCATTTTCCAGAACGTTCACCGAATGATGTGGAACAATCGCGAACGTTTCGCGAAAGTGTATAAATATGGTTCAAACAAATCAGAAGTCAGTTATTTCCGTAATTCAAAGACGGCAGTGTTGAGAGGATTATTCAATTTAAAATAAATAAGTGATTAACGCGTGTGCGATAAAGATACGGAGTACGTGACTTTAATATAAACAAGTGTCGCTGTTTAGATAAATAGAAGTTATCCGCGGACTTGATCTTCGTGTAAGTGCGATTTAAATTATAGTGTAAGTGTTTTTATTAAATATCTTTAGATTTAATTAATTCGGTTAGTTATAAACGTGTGTGTACATATTTGTAGTATAAATAAATTAGTTAGTTTTAATAATAATAAAATTCGTTACAAAGTCAATGATATACAAAATTAACGAACTGACGCTTTAAAATTGGTTTGCTTAGTTTTAATTAAATGCGACAAAAAAAATAATGGTTAAATAATCATGGCAATTACAAATCTATCACACAATCGTGACACCTACTAAGCATTTGCATTGGTTAGAAGTCTCCGCCTAAAAAAATAAATTAAACAAACACTCGTTCACCAGAGTTTCTTAAGATCGAGTAGCAACAGTCATTACCCCTTATATATTTATAATTAGCAAACAGGTGTAGAAAAACTTACGTACAACAATAATGTAGACTAATTTTGGCTTGAATAAATTCAATAAATTCAAATAAATTGTTATTAAGTATTGTCTCGATAAGAAACTATAAAAATAATTCGAATAATTTACATTCGTACAAAATTATATAAGAAAATCTGTTAAAAATGGCGGATACACCCACTTACGGTTTCTTTATCAGACCCATCATCTTTTGATAGAACCGAGAGAATATGAAAAACCAGCTTTATACCAAATTTCAAGTTACTAGGACTTTTGGTTCGAGAGTTATCCTGGGTACAACGTTACACACAGACACACACACACACAAAATTGCGATCGCTATACTGTCCTTATAGGAAAGTAATAGAAACAATAGAAAATAAGCTGAAAAAAGAAGAAAAAAAAACACCCATTTTGTGTGAACTATAAATTTGAATTTGATTAAAGTGCAGAATGCTGTTGGTATTATGTTAACTTTTAATTTGGTTTTTGGAAGAATACAATTACAGCAAATTCAATTAAGAATATATTTTTAATTAATTTGTATTAAACATCATTTTTTGTTACGTTTCGCACTACTAGTGCTTTTTCAAACATCTGTAAAAATAAACTATTTTAATAATTAGGTACATTTAATATTTTAGTATAAAGTTAATATTAAGAAAACATTTTGTTAATTATTCAATTTAAATTTAATTTGATGAATACTAAAATGGATTCCTTTAATTTAATAATTAACAAAATGTTTTCTTAATATTAACTTTAGACTAAAATATTAAATGTACCTAATTATTAAAATAGTTTATTTTTACAGATGTTTGAAAAAGCACTAGTAGTGCGAAACGTAACAAAAAATGATGTTTAACACAAATTAATTAAAAGTATATTCTTAATTGAATTTGCTGTAATTGTATTCTTCCAAAAAAAACCAAAAAAAATATAAATTTGAATATTTAAAAGTTTCTTTTTCAACAAGTTAGACAATTTTTCACTAACCAAATTTTGTGAACCTTCGTCTTCATTAAAGACGACAAGAGTCAAAACTAAGGCATAGCATAACGAACGTTGCATGTGAGTGAGTTATGCTATACCTTCGACGAAGGTAACGTACATTATTTTTTTTTGCTTTTTGTAAAGTTACATTCTTTTTTTTTTTAATCTTAAAAAACCACCAGAAATGTAATGCTGGTACTACATTTATCACTAAATCTTTCACATTAACTTTGACATCGTTTTTTCCTCAATTTTAACTAAATTTCAAAATTTTTTAAATAACTTTTCTACATGTCGCATACCCGTTGACAACACAAAAAAGTTTGTAAAAGTGGTTTATTTTGTTGATTATAATTTTTTCAATTTAACAAATAATGACAAACTGAAGTAAATTCTTTTTTTAATTATTCGTTATGATATTACTGTTTTTGCATTGATAAAAAGAATTTATTAACGAAAACAAAAATTGTACGCCATTTGTTTATAAACAAATTAAATAGTTTAATATTTTAAACATTTTTTTTTTACCTTTTTCTCTTGAGAAAAAAATGATTTTTTATATTTCCAATACTTAAGTACATAATTAGTTAAGAAATTATTTTTTCCGTAATAACCATAATTGACTCTTCTTAATAAAATAATAAAAAAACATTTTTTTTCATCAATAATTTTATTGTTTATGAAGCCAACAATTTGTTGTAAACAAATTCTAACTATCGTACTATTTTTTTTAAATCTTATAAAATTACAAAAACAGTCACATGCAACAAAATATTAAAAAACAATTTTTTGTGTTTTTTGTTATATTTTTTATAAAAAATACGAAAAAAATGTTTTCCTATTTTCAACGGTAAATTAAAATTATAAATAATAGACATAGAGTTCCGAGATAACTTTCTTCTTTTTTAAGAATCGTTTTTGCAATTTTAGCGATCGCTTATAGTTTGTGAGTGAAAAATTAAACTCTTTTTTTTTCATCTTCGCGTCATTCCGAATCGAATGAGCTATCACACATATTTTAACAGCTATTGCATGAGTTAACACTATTTTGAACTGGTAAACTAGAGTTCTGAACTATTTTAAGAAACTAGTATTCTGCTCAGTGTGCGGATTAAACTGAAAGTTTGTTCAATTTGTAGTAGTAGTTCTTACTTAATTTTTTTTAAAATTGTTATTTCATAAAATAGTAATCCATAATTACTAAAACCTCTGCTAATTTCTTTACCTAGGCCATCAGCACAGTTAAAATTTTTAAGAGTAAATGCGGAACATCATGTACACTAATTAATTATAGCTTTAGAAAAAGGAGCTCGTATTATGATGAAACCAAACTTTATTTCTTGATTTTAACAGAACTTTAAAGACTCGAAAACATGGAGTACCTTCAATATAATTTTTTTTAAGTATAGTTTTTACAAAAACCAAAAGTGGCTATATTATACCCCTTTAGCGTAGAATCTAAGAAAGATGTCATAAACTTTATAGCTTTCTATTTAAAATAAAGAAGTTGATGTCGACTTTCAGAATAATCAGAATACATTATAGAATGAGAGATTACTATGAGTAATAACTACAAATCTTTAAAATTGAAATACAATTAGTTTTTCGTAAACGTTTAATAGGTCACTTTTTTCAGACCCCCCTTAAATTTGATTTTTTATCGTTTAAGGAATGTTTTTTTTTGTAATTACAAATTGAAATTTTCGTTACTTTTCTTTAACAATATTTTAGTTTACGTTACATATTCAATAATAGTTTAAACAATTTAAATACAAATACATTTTAATATAAATTTTTTATTAGACTCTCGCTAAAAATATCAATAATATGCATGGAAATTCTTACAGTAAATTTGATTTATTCATTGAAACCTTCAGCATATTAAACAGACGATTTAAAGATAAAAACATGTATTTTTTTAATAATAACAGTGTAAGTAATTATTAATTAAATAATAACCGAAAACACCACTTTGAGTTCAATTGTAATTAGTGAATTGTTGAAGTTTAATTTGATTCAATTTTAAGTCATTTGCGAGTTCAAACTAATTAAGTCCCAGTACATAGATTTCCAATTTAACCAACATTTGTTTGTTGTCACTATAATCACATTGTGTAATTATTAAAGCATTAAATTGCGCCAATAGCTGTATAAAGGAGGTGGGATTCGTACTATGGGGTACATTTATAATAATATTCCTCCATTTTCAGTCCCAAAGAGGCGATATTGATCACTAGCGTCGCTAAGAGACGCCTCGTTGCTAGGATACAACATCCCTTGTATGCAGATACGAATGAAGCTGATGATGGTTAATAACGCGACAGGTCACGTCTATAATGCGCTAATATTTATTTTATAGTACTAATTTCGTTATAGTAAAAAAATGACGAAAAAAGAATGCTTTTAAGTAATGCAAACCTTGCATTGATGAAGAAATTAACTGAACTAATTTTCTTGTTATTTCTTTTATGATTTATTGCACAGGAAACGTTAGTAAACCGTTTTCATGTACAGAATCACAGGAATTAACTAACTAATCACGTACCCACAAAATTACAGTTTTATTATGATCTACTTTTATTCAACGTAAACGGAAACTTTCACAATATCTGCAAGTACAAATTTAAATCCATTTAACTCTCATCTAATTACTTATTTCGTGTATTTTTTTAATCGATTTAAGTGCCATAACGCTCTCGTTTTGGTTTATAAATTATTATGAAATTAATACAAAAACATGTTTTTAGCTTTTATTTAATAGTTTTTAAAATGTTTCATTTTTATATTATAAAATTTCATTTTAAATTTATAAGTTATTAACACTTATGTACACTACTAATTCTACAAGTAATAAAACTAGCAACAACAAAAGAAGCAAAACTGTAACATTGATTTTAAAAGATTAACAATCTAGTTAATTACAGAGGCAGAGATTTGTTAATAACAAATTTAACGATAAAAAGAAAGCTAGCAGCATTTTGTCATGAACCGATTACAACAACATAGTTCACGAGATCCTGAAAGATCTCTATAACAATAATATCTTACATAAGAATATAACAATCAAAAGCGATAAGTTAAAATTAATTTTAAAAATGTGATAGAAACTTAAATTTAATTTTTATTAAATAAAAAAATTACTAAGTCTACACAAAATGACTTTGATTAGTCATTTCAAAAAAAAAACAGAACAATATACATACAATAAAAAACGTAAAAAAAAAATAATAAACAATAGTTGTTTGTATCACAAATCCAGAAAGTATTATTTTGGAAGTATGAGCATATTTGTAGAGCGAGGTGACGTCGAGGCTTATAAAATGCGAATACTCGCACTTGTGTGATACAAAAATTTTTTTGTGCTAACTTTTATAGTATAAATTTGTTAAAAACAGGTATTTAAGTATTTATTGTTTATAAAATTTAATAAAGTACGTTGATAAAACTGACATTTGTAATCACAAGATTCAACTGTTTCTGAAATTCATTTCACAATTACATAGTTTCATTATATTGTAACGCATTTTATTATTGACTACTAATTTATTTAAACTACTAAAAAATATTTTTACTTATACTAAAAATATGTACACTTTTAAATTAACCGAACTAATTAAATCTAATAATATTTAATAAAAACACTTACAACTAATTTATATAACTTACAGGAAGATAAGATAAAGTCCACGGATAGCTTCACACACTTGTTTACAGTAAAGTCACGTACAAGATTATTCTCGGTATATTTATCTAGACACACGCGCTTATTTATTTAGACTTGAATAATCTTCTTAACACTGCTGTCTTCGCATTACGGCAATAACTGACCTACGATTTGTTTCTTCTATATATATACACATTTTGAAAATCATTCTCGAGTGTTCCATATCTTTCGATATACGTTCTAGAGGATGGATAACCATTTCGAGAAGGCTCTTGAAGTTGCGAATAACTTCTCAAACGTTTCAATATGTTATTTTATCATTACCCATTATTTATATATATATATATATATATTTACAATTAATTTATTACGTTTTTGGTTAAGTTTCTAGTTTTATTTTTTATTTTACCAACAGTTGATAGCAATGTTGTGTATTTTGTTTAATGTTTTGAATGCGATTTGGGTTATGTTGATTATGAATAATTAATAGTGCCAACTACTAGTTATAAAATTCTACTACACTTTACCATACTGGCCCGAATAAATAAAATTATGCTGCCGGCAAAATACATCAAAGCAGACGGAAGTACAAAACATTATTACAATCCTTTGAAATGTACTCAATACCTTATGTTGCTTCTCATTACAGAGTTTACGTTAATGTTTGTCTAAAACAATTTTGTTTAAGTCTTAAAGTAAGTTTAATAAATTCATTTTAGAACATTGATGTGTTTAAAACCTTAGGTATACTACTATATTATTTTGCCATTTTTATAGTACTTTTAACACAGTGCCAATTTCAGTATTTTGGCAAATGGATTTGCTCCATTAGATTATAGTTATTTGCTAATACTAATAGTTTAATAACATATTCGACAGTTGTTGTCAACGCCATCTCGTGGTTTATTGCCCACGTATAAATTTACAATTATTTGTGCTATAGAGCTATCTGTTTGTTAATTAATTGGATTTAATAGCCGTTGTCAATACTTTTTTACTTTTAATTTAGAATGTACTTTGAAACAAGATTTTTTTTAATTTTATCTGATAGTAATTTAATGACGGTAACACCTACGAAATTGTTTAGTTGCAACCTTCGAGAACCGTCTGGATTATTTGTTCGAATCTTTCTGGTGTAATTTCTAATACCGCTGCTTTAATTCTTTCTGTAACTTGGTCAACGTCTTGAGGAGGCGTTGCGTACATTCTTTAATGAAACCCCAAACAAAAAAATCTAGTCTCACAGGCCATAAGATGAGGTTGCCACAACCAATCCATTTATTTGGGAAATATTCATCGAACTACTCTCTTACATTACGAGCAAAGTGAGCAGTAGCTCTATCGTGTATGCAAATCATGTTATGGCGTATGTTCAACGGCATCTCGTCAATAACTTGTACCAATACAGCAAAGTACCCATTGGCATTAAAACGATTTAGTAGATAAATTGGTCCAACGATTTATTATGCCCAGCCAAACGTTAATGAAAAACTTTTTTTGGTAACCATATTCTATAAATTGATGTGGATTTTTATCTGCCTAATGGTAAATATTATGAATATTAAGTACACCATCTCTGCTAAACATAGATTCATCGCTTCAAACAATACGCCAAAGAAAGTCGCCATCTTTTTTAATCGAATGTTATGTTATGTTATATCAAAAAGAAACTGAACTTTAGAAACGTGATATGGATGATGTAGGTTTTCTTGTAGAACCAAGTGAACGGTCTTGTTAGTGGGGATATTTAATATTGAATTTGTCGGGTACTAAGCTAGGGATCTTTGTGTATTCGTTCTTTTAGTTGTATTGCACGATTTTTTTTATTTGATCAGCATTAGCGTTTTTCGTAATAAACAAACCAATTTCTTAAAGTCGTTGATCCAGTCTTCATAATGTATTTTTTCTAGGTTGTCTTCGATTTGGAAAACGTATGCCATACTTGTTTGCAGGCGAGTTATCATTTCTTACAAAAATCGTACATCAGGTACATATCGGCATATTTAGTAAATGTAAAAGTTATTATGAGTGATCAAACCAATAACAAAGAACTCAAAAAACACAAACCACAAGAACTAATCAAACGTACACAAAAAATCAAAAAAAAAGCACTTAGGGTTTTTGATAACAATATCCGAAATTTAGAAAACCAAACAAATACATAAATGTTTATTGGTTAGAAACCAATAAATACATACAGCGTATATCTAATCAACAGGTTATTAACTTAGAAAATGAAATCATATAGCATCAATACAAGCAAAAAATATCATAATAAAAATTCTTATAATACGTTTAAAAAATCCAAATTTTGAGCCAAATAAATCAAAAATTACGGCCTATAGCATTAAATATTGTGTTAACACCGTTAATAAACATAAATACAAAATAAGGTTATAACACAAGACATAGTTAAATTAAATAGTTATTCTAAGAACGCACATATTTTCCAAGTTAATTCTCGAAGATAATGTATTTAAAGATGTTTAAATAATGTAATGCTACGTAGGTCAGTCAAAATACTTAAATAAATAAATAACGCTGTTAAAATAAACCTAAATATACAATATTTGTAGGGTACAACGATTAAATCTTTCACTTTCAACAAACGTATTGTGAAAATTCAACTAAAAAAATCAGACAGAATAAATTATTCTTCATGTATAGAAACAAACCTGAGAAAAAAAATTGATAACATAAATTGAAATTATGATTACTATAAACGATGTTTTTTCTGTATAGTAGCATACGTCTGGCCCGTTCTTTAATAAAGTGATAACATTACTCGATTAATAATTAAAATTATCCGTGATTACAATAAGCGACGTACACTGTAGTTACTTTTATATTCGTTGGGGATTATAAGCGTGTTTTGTCGATACTTTTTTAAACTATAGCACAAATAATTGCAAACTAATAATGTTTTTTGTATTTTTAGTAAGTAAAAAATAATAATGTGCCATTTTACTCAATAGTGACTCTTTACCCATTAGCAATACAGTAACAATTGTAAACAATAATCATTCATATAAAAATTTATATAAAAATTACAGTTTTTCAAACAACAAAAAGGTATTCCACGTGCATTAGACACAAAGAGGCAATCATTTACTAATGTCTTGATGCTTAAATTTAACAAAAACTGTTGATAATGATTGGAAACGTTTTGCTGATTCAGACTGACTAAACATTTTTTTTTAAGTTTAAATTTTATTTTTTTTTGTTGCTCTTTTCGATATGTGTATACTTCAGCAAAGGATGCCAAACACCATCCTTTTTAAATCACAGATACTGCTACCCAATCTGGCCGATGTTAAGCACATGCGATGCCCTGTGTACCTGACAGGTTTTAGAGGTCTCAAAAATTTTGACACTTTTTCTAAAAATAGCCTGAAATAAACTGTGTTTTAAAATAACGTTTTTATAGACTAACCTCCGATCGATAGAACTGATTTCCAAACATCCGGTAGAAAAAATCTAGAATCTCAATTACGAGGCTTGTTCAATTTATTGGCAAATATATTTGCAAATAATTACCACTACAATTAAGACACATATCCCATTGTTTCACCAACCGATGTATACTCTGCTTAAAGAATTCTTGTGGTTGCTGCTCAAAGAATTCTTTTACGGCATTTTGTACTTCTTTGTTCGACTAAAAACGATTACTTTTTTACATCTTTTTCAGTAGCCCAAAGATGTGAAAATTGCAAGGCAATAAATCGGGACTATAAGGTGGATGCTCTAATACCCATCATTTCTTTCACATGCTAGATTCCTGTCTGTTTTATCATTCGTCTCCACTCTTAAATTTTCGACACCATTCCTTGACAGTTGGACAAGCAAAACATGCATTTCCATACACTGCTTGCATTCGCGTATGAATTTGCAATGGTTGCAATCCTACAGCACACAAACATTGAATGACCGCACGCTGATTATACGCGGACGGATTGTTAACAACAGGCACCATTTTAAAGTCACAATACTGCTGTTAAATAGAAATGATAGAAACTGATTAGTGTGACGTTTACAAACACAACTAACATTACAAAACGTCAGTTGTGTGATTACAATTGTTTCCAAAGCTAACCTGACCAAAGATGGGTTTTAATTGAACAAGCTTCGTAATATTTAAAAGATTTTTAAATATTTTAATAAATTCCTTAACCTTTGTTGATAGTATTTAGACACATTGGCTAAAACTTTAGTATTTTTAAATAAAATTTGAGATTTGTTTCTCCATTACTGCTGCAAACTTTCAAAGAGAAGCTAAAATAACCACGTTTAAATCTAGCCATGGGTATACATCGGCTGCAATTTTTACTAAGAGCTTTGATGGTATTGAAGATGCTGCAGATACAGACAAACGCGAAATAAAAACCATGGATTGGTTTACTCTATATAGCGGATGTGCTAAAATGACCACGTTTAAATCTAGCCATGGGTATACATCGGCTGCAATTTTTACTAAGAGCTTTGATGATATTGAAGATAGGAAAATAAGAAAACAAATAAATGAATTTTCTTCTGCGCAAAATCTTTTTGATACTTTTGTTCAACGATGTTTGTCAAACTATTCTCCAAGTGATTGTGTAACTCCTGATGTATTGCTGGAGTCTTTTCGCGGTAGGCGTCTCTTCCACCAATACGACCAAATGTAAACCAAAAATTTGGGCATTAGTTGATTCGGCATCGTTTTAGACATAGATTCTGAAACCATATGTAGCAGTTCAACCACCCGGTCCATAAAAAGTCGACAAATCCGCACATCAAGTAGTAAAACACTCTTTCTATGTATATATGGTTTTCCTTAATACCTTTGTTTATAAAAACAATAAATTAATGTTAGCCATAAATATGTATTGTGTTTGTCTACTTATCATCATGAAAATAAAATTTTTGCTACTAGTGGAGAGTAATGTGAACATCACATTATAACTTATAATTTTACAAAAAACGGTATTACTCTACTGGTGTAAATGAGATGAAAGGTAGTTACTCTGTGTCTCGTCCAAGTCGTAGATAACCGCTTACAATATTTTATACGTTGCTAAATATTGCTGAAATAAACAACTAAATTGTGCTTCAGTCCAATACAAAAAAAATTGTCTAAAAAATTTTTTAAAGACATAAACCAAGGATTATTTGATAAGAAAACAAAAAATCGTAAATTTACGAAAATCAATAAATATCCAAATAAATAAAATTCTGGTTGTGCCTGAAACACAACAACTGCTCAGAACATACGTTTCTGAAAGGTGCTACTTGTGCAGTTATAAAAAAAATCCATTTGCCAAAACCACAGTGTCCCATTATACATAACAATGAAAATTCAATCTTCTAAGTCAACACCAATGTGGCTAATTGCAATCAGCAAAAAATTTGCAAATCCATTAAAGTAGTTTAAAAAAGTTTTAATATTAATTAAAAACCTAGTTATCTTCTGCCGGATATTTGAAAACCAGTTGTATCAATCGGAAGTCAGTCTATTTCAAACATTATAAAGTTATCACAAATTTAAAAAAAGAATAATAGTCTCATCAGCACTTTTCACTTTTTTTCGTACCCTCCACTGCGAAAACAGTTCGTAACATTACATATACAGATGCTGTTTTCGCGATGTTACTGGAAGCAAACTATGGTATAAGTAACTTGTTCATTTTATTTACATAATGAAGTCGGTCGCCAAGTAACACTAAAAAATATACACTAGTCCGCACATCAAAAAACTTTTGAGTAGCACTGATTTTTAGTTTGATTTATTGTTCTTAACTGTCATAAATTCGAATTTTTCGCTTTTGTAAACCGTCTTTGACAATTTTTGTGCACTTGTCAACATAAACGTCAAACTATTTTTACATATACTATTACAATTTTTATCAAAAAAAGAATGTAAATTAAAGCAAAATAGCAAAAGTTGTATAAAAAACAGGTGTTACAACTTTTTTTGTAACGCTCGCATTGCAATTGTCATTGTAACACTCGTTTTACAATATACTATTTTAATACATTTCTAAATAATTTAATCTAAAATTTATTATTTGCTTGCAAGACGTATAATCTCAAAATAAAACGGTTTGGATTATCAAGTTTCTTGTTTTTAAATAATTCGTTTTTTCTATTTGTTTTTAATGATTAATAGATTTTGACGCAAAATATATTTATTCTTCGTTTATTCTTTTATTTTTATACAAATTTATCTTATTGTTGTAATTCCAGTTATAGCAGTTCATACTTAAAGTAGTAAATTTGTTATGTTAAAAAGTTGGTAGGTTAACATTTTTCGAGTATAAAAATTGTCCTCGGCACGCCCACCTTTCGTTGGCAATGTCAAATTTTATAAATGGTATTCACTTTCCGGTAACGTCTTGTGCAACACAGACCTCTACGCTCAACAAAGCTTTCACCATTAAGTTATTTCACGCGATTCCACGTGAATGTGCAAACTAATTTTGTGTCTATCTAAGCCAAACCCTATTTGGAGTGAGTAATATATGTGTATTAAGAGTTTAATTTGATTCTTTCCTAATTGTTTATAGCGAATTGCCATACCCCCCACACGCCTCCTTTATCGGTGAAGATAACGAACAGATGGCATATTTGGGAAAAAATTTCCATAACATCACGTTACTATAACTTAACTATTCACACCGTCAAGGGGTTGGAAACCTTTAAAATTGTGATTTCTTTTAAGAAGAGCTGCTACCATTAATTGCTACGTTAAGTCGGAAACTTTTAAAGTTGCGATTTCTTTTGGAAGGAAAGGCCACCATCAATTGTTACATCAAATCGAAGGGAAACGCTGTGCATTAACTATCTCAAATGATTGTATGCTTTAAAATCAAAATTTACTTGTGTTAAAGCCGTATGTACGTTTAGTGTTAGATTTGATATTACGTTTTAGGTAGTACTACCTGTATTACCTAAAACGTAATATTAAAAATTAACGTAATTATATTTATATACCTTCTTGGTTCTGGAATTATTGTCTGTAATAAAATAATTATATATTTTGTGTTATTACTTCTGTCGTGTTATTTGTTCTTTTTCAGCTAAAACGATATCTCCCTAATTTAATATTTCATCGTTTTGTCGCGTTTTTAGATTTAATTTATAATTTAGCCGGGAACAACTGTGTTAGCCGTTGCTTAATTTTTTTTAGTTACACAAAAACCAGTGTAACAAACTAGGCGACACTAGCGTTGTATAACTGTTAACTATCGTTTTATTAGACCGTGGAATAACGTTAATAATGCTACAAGGTAAGCAAATAATAAATTATTCAATCAAATTCTCTGTACTTTTATCGGTTTTTTAAGAAACGAGTCTGTCTAAAACGTGGCGACAGCATAAACCTTATTTTCGCTGTTATTTTTGTAATCACAAAGCACATGACAAATATTATTTTAGATTTATTTTTACAGGGTTGTGGTGCCTAAGCGTATAACAGATTTTTTAAATTTGAGACTCAATAAGAGTCAAAAAATAGTGATAATGATCAAGGTAGCTTAGAACAAGCGGATCACAACAAATATTCTTCATATAAAACGGTGGCCACATTTCCTCAATGCTCTCAAGATATTGAATCTGTTAAACAATTTAATGAAATTAAAAAATCTACAAGTTCAAATATTAAAGCGTCCCAACCACCTACAAGTTTTTCCAAACCTAACTACGATTCCGCTTCTGACACACAAAAACCTAGCCGAGCACGATGTGAATGTAAATGGTATAAAAGGGCGAAATTAGATTCATCTTGGTTAATAATAAAAACATATGCTTGTCTTGAAAAGATAAAGGCAGGATAAAGTGTACAATCTGTTTCAACAAATTCAGAAGGCTAAAAAAATCTAGAAAAATGGCAAAGTTCAGATTGCTGGTGGAATTAGGTTAGATAGAAAAAAAAACAGCTTCAAAAAGTTACAGAGTTGTATGTTGCTGCCGACAATTTCAAAACATCCGTGGGTAAATACCTTGAAATTTCATAATGCTGAAAAAATTAAAATATTAATCGAAAAGGCCGTAGATGTTTATTACAATAGCCGTCAGTTGATACTAAGTGCAAATTCCTGGCTTTCAAAGTAGTTCTCAAAAATCCATTCAGACATAGAAATAGCATTATACAAAGGAGATGGGCTTGATGCGTCTTTTGCAGAAATAAGCCAAAACTCTAACCTACTTCAATACAGGATTCCTATGATTTATGTGGAGACGTTGGACATTGTAGGAGGTTTGGTCGTAAAAGACGTTAAGGATGAATTGGAGGAGACAGATTGTTTTGCTATTCAAGTTGATGGATCAGTAGATAAATATAGGATCGACAATAAATTTATAACTCCTAGATTTTTTTCTAAAAGTAAGAAAATTAAATCAGTATTTATAGGTGAAAGCAAATCTGAGAAACGAGGCGCAAAATGCTTTTTGGAAGCTATCAAGATTTTATTTGAGGATTTAAATATTGATATATTGACCAAAGAAAAACTTACAAGTTTTACAACTGATGAGGAAAATACCAATGCTGTCAAAAATAGTGGGTTATGGGTTCGTATGAAGGGTTATTTAGAAAAGAATATTTTGTGTATATGGTGTGTTGCTCACAGATCTGACCTGGTCTTGCCTGACGTTGAAATGAACGTCACAGAGGTAAAACACTGAAAGCAAAATTTGAAAGCTTTATCCACTTTTTATAAAAGATCGGCATTCAGATTTAAAGAATTACAAAAAATGCGTCCAGTAAAAACAAGACTGTGTACAGATTTCAGCAATATTTTAAAGTTCGATTTTCTGAACACCTCATCAATATATCAAAAGCCGTTTGTAACAATCTGTACTTCATAGAATTGACTGTTAATCACTGAAAATTCCGACGGATATAAAATAGAAAAAGCCCAATTTAAAGTGTTTTTGAGGCTCTGGAAAATAAAAGGCCAGCAACACAAAATGAAGTGCCTGATGATGAATAGACTGAATTAAATTAAGAACTTTCAAAAAGAAAACCAACGATCACAGATTACAATTACGGATATTGAACAACAAAGAACTTTGTGCTTTACCAATGACGTTCCCTTCGCTTATATGGGAAGATTTGAGGAGAAAATAATGAATAAACTTGAAACGGTTGAGAAAGGTAAAAATAAAGTTCAAAAAAGGCGGCCACTGAACTCCTTTGTTTCTACAAACAGATGTTGGTCCGCAGTAAAAAATGAAGTTATACAAAGTTATGAGTTTCTAGGTGTACGACTTGCAAATGATCAACAAGACACTGTTTCAACACTAAAGACATTTATAACCCAAGAAATGCTCCAGAAATGATAAGTGCGATGCGTATGGACGTGGCAAATCTTTTTAGTGGAGATTCTGTGGAAACATTTGCTGATGACGTCATTGCCTTACACGCGTCAGAGAAGATTCTTTTACCATCAAATATGGAAACCTTATCTGCTATATTGTACCACTTGTTAAAAGTGTCAGAAGTTTGCGAATAAGACATTGGTTAGATAATTTAACTCTTTTTGAAGATTTTGGGGTTGACTTAAAGAAACAGCTCTGTGGTCCTGCATACATAGGAGAAACGGGAGAATTCGTATTAAGAAGCATCAAAAATGTAGTCGTCTTAAACAATCTTCTAAGTCAGCAACGGCAGAACACGTTCTCCAAACTGGTCATCAAACTATATTTGAAAACACTAAGATGTTGGCTAATGTTTCTAATTACTATCAGCAAAAAATTAGGGAATCGATTGAAATAATTAAAAATCCTTTTAATATTAACAGAGAGCTTTCTTTTAACGGAGATTTGCAAACCAATTTTATCGATCGGAGGCCGGTCTATAAAAGCGAGACTACACGGTGCAATCAATCAGTTTATTCTAGGATCTAAAGATGCGACATGTGACTAAAGCTCAGCTGGTGTGATAACGACAACACGGAAATTATCCAGAATAGAAAATTGTATATTTTTTTTCTAAATTAGAAATTTTGTAACTTCATTTGTTGAATAATTTGTTAACTTTTAAGAATTTAAAATTGGCATATTGTAGGATTCATAAAATTTTTCGGACATCAGTAAAGACATTTAAATAAAGTGAATCGCTGAAATTCTATTAAAAGTGAATAATAAGCAATATTTAATAAAAAAACGTGTAAAAATAAATTGTTTTTAAATGAATTAAAACAACGTTTAAAGTACTTTCTCATTCTAATTTATTGTGTTTACACCTTTTTATTTATCTTTAACCCAGATGCATTTTAAATTACTTAACATTGTTGAAGCAAATTGTGTAAAATCATTAATTTTACTAATCCAGATGTGCGCAAAAGTAAATTAATTAGGAGACTCAAATTCATGCATGAGTCGTGTATTATAATTAACATCACTGACACATTAAACCAAAAAAAATATTTTACCACGGCTTTTAACTTATCGTGTAATTTCGCTCATAAGCTATTTAAATTCTAGCATGACGAATCATACAAGAAGTATGCATGATTTAACACGAAACGATGTAAATCGTTCCAGCGGGAGCTTAACAAACGCATTTTAAGGGTTGTTGCGTAAGGGGACAAATAGTTGTAAACGTTTTCGTCAAAACTATTTTAATAAAAATGAGTGTTAGCAAAATTGTGCCTAGCGAAATTTATGCACTACTGTTATTGTTAACTACTGTTGAACTTTATACACTTCTTAATTAAATTCTTAAGCATACGGCCGTTTTAATTAGATGTTTTACAAATGACTCATAAGAAACAACATTTTTCTACATATTTATCCCATACCAAACAAGTAGAGTGACCAGGTGTTTCGCTGGTAATTACAATGACATTACATTTAATTTTACATTTTTTTTAATTCTTGAATCTCTTTGTGGGAAAATGTATACATTTTAGAAATTTTTTATGATAATTATAACGGGTACAGAACACCTGTTGGTTTAATTGAGTTCAGCAATTTGAGAATTTGCAATTAGATAAAATAAATAATGTTAATTATATTCTTGATAAGCGTGAAAATTGAAATTGGATAATACAATTAAAGAAATAATATTGTTAGCGTGCCATGCTTAAAAAAAAACAAAAAAAGCCTATTTTGAGTTGGAAAAAGACGAAAAAAAATTATGTTGCGACAAATTCCAGGCACGATTCACGGTGAGAAACAAAATTGAGCACCGTGTAATTGTAACAAACGCCTGTCGAGCCATTCATTAACTGGTGTGGCCGATAGTTATTTGTTTTATGGTGTTTGTTACTGACTAAACAACGAACTGGTTCTGTTCCTATGTCGTGACACACCGTATATATTATTAATCCGATACCGGTACGAATCGATATCGATATTCTCATACATTTGCTGGTAGGAATTCTTTCGAGACAATGAGGAAGACGTTACATTACTTCACCAGTTCCATTGCAAAAAAGACCATCAATCATTACAGTACTTAAAATTAATGAAACGCATCGTTATGGTAACAATCTAATTAAAATTAATTAAAGGAATCCTATCACCTGTTACTTATGCTTTTAATAATATATTTCGAAGTTTATTTAAATTTTACGATCACAAAGAGCACATGCTTTACATTCTAAATTATAAATATTATAGAATAATCATTTCATTTGACAGACACCATTTCAGTTATTGCATTATGATAAAATACATGTTAAAATGTATTTTTGCTTAATAACAAAAAGGCATAAGAACTTTAAGAACAGATTTTGTTAAATTTAATTTATTTACACAATAGATTCTATGCATGTAAGTTTTATTTCAAATATCAAATCATCAATTAATAAAATTATAAATTTGACAATAAAAAAAACAAAAACATTTTTGGTGTCAGTACTAAAATACCCTCGCATTAAACATACTCGAAGAAACTACTGAAGTGTACACAATTGACAACAAGAGATAGATTCTTTTCAACCAGAATTTCTTTAAAAGTTATAATTGACGGAAACGTCTCAGTTAATGAGTGCCAGAAGAATAAATTGTGTCCAGCAAATACCAATCTGGACATGGCAAAACAAACTTCTTTATCGTTGCCAAGAGAAAATACAGTAACGATTGATAGACCAAAAACACCGTGGCCAACCAAATCTAAAAAAACTAATGTGAAAGAAAAAACATTTTTTTGAACGACAGCAAAAGAATTCATAATTATCATATCATTTTTGATAAGGCAGAAATTCTATGGTATCGGTACCATTAAAGCATATCTTTTCACCTCACCAACAAACAAGTGTTTTTTCTAAGATGTTTAGAAGCTTATTCCAAATGGTTTTTTCAACTCATCATCGTTGTGCGTTTCATTGGGTATGCTTCGCATTTACACAGCAAATGCTGCAGAATCTCGTCGTCCTCTAAGCATCCGCGGCGTAAAAAGCTAGTTTGAATCCCGTTTTATGGATATGTTTGTTAAAACCACAGTTTCCTTAACTTTTTTTGTCAATTTATGATTGATATTACAGTTAAAGTGTTTAATTGTGGTTCTGTAAAGAAGAGTTTTGTGTGCCTCGTCCTCCCAATGTTTTCCATGGTTTATTGTTTCGCTGCTTGTTTGCTGTGAATTATTTTTTATCCGGTGTCGTAGGAAATTTCGAAAGCGGGTTCAGGTTTGATATATGTTCTTGTTGTGTCCTTTTTACCTAGTGCGTCCGCCATTAAGTTTCCATTTACAGCTTGGTCCCCATAAAATTCAAACTAACTGTACTCACAATTAGAACAAGAGATATGGGGAAAAACCTACAAAATTGCAGCAAAAAACGCAATATCTAAAACCACGCATAATTGAATAGAGAAGAGACTATGAAAGAGATACGAAAACTGTTCCCAAAACAGGCAAAAAAATAATTGGGAAATACTCGAGAGACAAAAAAATCAGGCAAGAAATCACCGCACAGAAAATGATAAAAGCAGCGGAAACTTTAAAAGCCAAATAATCCCCCGGATCAGATAATATTCTCCCGGATAACATAAAAACACAAAAAATACAGAAACGGTGAGAAATGTCCTACACTCCTTACTACTAAAAGGAATATTTCCAAAACGATGAAAAAAAGCTAAGCTAATGATCATAGAAAAACCAAAAAAACAAAAAAGCACAGAAACTGATTACTGACCAATATGTTTATTAATCGACATGGGTAAAATTTTCGAAAAAATAATAAAGAATAAAATCTAAAACAAAATAAAAGAAGGAAGCAGTCCACACCCAAATTAATTTGGATTTAGAAAAAGTCTCTAGAGCATCGATGCGCTTTAAAAAATACAAAAAAATCTACTAAGAAAAACACAAAAAAGGCGCCAAAAAACAGGAAAAAAATTGTATTAGTAACCATAGACATAAAAAAAAATACCTACAACTCAGCGCCATGAGCGGTAATGATAAAGGTCCTAGTAGAAATTAAAATAAGCAAAGGTTGAGCGAGAGATATATAATAACGCAACAAAACGAAATAATACAAATTATTTTAAGAGTACCACAAGGATCAATACTGGGCCCTTGACTATGGAACGTCCTATATAACAAAATTTTAAAAACAGAGAAAAAAGAAGACGTAGAAACGATTACGTTTGCAAATAACTCTGCAGTCGCAATAAAAGACAGGAAAAGAGAAAAGCTCATAGATAAGACAAAATACACTCTAAAAACGGTAACATAATAATTAAAACTCCACATAGCTACCAAGAAAACAAAAATAATCATGCCAATGGCAGGCAAGATGGGACGAATACAAGAGAACTACATTGTATAAGTAATAATGGGACATGGCGTATTTAATACATATTTAAAAAAGATTAAAAAAGAAACCGATCTATGCAACCGCTGCAATAAAGTAGACTATGTTCAAATGTAAATGTAATGTGCTCGAAAAAGAAAAAGAGGAAGCACAAAGAAAATACGGGGTGGAAATAAAACAAGAAAATGTGACTACTGCTAAGCACAAAGAAAGAGCAGCAGAAATATGATGCAAAAAAAATCTAAAACAAAATAAATGACGCAGCAGAAAGTAGATAAAAAAGGCAGAAAATGACGAAATGATCTAAATCCTGCAACAATCAATAAGTAGAACCGTAGTCCGGCTGTCAGAAGGAACGCCAAGTCGACAGTACCGGGCAAAATACTAATAAACAAACAGAAGTGGTTTTTTAGTCAGACGGAGCAAACATCTAGTTAACCCGGCACAACCGGTCAACTGGCAACAGTCTGTTAACAGATTTTTCCACCTCCTTAAAAAAATGTTTCCAAACTGTTTATGCATACCATCATCAGTTTGAATTTTATTACATGTAACATTAGCGCTATCAGACATGATCGATATCAAACCATTTGTGTATGATTTCGAGTCGATAATGTTCCTGAAATACTAGTCAATAGAAGCAAATTCATCTTAAAAAGATACTCTGACACCGGTACCGTTGTGGTTTTTGGGCTTATCTGTGAACCAGAAACTTTCTTTGACCGCGTCCAGGTAAATGTTACTTGTCTACTAATCTCATGACGGTATTATCACTTTAAATTTCTTTAAGATGTGATAATTTTTTTGAAGTCGGAGTTTCTTGTTTCTACACCCAGCACGTTGCATATACCTGGTCTGCATATCCCGGTAGTTGACGTGTATTAATTTATCTGCAGCGTGTAAACCCCTTGTCTTGCTTCCATGGCTACTGTGGAGCTAGTTATCATCGTTACTTTGCCCAGCTTCAAACCCGTGCTTTTCAACTTAATTCTCTCACCCCATACAAACGCACCGTATGTAATGATTTTGTCACGACAATATTTAATAATTTGATCATTGTGGGTTTCAATTCCCATGGGAGACCGATCATCTGTTTGGTTGCATTAAGAACCTTGATGGCCTTCGTTGTGATGTTTTTCGGGTAAACGTTGAAAGTTAGTCTGGTATCAAGAGTTAGTTTCAGATATTTGCCTTTTTTTGTCATCAAGCGGGTGAATCCGTATGTTGTAAAATTTTATATCATCTGTTTTCCGTTGTTTAGTAAACGGAACGATCGGTTCTTTTATATGTTTACATCATGTTTCGACAGTGTTTAATGCACTCCGCATTATGTTGAATACAGTTGCCCCTAAGTTTCCCGTTTGTAATAATGATGAGATCGTCGGCGTATTCTAAAAATCTTCTTAATTATTGTAATAAACCGTCCATGACGAAGCACCACAGAAGAGTTGACAGCACCCTGCTTTGTGGGCACTCGAGAGCCACCTTGTCTCCTACAATGCTACCGTACAAAATAGCTGTTACTTTCCAATTCCTGAGCACCGAGTTAACCCAGTTTCGTACTAGAAGTGTAATGCGTTCACTGTATTGTTCTTGCAATGGAGGTGAAGATAGTATTGACAATCCTTCAATATCTAGAAAAGTACCTTGACCACATTGACAATTCCCAGTTGTTTGATATATGTGAAAGTGCTATGCTGGTTCTGCTGCGCAAAGCAGCAAATCCTTTTTGCGGCATGATAGATAAATTCCATCAACTCCTGAAGACTGAGTTTAAACGTATTGATTCCAGGTTTTCAAGATTAATTATTTTTCTCGTTAAGTCCCAGTTCCTTTTGGGTGTCTGTTTGTTTGGTGGTGCTTAAGAACTTCATTAAACGATAAACGCGCGTAGTGTTTTTTGCAGTAGATCGTGTTTTAAATTTTTTTTCTCATAGCTAATCCGTGAATTTTGCATCAAAATAAAGCAAACTTTTAGATATAAAACAACCGCATTTTGAATCTTATTGATTTAAAACTTAAAAGCATTGAATAGTTTTTAGAATCGAAAGATGATAAAAATAGAATCGTTTCACCGATGTAGAGTAAACTATATGAACAGGAAATTTTGGTATACACGTTGAGATGAACATTTAGAAAGTTTTTAAGAGAAGGAAGAATCTGAGAAACTTTACTTGTCGAGTTAAATATGGGTTTGATAGCATTTTTACAAAAAAGTTTCCCTATTTAATGTGTGTCCTTGTGAATGTAAAGTAAAAATGCTAATTTCAAATTGGATTCGGAAGTAGAAATGTCATCAGGTATTCGAACACTTAGATGTAGACATATCTAAATCAGACTTTAAATTTTAATATCAATGATTCCAATGCAACCGTTTCAAAGAATTTCATAAAAATGTTAGCTGCAACAGGAGACAAAGGAGAACCCATAGCGGCACCCATAACTTGTTATCGAATTTGAAGTAACTAGATAAGCATTTAATTACAGGAACCAAACTTAAATCTTTGTCTTGGTGAAGCAGAATTTGTTCGATGATAATAAGCAAATCTTTAATAGAAACCTAGGTAAAAAGTGAAGTGACATCAAAACTTACAAGAAGATCTTGGAGTTCAAGCTTTATAGTTTCCAAACGTTGAACAAAATGTTAACAGTTGAGAATGTGAAAGGAGGTTTTACTTGTAAATTTAGTAAACAAAAGCTTGGTTAGTTTGTAACTAGGAGATTGGATAGTACTCACGATAGGTCGAAGAAGTATCTTACCTATCTTGTTTGTGGATTTTGAAAAGTTTCTATAGAAAAGGTGATTTTGAATTTAGATTTCAGGAACTAGATTTGATGTGGCAAAAAAAGCTATGTTATAGAATACTCAACAGCACAAAAATGTCTTCTCTAGAAATTCAAGATAAAAGAGCGTACATTCCTTCTGACAGAATAGAACGGATTTTCTCAGCATAATCAGTTTGGTTCAAAACGGCAAAACTAAGCAACAAGAAAAAGAATTTTGCTAAAAACTAAAATGCTTAGAAGATTAGATACTGGTGAACGTCAATCTCAAGTTAGTGTTGCATTGAACTTGAACTAAAAGCACTACTTTTAATAGATAATGCTCCAAGCCACTCAACGAATTTATCTGACTAAACATGCATTTCAGTCAAAGCGGTTTACTTGCCACCTAAGATAACGGCCTTAATTCAACCAATAGATCAAAGCGTTATATCGAATTTTAAAAACTTATTATCTGCGGTGAACTTTTAAACAAGTGTTTAAAAAACAGATCGAGTAAAAAAAATAATCAATAAGAGATTTTTGGAAGAACTACAATATCCTAGATTCTGTGGAAAACATAAATCTTTCTTGGAATAAGGTAACAGAAAAATGTTTGAAAGAGGTGTGAAAGAATATTTGGCCAGGTCTAAGCATGGACGATGACACTATACTCTTTGTTGCTGATATGCACGAAATAGTGGAATTAACGAAACAAACGGGTTTAGATAAGGTAAATCTGAAAGATCTTGGAAAAATATTACAATAAAGATCACAAAGATTTTGATGAGCTCAAGGAATTAACGCAACTCAAAAATATTGAAAGTAGCGATTCTAAAAAAGAGCAAAAAAATTTTCAAGGGCATTTTTACAAACCAGTTTAGCCACTACAACAATTTTTTTTATATAACGCAAGATATTACTGAATAACCAATTACAAATATGTGACAATCAGCACCGTTTCTATTAAGCGGAAGTTGCGTATCTAACACACAAGCGCCAAATATAAAGTATATAAATTTTATGCAAAAATTGAAAATTTTGTTTTAAAAAACATATTTTTATAATACACGCTATTTACAGCATTTTTTATTGTTTTTATTTTCATAAAAAAGTGATAAAGCAAGCAAATCTAGGGCATATGGAATTACCGACTAAAAATTAAAATAAAAGACGCGGACTCTGGGCAGAACCTAAAAATATTGGTTGATGGTTAGCGCGAACCTGAAAAACCTAAAAAGTTTTTGGGAGCGGCAAAGCAAAAGCTTAAAAAACAAAGAGAATCGGGAGCTCAAGCAACCTGTTCCACTCCAATGGCGAAGACGCGAGAGCGAAACCCATCTATACAGTAAACAAAGACGGGCACATCAAAAACGCAACAGCTACACCAGACAACGCACGCAATTGTACCAACTGCCGAAACAACAGGGACGCAAAAACGCAACCTCTTCAGTAGTAGCACACCGGCGTCACAAAAACGACCGGTAAAGCAAACTCAAAGAGCCGAAGGAACCCAAAAAAGACATTTAGGGATACTTTGGCGGAAAATGCTTTTGCATACCAAAAGAATTCCCTGAAAACACCATCAGTCATAAAAACCTCAATACTCGAATAGATTGGCGAATTAAAGAAGGGACAAGCTTCTCCGCAATTTCAGAAATGTGTCCATAAAAGGGAATTCCTGAAAATAACGTGCGCAAACGAGGCAACCAAAATGTGGTTAGTCGGCACGTCAAAAATTAAGAAACCACTGAGGGAGGATAGGAAACTAGAAATTATTTATCTCTAAAGACCTTCCTGCGCCCAAGAAGGTTATCACTTGGAAACCCTACTGAAAAGAATATCGGTACAGAAAAGCATCAGTTCCGAAAGATGGTGGGTGATTAACACTAAACCTGGGAGAAAGTGGGAACGTTAACAAACCAATTTCACCTTGGCTTTTCAAAGATCACTCTCCGGGCGTTGGCCGACTCCATAAAGGACAGCAAACAACCGGATGCTACAAATGATGTCCAAGAAGTAACGGATGTAAAACTAGAGCCGGAAAGAACGCACTGCCAGCAAATCTAATGTTCAAAGTCGTTCAGATAAATATACATCACTGTAACGCAGCCTCAGCAGCTCTCAGTGCTTATCTTGTGACACCCAATATTGATATTGCCCTTGTCCAAGGGTCCTGAATCCACAAGAAAACAATAAAAGGGTTAAACCGACCAAGTAGATAGTTGCTTGCAGCCCAACTGGTGCACAATCCTCGCACATGCATCATTGTAAAAAATGCACTAAACTTATTGCCATTGTAGGACTTATGTTCTAGGAACCTAATGGCAGCTAAAATATCTGTAGTAGAGGAAAGCATCAGGAGAGAGTTCATTATCGGATCCGGTTACCTTCCCTACGACCAGACAGGATCACCGCCGCCACAGGGTGATTAACAGTAACACCAAAAACTTCGATGCGATGCCAATGCACACCACACCTTGTGGGGGAGCACAAACACAAATCCAAGAAGTGAAAAACTTTAAGAATTTATTCTGAATGGCAATTTAGACATAATAAATAACAAAAATGCAACTACGGTTATAAACGAGTCGCGCAATGAATTTATTGACCTTACGCTTGCTAGTCCAAAAGCGAGCAAAGTGATAAAAATGTGGCATGTATCAGAAGAACCTTCTTTATTTGATCATAGATACATTCGATTCAGCATTGAATCAGACGAAAAACTCGTAATAGAATACAGAAACCCGAGGAAAACCGACTGGGATTTGTTCAACGAAGCCATATCAGGGACTGTCATACAGTTGCAAAATCAACGCACAAGTTAGAACTAATGAGGGACAGTATTGTTAATTCATTAAAATTCGCATTAAAAACACGCACGCGCCAGAAGGCTATTGAACACAGCCAAATAAAGCGAAGACTGGGATGAATACAGAACCAGCCTTACAACATACAACAATGCCGTTAAAAAAGCAAAAAAGTACTGTAACGACGTAGAAAACGAACCTACAAATTCTCGACTCTAAAAAACTGTGAGCAAAAACCGCACTGGAAACATCGGTTCTTTGCTGACCGAAAGCGGAAAGTTTACAGACTCGGTTAAAGGTACTCTGCAAGAACTACTGCAAAAACACTTCCCGGGTTCATCGTTAACTGAAGTTCCTAAGCACCAGGACCTAAAGGTAACAAACAAACGGGCACCCAAAAGGAACTAGGATCAGTGAGAAAAATAATTAATCCCAAAAACCTAGAATGGAAAATCAATACGTTTAAACCCTTTTAGTCTCCAGGAGCCGATGGAATTTATCCCATCATGTTGCAAACAAGATTTGCTACTTTTCGAAACGCAGTATGCAAAATTCTCAGAGCCAGCTTAGCACGTCCGCATATACCAAACAGCTGGCGGATTGTCAAGGTGGTATTTATACCAAAGACAAAGATCTACGTACACCCAAGCAAAAACTTACAGACCGATCAGCTTGACTTTCTTCATCATAAAACCACTTGAAAACGTAGTCGTATATATGAGACGGAGCACTAAAAGCTTCACTTCTGCACCGAAACCAATATGCTTACCAATCCGGAAAATCTTGCGAGCTAGCAATTCACCAACTAGTAGGCAGATGCGAAAATGCAATCCACAATGACCACATGGTTAAAATCGTCAGTAATAAAATCCAAACTGATTATGGGATAAATAAACAGTCTGGAAATATTGGCAAGCCGCCAACTAGTGCAGCTTATCTGGATACTAAAAGACCAGAATGTAAAGAGAAACCTAATGGCGGACGCACTAGCTAAAAAAGGCACAACAGGAACATATATCAAACCTGAACCCGTTTTAGGAATCGCTTACGAGACCGGAAAGGAAACAATTCGCAGCAAACTTGCAGCGGAACATGAAAAACTATGGAAAAACTTTTCAGGGATGAGGCACACAAAACTCTTCCTTACAGAGTCACAATCAAACTGCATTATCAAGCATGCGTCGACAAAAGTTAAGGAAACTTAAGGGACTAATAACAGAGCACTGTGGCTTTAACATACATATGCATAAATTGGGACTGCAAAGTAGCCCTCTATGCCACGGATGCTTGGAGGACGACGAGACTATGCAGTATCTGCTGTGTAAATGCGCTAGCATATCAAATGCAACACACAACGATTCTCGCCAAACCAAAACTAACCGATGATGAGTTGAAAAAGGCCCCTTGGAATAAACTTCTGGACTTCATTGACAAAACAGAACTGCTGAGGTAGTAATAAATCAAAGGTGCACAAAAATACTAAGAAGATCGCAGTGCAGGGGCGCTAGACGAACCACCTCTTTAAAATTAAATTAAATAAAAATAGAATAAATAAATAGAATAAAGTAAAAGCAATACGTAATAGCAAAAAAATTTTGTCAGGCTCGTTAAATTCTATAGGCTAAAACATAAGATACAAAAATTAATTAAAGATAACATAATATAAATACGGGTTTGGTAAGACATCAAAAATTGTAAGATAAATTTCAAACAATAACCATTTCTGTATAATACAAACATCTACACGGTAAATTATTTTCCTTATAAAACGATCTGAAAATGTGAAGATATAAATAAGGGATTCATTCTAGTCGAATATTTTATTGGATTTGATCCGGAAATACGTCGTATAAATCTTGAAATTCTCTGTTATAGATCTTATGCAAAATCCAATCGTTTTATTTTATATTGAAGTCAATTTCGCTTGACAAATAGTAAATATAGAGAAAACGGGAAAAGGGCTAAGATATTTCCCAAGAGCGCCTGCGTTTTCTTATATCCATTATTTTCTTCAATCGTTTATTCAACGTCCAGGCACAATATTTTAAAGTATTTGACACATTTATTCAGCCATATTTTATATAACTTCCATAAATTTGAAAATCAACAAAAAAATTTCTATATTTAATTTCGATGCAGTTCTGGGTAAGCGATAGGATGTGAAATGAAATTTAACACCGTGTTGGGTCATCGTCGGTACGTGACAAATACTTTGAAACGCACATCGTTTCGTGCCTCATCCATATAATCTGGGTAATACTCATATTACCACTTCTAAGGTACAAAACTTAAAATGTTAATTAACGACTTAAACAGCATCGGTATAATTTATAAGTACAAATTATACTCATAAGAATTTTTTTTAGAACAGAAAACTAAAATTATTTGAAAGTGACTAGAAAATTTATTGCTCAGTCAAAAAAATTTAAATACGAAAAAGTTAAAACATTCCAGAAACCGGTGATTTTCTCAGTGCCATAAATATCGGTTCTTAAAAAGTCTCACTTAACTCAATCTAATCAGAGATATATTACAATGGAGAACATCTGTTGAGAAGCAGATTCGAATACCGCCACATTATTTTACACCTAATCTTATATAAAAGAAACACGAATTTTAATTAATTCCTTTATTGTTTTTTTTTATATTATTTTTAGATCGAGCACGTCGTTTCGACAATGCAACTAATTCCGACAATATTTTAACTACTTTGAATCTGATAGTGTTTATAAATCAATTTGTAAATAAGATTCGTTTTAAAACACAGTTGGAAAAATTCCACCAATATTTTTGTTGTGTGTAATCATTTTATTAACTTCTAAATTGGATAAATAACGACATTTAAAACAAAATTTAAAAAGAAATTTAGCAAGTTTAAAAAAGTATAATTTGTATTTACGTCAAAATCTATGCAGTTTTAATTTGTTTTTAGTCAACTTAAGTCTAACGATATTTTTTTACACATGTAATTATATATGTATTTTGCATAACTCCTAAACTACCTACTACTAAGATCCATGTGCAATAGTGTCAAGTTGCATCAAACTGTACGTTGTAGCTCATTATTCAAACGAACATGTTACTGAGGTAATAACCAATAAAGTAAGAAATTGACTAAAATAGCAGTTTTCTTACCATAAAAAATTAATTAAACAATTTTACCTAGCCAAAATTCATCAAATTGAAACAAAGTAAAACTCGCAAAATCTTCAAAAATGTGTATGCGTAATTCCTTATAATGTTTTTTTAAACCCCCTTTGACTGACAGTTTGTGATATATCGTTTGAAAGGTCTCTTCACTCCCTATTCAGAAATGTTATGCTTTTTAAATTTATTGCAAAAATTAACACAAAAAAAATAAAATCATCTGATTACCGAAATTCGCTACAACACACTCAAAACTTATTTCCCGTTTAGGTATTCATAATAAGAAAGTAAGAAAAAACCATAAGTATTCTTTTTAGATGGTATCAATCAAAAAGACATAAATAGGTACCATGGCAATGTTAGTTTTGTTTAAAACGCCTTAGCAAATTGTGTTTTAATTATTACTGCATGACAGTAGTTGTCGGTGTTGGAATTATCGTTTGAATTTCATTAACTGCAATTCAGAAAGATGGGTAGATGAAATGCATAAAATAACCGTTTTACAAATACTTGGTTACGGAGATAACACCCGAACACAAATAGAAGCTGCTCGCCTAGCAGAAAAATGAAGCAGCTCCGTTTGAAACCTCTAGTCTACTTCATTGACATTTATGGTTTTTTGTGTTAGTTTTATCAATAAATTTAAAACAATAACATTTTTGAATAGAGAATTAATAAAACTTTTAAACAATATATCACAAGCCCATACTTCACATTTTAAATGTTTTTTTTAAATAAAAGCGTTGGTCCGCCACTGCGGGCTCAAGTGATCCTTAGCACTGTCAGTTATGCAAAGTGGCACCTTTTTTCGTCCTTGCAGAACCTCGATAGAATAAAGTATACTCTACACATAAGTAGTAAACATACAATAATAGCTCATCTAAATGGTAAACTAACACCCAATACCTTGAGTATAACGAAAAAATAAAAACTAGCACTACATTACCGCTATATTAGCTCAGACCTTTTCTTTCATTCCATCTTCTTTCGACTGTAGTACTACTGCCATAAAAGCACTGATATCCTTCCAAGCCTGCCTACTGGAGATTATCACCTCAACCAGCACTTCCTTCCCAAATTTATACCTCCTTTGTAATACAGCGCGCCCTGCCTGCCAGTGCCTGCACATAAAAACTGTATGCTGGGCAGCATCTATATAATCCCCGCAAAGAAAGCAAGATGGGTTCTCTTTCTTCCGGACTCCGGCCAGATAATTGCCGAAGCATCTGTGTCCGGTGAAAACTTATATGCCAAGCTTCCTCTCTGTCCTCGTGCGTACGTCGGGGATCAGCATTCTGGTCCAAGCTGCTTTAGTGTATTCTAACCATCTAGTCTGCCAAGCTCAAAGCGTCAATTCCTTTCTGGCTATCTTTGTCATACCCTTCTTGGCATTACAGCGATGTTCTGCCAATAAGTCTTTAGGCGGAATGCCGGCGAATACCCTGGCGGCCTCCAGCAATACTGTCCTATAAGCAGCCGTTGTCCTCAGAGCCACTCTTTTCCGTATTTTTTCTGCCATGCTCCTTAATCTTCCGTTCTTAAATACATCATGCCAGACTGGTATTGCATACAGATCTGTATTTAGCACCGTAGTCAGGATTATCCTCTTGGTAGCTTGTTTTGGACCTTTGACTCTTGTTATTAATTTGCTCAAAACCGCTTCTCTTTTACTAGCCTTTTCCATAACCTTTGCAAAATATATATATATAAAACCGAAAGTTAGACTGGTGTCTAGCGTCACGCCTAAATACTGTGCGTATAGGTCTTATATGCCTTCTCCCTTTAAAGACAATCGCATTTGTTTTGTTCTCTGCCACTAAAAGCTCATTTGTCCTCATCCACCTGTCGACCGTCTCGAAAGGCTCTAAAAAGTTGAGAATTGTAACAACTGTCACTCGAAGAAGCTTGAAGATAAAGATCACATTTATTTTCACGTTAAATAATGTCAATCTATAATTTAAATTTGACGTGTTTCTAGATTTTCTATAAATATGTACAGTAACCGAAATAATGATATATAAAAAATATCCAATTTCGCTTTTCTACTCTATATGTAATTGCAAAAGCTTCCACGGCCGGAGTCCATGCTAAGATTAGAACGTCTTTAGAGTTTGGATCGTGTTGATGTTGTAACCGAAGTTGTCAACGTTTTGCCTACTTTCGCAAAGGGCTTATCAAGGCGTGAAAGAAATCGAAAACTAAAAGAAGTAAACGATAATCTAGCATTGAATCACTACAAAGTTAGTTAAACAAGTCGGAAAAGTTAGCTTTGAAAAGTCTTCCTAAGAATCGCGACATCATCGTTCTTCCAGCCGACAAAACCAACGCTACTGTCATTTTAAATCAAACGGATTACGTTGAGAAAATACATTATATTTTTTTAGAGGATACGTACGTTATTTTAACTCGTAATCTCACTTCAAATATTGAACGCGAGATCAGCAAAATCATCAAATCCTCTAATCTACTTCCTAAAACTAAACGTCAACTTACCCCCTCAGCTGCTAAGCTACCTCATCTATATGGACTTTCTAAAGACCACAAACAAGGTACACATTTTAGACCTATCGGTAATACTATCTAGTCTAATACTTACAAGCAAGCCAAGTTTTTGTCCAACATTCTTTCCGAATTTACAGGTAAAACTTCTTCTCACATTCTCAACTCTCATTATTTCATTCAACAGCAAACTTACTTCTTATATAACGTGATATAATTGTAATAAATGTACGTCAGCAGAATGCAATTGGAATGTGCTATTCTGCAATATGGTATTTCATTGTTCCAACAATAAAAACGAACAGTGATGGACTATGATGCAGATTTACCTTAATGTTGTAAACGTCACAAAAATTTTGTTTGCTATTTGTTCAAACATGAACAATAATCTTCAAAATTAATCGTAGATAATTTAAACATCAAATTCTGGGTTAAAACATTTATTTAAAAATTTAATAATGAGAAATTTGTAAACATACTTAAGATTACTCCACACTGTAAAACAATCCGTTTGCTAACGTAAGTTATTACAATTCATTTAGATTTCCTATATATCAGCAAATTGCTAAGTATGTGTTACATTATAGTAACCTACATTTTGAAATTTAATAATTTAAAATGCTTTGTATTTAATAACGATTATAAATTGTATAAATACGCGACTGTTTTTAATAAAAACATCATTCAACAATAAGTTATTTGATCACTGACACTCCTATAATCTGGTAGTGTTTAAATACTGATTACCTGGGTAAGTGTCCACCTATTAAGTACGGATTCCATCACCGTGCTTAACATCATTCAACAATAAGTTGTTTCATCACTGACACTTATCCTAGAATCTGGCATTGTTTAAATACTGATATCTGAGTAAGAAGAAGTTTATTTCCGGTCCATCCGAGACCATCGAGCTAAGAAGAAGTTGAAGAAGTTGATTTCCGGTCCATCCGGGACCATCGAGCCAAGAAGAAGTCGAAGTAGTTTATTTCCGGTCCATCCGAGACCATCGAGTCAAGAAGAAGTCAAAGAAGTTTATTTCCGGTCCATCCGGGACCATCGAGCCAAGAATAAGTCAAAGAAGTTTATTTCCAGTCCATCCGGGACCATCGCGCCAAGAAGAAGTCAAAGAAGTTTATTTCCAGTCCATCCGGGACCATTGAACCAAGAGGATGTCGAAGATATTGATTTCCGGTCCATCCGGGACCATCGAGCCAAAAAGAAGTCGAAGAAGTTTATTTCCGGTCCATCCAGGAACCATCGAGCCAAGAAGAAATCGAAAAAGTTTATTTCTGGTCCATCCGGGACCATCGAGCCAAGAAGAAGTCGAAGAAGTTTATTTCCGGTCCATTCGGGACCATCGAATCAAGAAGAAGTCAAAAAAGTTTATTTCTGGTCCATCCGGGACCATCGAACCAAGAGGAAGTCGAATACGTTTGTTTCCGGTCCATCCGGGACCATCGAGCCAAGAGGGAGTCGAAGCAGTTTGTTTCCGCTTCATCCGGGACCATCAAGCCAAGAAAAAGTCGAAGAAGTTTATTTCTGGTCCATCCAGGACCATCGAGCCAAGAAGAAATCGAAGAAATTTATTTCCGGTCCATCCGAGACCATCGAGTCAAGGAGAAGTCAAAGAAGTTTATTTCCGGTCCATCCGGGACCATTGCGCCAAGAAGAAGTCAAAGAAGTTTATTTTCAGTCCATCCGGGACCATCGAGCCAAAAGGAAGTCGAAGAAGTTTATTTCCAATCCATCCGGGACCATGGAGCCAAGAAGAAGTCGAAGAAAATTATTTCCAGTCCATTCGGGACCATCGAGCCAAGAGGAAGTCGTAGATATTGATTTCCGGTCCATCCGGGACCATCGAGCCAAAAAGAAGTCGGAGAAGTTTATTTCCGGTCCATCCAGGAACCATCGAGCCAAGAAGAAATCGAGAAAGTTCATTTCTGGTCCATCCGGGACCATCGAGCCAAGAAGAAGTCGAAGAAGTTTATTTCCGGTCCATCCGGGACCATCGAGTCAAGAAGAAGTCAAAGAAGTTTGTTTCCGCACCATCCGGGACCATCGAGCCAAGAGGAAGTCGAAGCAGTTTGTTTCTGTTCCATCCGGGACCATCGAGCCAAGAAGAAGTCGAAGAAGTTTATTTCCGGTCTATCCGAAATTATCAACTCAAGAAGAAGTCGGAAAAGTTTATTTCCGGTCCATCCAGGACTATCGAGCCAAGAAGAAGTCGAAGAAGTTTATTTCCGGTCCATCCGGGACAATGGAGTCAAGAAGAAGTCAAAGAAGTTTGTTTCCGCACCATCCGGGACCATCGAGCCAAGAGGAAGTCGAAGCAGTTTGTTTCTGTTCCATCCGGGACCATCGAGCCAAGAAGAAGAAGTTTATTTCCGGTCTATCCAAAATCCTCAACTCAAGAAGAAGTCGGAAAAGTTTATTTCCGGTCCATCCAGGACCATCGAGCCAAGAAGAAGTTGAAGTAATTAATTTCCGGTCCATCCTGGACCATCGAGTCAAGAAGAAGTGGAAGTGAAACTTGGTTGTTGAAACATTTATATATTTAAAATTTTAATAATTTAAAACATTCAAAAATCAATACATCTACAACAGTCAGTTGGTAAATACAATTCATTTTTTTATAGATAGCAAAATATTCAAACATGAACAATAATCTTCAAAATTAATCGTAGATAATTACCTTAAGCGTTCTAAGAATTGGACTCGTTGTCCTGATTGAGTGAATGAGTGTGGCTGTGTTGTTGGACTACATGGTTTAGCTGATGGCAAGTCGTGCAGAATATGTCGGACATCATCTGCGATGTATGCAAGTTTTAGGAGAGTTGTCTTTGACCTCAAGTGTTGATAATAAATGTTTTCGGTTCACGTTGGCCGACAGAGCACGGGTTTTAGTATAATTGATTGAGAAATACTTTTATAGGGTCACGTCTAAAAAACACTTGTGTAATTGTAATCATGTCTTTAAAAATAAACGTTCAATGTTGCGAATGGTTAGTTCCGACTACCGGGGGTAGATCGTAAAAATGTTGTAATTTTTCAACAAAGCTAACAAGGTCGGAGCATATTTTAGTTTTTCTTGGTCTAAGAAATTTATCAGGAAGACTGATAGGTTCACCATAAACGAATTTAGCTGCGGAAGACTATCGTCACGTAAAGTGCACGAATCCCGAGTAAAATTGATGAGTTTACTGTTGCTTTTTGTGACATCGAATCGCTGACTGAAATGCTTGTGGATAGTAAGCTGTTGTTCGTAGGTGTTTAGTACCCATAAGTTGACCGAGTTGATTAAATAACAATGATTCGAATTGTCGACGTTTTTGGTCCGTTATTACGCGTCCATACCGTACGATCCAAACGGGTCATCTATCAATGCATATAAGACAGTAGCTTTTACCTTCGAAAATAAAAAACGGTCCAACAATTTCTAAGTAGACATGTTCGAAACTGGCGGTTCAAAATTGAATTGTTCCAAGAGAAACAGTTATGTGTCGTGTAACTTTCGAGCGCTGGTACTGAATTCATGTTTACTTTTATTTTATGCAATCAGCGTTGATGGATGGTCAGGCATTTTTTGATGGAATGACTTGTAACTCGCACTCCTAGATGTTTCAAATCTTGATTAGCATCAAACAAGTTTTTAGAACAAAAGGGCTAGTAATTTAAGTAGAGAGATCGTAATAGACGGTTATGTCGGTGTTTAAAAGTGTCATTTGTTTAAGTTAAGCAGCAAATTTCCAAGACGTAGATAATCTCCGTAAGGCCTCTAGTCGTACCCTTGTTTTGGAACCATGTGTGGTAGCGATGACCAACTGCTGTCCGATGGTCTTGCACTACCCATTTTAACCATAACCTGAAAGTCATTCTTAGCAATTTGCAGTTTATCAGGCGCAAAGCGACAAGGCTTGCAGAAAAGGAAAGATCCTGGAGTAGTTTGTATATGGTGCTTTGTCAAATGCACCATGCATTTCATTTTAGGAAGTATCAAAAACACTGGATTCTCTTTGTTCTGGTGTGGAGCAATTTTGCTAAATGGGTCAGGAAGTTTCTTGTTTTAGATGTCTACTAAAAGTAATGGTGTACGACATCAGCTCCAATAAGAGGTTTAGTATCATCGGCGATGACAAAACGCCAAGAAAAAGACCTACGTAAACCTAAAGTTAGGCTTAGTGTAATAAAACCATATGAAAAAAACAGATCCATTAGCCGCGGTAAGCTTGAATGTTGCGGCTCCAATGTCGATTAAAAAATGGGTTTTCGTTTTTCGATCGGTTATATATAGGCGGCACAAAGTACATAAGCGGGTGTTGCTAGTCGCGACTGCTATTGTCGTTTTCCTTATAGAAGTCACAAGATTAACGGCATTTTTTTGTCTCTGATTCAAAACTTTGATGATACTAGCATGTCGAGGAATTAATTGAGTAAGATTTATCTCGTCGTTTTTGTGGAGATGATCTGCTGCGGGACGGGAGCGTTGATAGTTTGTTATTTGTTTGTTGATACAGCAGTGACAATAATTAAACTCGGCAATTTCTTTCCGAACAATAATGTTATTATGACGATTATTGTGGCAAGAGTTCACGTTACCTTAATAAAAAGTGTTTAACGTTGCGTCAACTAATACAGTGACGTCGCTGAGACCTGAGTTGAGCTGTCTAATCAAAATTACTTGAGTGAGCAGTGATAAGTGTCTTAACCAAAGAGTACGTAGGAAATCATCTGAAACGTGACGTAGAGATTGATAAAGTTTACAGTCTCCTATTTCTTCACCTTCCGAAAGTTGTTGTGCTTTTGAGTTAACGAGGTGTTAAGACGGTTAATAAGCTGACCTTTTAACGTCTAGTGGACGGTTTTTCTAAAACATCTCATACTTCAGTAGCACATTTTGGATCGACATTAGCAATCACGTAATTGTAGCATGTTTTGTCTACTGTAATTCCAGCCAAGGCAAAGTGTCCTTCAATTTGCGTTCATACGCGAGGATGTTCAAGCCAAAATAAAGGAAGTCGAATGCCAACGCGCTCGACGTAGACAGGAGTGTTGCGAATAACATTGTTAACCTTTGTTACCTTTGGGTTAATTTTGAATTGCGATTTTGTCGTTTTTAGTATAAAAATAGCTGTCTTATACTTGCATTTGTAACTTCTTTCGGTTTTTAAATTTTTTTTCTGATAAAAGACGTGGCTGTTGTCGGAAAACTTGTCTAGGCGTTTCCGTTAACTCACAAAGTTTCAACGTCTGTGGATTCTAATCCGTTTATCATTTTTGGATTTTGATCAAGTCGAAGTCACCACTTCGTCATCTGCCTTGCGCAACGGCGCCCATTTCTATTGGTATAGGGGAATACACCCCTTCCCTATACATTACCGTCAAGATTGTTTAATAATATTTCATCTAACAGTGTGAAAAACTTGGCTTCCAAAATATTTGCTACAGCTACGTACTGTATGGCTCTATAAATAATTTACGCTATACTATTTATAGTAAAACCTACTTCTTATGTAGTGCGATATAATTGTAATAAATCATGGCCATTACAGCCAATACTTGCATACAACAACATAAATAAATAAATAGTAGAAGTAGATATTTGACCCCAAAGATCGAACTATTATATTGTATATTTGCAGATAATTTCATTAATGTGTTTAATAAGCGCCCATCTAAGCAATTAACATTAAGATTTCAGCAACTCTAGTGGCAACAAGCGAACTATCGCTGCAATGATAAAAGTTGTAATCACTTTATCACGGTACTGTTTGTACTTCTTGTTTTGACATTTTTACAAGTTTTTTCTCAAAAACCACAGTTTAGTTTAAGTACTTTATAATTTCTTTAATATATGTAGTTCGTTTTTTTTTTATATTCTTAACATTTACTGATATTATTTATGATTCAAACTTTGTATATATAGGTTAGAAATTATATTTTGTTGTTGCATAGTATTTAGTGCTGCACGTAAATCGACACAATAATTACTCCCAACTCGATTTAGAGAAAAAATAATTGAATTGGACATTTAATATAATTAGTCCTTAAGCCGCAATTTCACTTTGTATGTAGGTGACTCTCCTCATCGCATACTGCATCAATTTTTGAATTCATTAAAATTTGGTTTTACAACAGAACGATCTTAGCACGTTTATTTTGTGTTTCGCGTGTTATTTCAGTTGTGATTCTAATAAATTGTTTTATGCTGTACGGAACACTTTTAGGTCAAAATAATCTTATAAAACTACCAAATAAATAATAAAATCCGGACAAAAATTGTATAAAACTTGTGTAAAGCAGACATGATGCTATGTGAAAGACTGGAAGTAATTTTAGAGCAACTCTAGAATAAGGAAACGAGCTTTTTTTTATACGTTTTCATAAATATTAAAGCAATGTGTTCAATTTTATTTTTTTAATTATTTTTACAAAATTGTAAAATTATTAGAATTATCAAAATCAGCTGTAAATTTCAGAAAATACGTTCAAAAAATGAAGTAAAATTCTAAAAAAAAATTTTAAATTAGAACAAAGTAAAAATAATTTTCTGTACAAAATTGTAGTTCCAAATTACTGATTTTCGTAACATTTAAAAATAAATTTACATTCTAAATTTGGATATGCTCAATTATTTTTTATTATTTTAAACAAAAATGACATGATTTAATAGAGGTTTCAGCAATTTATTTAGTTACTTAAATTTCTATTTAATAAAATCATAGTCACAACACGTCTTACTGAAATGATTCCTACAGCTGATATGATGAACCCTCATGAATGTAATTTTAATAAGCATGTCATTCATTTGAATTCTGACAAAATAATTAAGAAGTACGTCACATTTTGTTGTAAAGTAAAATTTAAGAAGACGTTAAATAAAGTTTAATGCATGCGTTTTTTATAAAATGATTTTATTAATATTGGTGAACTGTTTCTTAATTTTTTCAAATTGATTAAGTCTAATTAACTCTTAAACTAAACCTAAAAGATTAACAGAACAATTAACAAATAATAAAGCAATCTACTTTCTCATAACTAAATTAATATAATTACTTTGGTCTTCAATTACAATGAACTCGAAAAACATGAATGCAAAATAAATTATCAATTAATTAAGTTTTATAATGACTTTATTGGACACGTCCCTATATATTTAATACAGATGGCAAGTCCAATAAAGTGCATTATGTACGTATTACATACAATATATTATTATTATAATCATTTAACAAAGGAGATTCATTGTTATTGATCAATTTATTAAAATTATCAGTTCACCAATAATAAATGCATTAATTTTCAAAATGTATTTTAAAAAATAATACTTTTCTGAAGATGAGCTTCGTTATTTTAAAGCTCGAAACATATGTAAAAAAACATTTTGAAAGTTAACGCATTTATTATAGGTGGATTGGTAATTTCAATCAATCATTTAACAAATTTCAAAATTGTTGTTAAATTACGTAAGAAATTTTAATTAATTACAATAAAAAATGTCAGCTTTTTTTATTTGCTTTATTTTTGTTTAAAAATTTCAGTGCGCTATTGTAGTGTTGATATTAGTTACCGACGTTACTGACAATCGCTTTTGTCAATGCAAACGCAGAATTTCGTGAATTCAGTGCTTCAACTGCTTATATATTTATTCATTTGTTAAATTAAATTTATAAAGTGGATGATGTACTTACAGGATGTACAAGCGTTGAAAACCTTATAAATAAAATGACCAAGAAAAATAACTGGAAATTATTTTGTTTACGGCGTCTCGAAAAGTTGGGCGATGAGCCATACTTTTGAAAACGTAATTTGATAGCCTGAGTGATACGGTATCATTTTGCACACCGGAAGTAAGTGTAAATTCGGGGCAAGTGTAACCTATACAAATTTCTGCGTTTCTATATGATAATAATGCTGATCTCTATGATGCGGTTGATGTACTACGATGACGACCTGAATCTATAATAAAATGTTTGCCGACCGGAAACGAGAATTTTGAATTACCATCATTTCATTCTCGCACATGGGTTGACACTTGATTCTCGAATTAAGTTGTGTTTACTTTAAATTTGCGCCTGTTGAAAACTTGAGCCGGTTTAACTACAAGTTTCGATAAGTACTTTATTCACGTTATTATTTATTAACTAATACTATTATTTTTGTTAGAATTTCAACCATTTTTGTTTAAAGATAGCGGTTTACACTTGCCCCAAAAAAATCCTTTGGGGGAACTGTAACCGGTGATAGGTTACACTTACCCCTACTATAACTTGATTGTGTTTTTAATTATTACAGAGGATAGTACGAAATTATATACGCAAAAAAGCTCCACCGAGCTATAATAAAAACGAATTGGAAGAGGCAGCACAAGCTGTAAAATAAGGTAGGCTAACATTGTATAGAGCAGCAATAGCATACAAGATACCTAAAGCTATCCTTTTCACTCATGTTAAGGGTACAAGGGGCGTAAAAAGTAACACAGGAGATAGGGCACCAGTGCTTCCTTTTGACGTGGAACAAAGAATTGCCAACTGTATCAAACTAGTTGCAAAATAGGGATTAGGTCTATCAAAGAAGGAAGTTCTTCACTTAATTAGACGCCTCTTAAATAAAAATAAGATAGTGACACCTTTCAAAAAATGGTATCCCTGTAGACGATTATTTAATTCAGTTTATGAAAATGAAGCCAGAAAAAACCGCAGTCTGTAGAAGTTGTTCGTAAGAGGGCCATGGACGCATTCATCATCTACAATTATTTTAATATTCTGAAAGAATATATCACAAATGTATCACCATCTCAAATATATAATCTTGATGAAACCAGTTTCTGCCTGGATCCATCCCGTGTTAAAGTTGTTGGAGAAAAAGGCAAAGCAGCGCATAGAACAACAAGTAGTCCTGGACGAAAAAATATCACCGTTCTTCTCGGCGGAAATGCTGCAAGTGAAAAGCTTCCACCTTTGATAGTGTTCAAAGGAAAGAACATTTGGGACAGCTGGATTTCAGACCAGGGTGATTTGTTTCCTGGAATCACTTATTCAGCAACAAAAAATGGGTGGATGGAAGCAGAAACGTTAAATAAATATTTTGAAAACAGCTATCTGCAAAATATTGGTATTAAAAGGCCCGTCGTATTAATTTATGATGACCACACTTCACATATTAGTATTGCTTTGATCGAGAAAACAATAGCTAATAGTATAGTGATAATGAAGCTTCCCCTTCATTCAAGTCATTTACTACAGCCTATGGATCTATGTGTATTTAAGTCGTTAAAAATAGCATGGGATGTAGAATTGACAAAATGGTAGAGAAAAAACTAATACACCAAATTACCGAAGGCGGTATTTTCCACCATAAATTCGAAATTATGGTCTGAAGCAAGTCCGGCATTGCTTATCAAAGGGTTTGAGAAATAATAATCAAGTCATATCCGCTGAAAAGTGCTGCCCAGACGCACACAGATGGTGGTCTTTAGAAAACGACAAAACCAACTCTGAGACAGTAGTTTTACAGCCGCTTATAACAGAAAAACATGTTTTGGCAGAACAAATTAATTTTCCATCAACTTCAAACACAACCAGTGTAGAAAGTTCCCAGGGGTCGGCAACTAATTCAACTTTACCAATCCCATCCACCAGTTCCACACCATCGCTTACATCAAACAACTACCCTATAAGTTTTGAGAGCATTTTGTTAGAAGAACTGAAGGAAGTCCCAAAAATACAAAAAACCTCAAAGAAAAGAATATGTAAAGTAGCTGAAGTTATTACCACTTTGGAGGCAGTTGCTCTGTTGAAGGAACAGGCAAATGAAGTAAAAGAGTCATAAACCAAAAAACAAAGTAAACGAATTAAAAAAACAAGTGAACGAGGAAGAGACAGATGAAGATAGTTTAGAAGAAAAGGAAGAAGATGATTCAAATGATGATATAAATTTGGAGGATGAAATAGCTGATATCTGCGAGGAACGGGAATTTATGAACTCGCTGAAAAAAAAATAGGGGACTAGATTCTAGTAAAATTTGCCACCAAAAAATTTTAAAAATTCTACGTTGAACAGGTAACAGCACGAGAACCAAGTCTAGAAGCAAAATTTGCAAGGCGGTCGGGATCTTCATCTCAGTTTAATTGGCCAGACATGGCAGATGTCTCAATTATAAGTACAGATCAAATTCATTTGTATTTACCTCCTCCAACTATTCGTAAAAGAGGACGATTACATTTCAATATTCTGTTAAGTTTATTTTTCTAATAAAATATTCTAATAATACTTTGTATGTTCTAAAATTTACACTTATCCCTTTTAAATTCAATGGTTTTGTGATAATTCAGACACCCAGTTTACAGTTGACCCAAGTTGCCGGGGAAGTTTAAACCATTGCGTCATGGAGACAATTTCATTTGTGAAAGAAAAACAACATAAATATTTTGCTTTGATATTTTCGTTTTCAATTTTATATACGCTTGGTAGAAGCCCTGTAGAATTCTATTATTTTATGTTGTTATAAAACGAAATTACAACTTAGACAAGTTTAGGTAGTAAAATTTTAGGTCACATTTACCCCGGTGTACCTTATATGATGTTTTTTTGTATTTGTACAAATAATAAGAGAGAGGAAGGCTAATGCATTTTTCAATATTATATTTTGCCTGCTTGTGCCATCATCGTATGGTTCTGGTTCCTTTATATAAACTTCCTCCTTTAGAATGCCATATAAAAAAGCAGTACTTCAAAACTGCGCAAGATAAAGTTTTTCAAATACTGCTTTTGCCAAAATCGTCTTAAATGTATCAAATCGTACAACAGTTCATAGTTTTTAGCTGCTGTTGCTGTACATACCAAACATTAGTTAAATGATTTTGTAGTCACTTTCCATGCAACAATTTTTCCACATTTATAGTGCCGAATCCATAAGCAACAATAACATCATTGTTACCAATTCGTACCTGCTTGGGTATTGTAAATTTTTCATACATACAATACTACTTACGATCCATAGTCATATGTGCAGATGCTCCTGAATCGGCCAGCCACAAGTCTACATCGTTGACTCCAGCTATCGTGCAAATAAATGCACACTCAGTAGAATTTGAATTACCTTGACTGAATCACATGTGGTCGTTTCTTCCATTCATGTTACGCACGAGAACCAACTGTGCCAGTGTATCCTTTTTATGAAATGCTTTTATTTTTATTTCATAAAGTTTCTTGGTTTCTTCTGTAAGTGTTAGTGTCAGCTGGTTTAGCAGACTTCGTATACATTTCAACAACAATGTCTAGTACATCGCGGTGACTTCTAATTTCCAAAGCCTTCGAGCTTATCAATTTGAATTTTAAACTCCATTGTTACTTTGTTATGTTAAAAAGTGAGCAGTTCAATTCGCAAGTATAAAAATTTCTCTTCAAGTGTGAAACTTGTCCTTAGAATTTCCTACTCTTTCGTCGAAATGTCAAATTTTAGACAGCATATTTAACTTCACTTCCTGTAAGACCATCGACGAGCTCTGTACTTTTACGCCCGGTGCAACCTTCACCTTTAGATCGTTTCACGCGAATATGCAATTACATTTGTAAGGCTGAATCGGGGTAAGTGGTGTAAATTGTTCTTTATTGGGGGTTTAATTTGATTCTGTGCTTGTCTGTAGCGAATTTTGGTACCCACCACATGTTATCGCTGAAGATAACGAGCAGGTGGCCTAGTTGGAAAACTTCCATGACGTCAAGTTATTAAATACGTCATCTATTTTACACCGTCAAGAGTTGGAAACCTTCCCTCTTTTGGAGATGAACTTCTACAAAACCTTGGAAAACTTATTTTGTTAAGTCGAAGGGAAACGCTGCGCATTTGCGTTCTCAAATAGTTGGATGCTAAAGGGGACCTTTACTTGTGTTAATGCTATATGCTAGTTTGTGTTGGATTTAATATTACTTTTTAGGTAACTCAAGTACAGAATTAGCTAATTCCCTACTGTATAAAACCTAACTGTGAGTATTGCTATTTCAATTTTTACGATTTTACTTCGGTGGTCATGTGGATTATGACCGTACGTGCATGTTAGGTTAACACAATTAATAATACGATCATTTTGTGCTTCACAAACTCATATGTTGTGCGCGTTGAATCTCGAAGGTTTAAATTGTTTTGTTTCTCTACGATTTTAAAATTGTGAATATAAATTCATACTTTATCCTTATGTAAAAGTTTAGACCGATAGGGGTAAGCTTATTGTATGGTGTGTTGCTCAGTATTCGGCGCAACTCATAATCGATTCGACTCACTTATTACTATTCGAGAAAATTTAGATTGATGTCCTTCTTCATCTTCTGTGATAAAATAAATATAAATTCTGTGTTATTACTTCCGTGGTGTTATTTGTTCTTTTCCAGCTACGGGTAGAGTTAGACGGTATCTCCCTAACTTAACCTTTCATCGTCTTGGCGCCTTTTTTTAGATTCACGTTAGAATTTCGCATAACAAAGCCTGCGATCTCTCTCCAGAAAAGCTGTGCTAGCCGTTGCTTTGTTTTGTTACACGAAGACCAGCGTAACAATTTATTATTGGCTGTCCAACTCAAGGAACCTGATTTTCTCGTAACAACTTGTTAATTCACACAAGAATTATACAAACGCTCGCGCTTTGTTTTACGTGTACCACTTCTTATTTTTACAAATAGCACGCGCATGCAAAACGATAACGGCCTGGACCCATAACCTGTTATTAATTAAATTAAATTAAATTCCGCGTGAGGGATAATATTTTAGAGAGTGTTGAGGATAAATGCTAAATTAAAGAAATAAATAAAAGGTTTCTTTATAAGTTTATAAATTACATAACTAGATGGCGATATATACAGTTAAGTTGTTGTACAGTAGTGCGCAAGATTTTTGACAATAAAGTACGTGTTCTTGTTGTCTTGTATTTTAACACATTAATACTGCCCTTAACTTAAAAAATCTCAACAGAGAGGAATGCATTAAGATAATTTTCATGCATTTTATTATATTTTATTATGTTAAGAACGTTATTAGGCGGTAAGTAATTTATAGATGTGGAATTTGCTATCATTTCACCTTAATATAGTACTATTATATTTCCCATGTTAATTAAGAATTAATTGTCCTAATGGGCTTCCTTAATAAGGTTTGAATTCTGGTAATTGCATTTTCTTAATGTGAAGCAATATAACGGCTAACCTTTCCGAGAAAATTCAGTTACTTTGTTAGTATCCTACCGTAGCGATGTTGCTACAGTATAATGAGACTGAAAAAACCGCTAGTTATTGGTTCTTAACGGTGACGTTCATATAATAGAAAAAATTACTAATTCAAATAGAACAGTTATTTGGAAATGTGCACAATACCACAAGTAGCGTTGCTCTACGAGAGTTCATGCTCTCGGAGAAGTTGTTAAAGGTAGTGTTCACAATCATGTTCCGGATGCAGCAGAGATTGAAACCCAAAGAGCTATGACGAAACAAATTACTACAACTTTCTGCTACAAGAAAAACTATTCAGCGAGTACGCGCAACAGAACAAGCCGTTCCTGCAAATCCCACACCACTGCAAGAATTAATCGTTTCGTAGGAACATACCACCACATTTTCTGGACAACCACTTTTGCTGCACGACAGTGGAGTCGGTGATGACAGAATTTTGCTGTTCTCTAATGCGGCAAATTTGGAATTTATGTCGAGTTGCGATCGTTCGTATGCTGATGGATTTTAGTACCACGCCACGACCGTTTACTTAGTTATATACGATACATCAACGTAGTTCCAAGTGTAAATGCCTTGCTACCACATAAAACGGAGGAAACTTATCATCGCTTATTTAGAGTCAACCGTTAACAATTCTATGTGACTTTGAAAGCACTGCTGTTCGCATTGAATTTCCCAATACTACAATACGTGGGTGCTTTTTCCACTTCACGTAATGCAAATGGAGACATACCCAGCAAAACGGGCTGCAAATGCAATATAAACAAAATCCCAATTTTGCCTTAAATTTACGGCTTCTAGCAGCTCTTGCGTTCGTGCTGGAGGACCATGTCATCGAGTCGTTTGAAACTTTGCTTAATAGCGAATTCTACACTCAGAATTAGCCATTGCTAATTTATTATAAAGATACATGGATTGACCTAGCAGACAGAAAAGGAAGAAAGCGAGCCCCATTATTTGCCCAAAATATATGAAATTGCAACGACGTTACTCTACAAGATATTCCACGCACCAACAATGCAGTGGCACAATAGTTTCTCATCAATTATTATTAATGCATCCTAATTTGTGGAAATTTGTGAAAGTGCTAAAAAAGAGGAAAGTTTAATAACAAGAACAATTTGTGATAAGAAATGAAGTGCGGCAAAAAAAGGTATACAAAGATACTGCTAAACAGATCAAAGTTATGATTGAAGACTATGCCAATAGGTCACTTTTAGATTTATATACAGAAATAATTATGATAGTTTTAGGTTACGTATATGCATCGATATTGCTGTACCATATTATTGTTTAAGTACAATTGTCCACTACATTAAATAAATTACAAAAAAATTAAATTATAAGACCATTTTCTCTGTAAAATTTTTACCTCCCATGCAATCAACGCACGCGAAAAATTGTACAAGCGCGATATTGTTCCGCGCAAATTCGTCCGCGACTAATGGCCGCGCGTTAAACTGTCGGCGAGGAATTGTCGTAGAATCGCTTCAGGCGCATTTCGGCAAGTATTTTGCATGGGGAATGGCGCTTGTCAACAGTAGCAGAATGTTATATTGACAATCAGAGAGTACTAAAATAAAAGTTGCCAGTAAAATATTAAAAAAAGAATGTTTTGCTGAAAACATTTCAAGCATGCACAGTCAAGACACTTCAGTTAAAAATTCTTCGTTGTCGACTGTGAACATTATCAACACTGCCAATGAAACATTAAGAAAAGTTATATTGAAAAATTTTCATCGACAAGCATACACATTCAAGGCGTGCACATTTACAACAACGCAAATTGTATTATAAATATTAATAAAATTTGCTTGCTAATGTAAACATTTTGATAATGTGAACACACTTTGTTTGAATTAGTTCACGTTATCGAGCGTCTACGGTATTTTATAGTTATTTTTAATTTTAGTGTCAACAAATTACTGAAAAAAAATTTGTAGTTCTTAGAACAGTGAATTTAACAACATAACATTTTTTATTTCTTTTTATTAACGGTGTCTACATCAGGTCCGGAATTGATGCTATAATTTAACCTTCTAAATTAACAACATGTTAATTAGATACACGCTTATGTATTTACTGCTTTCTTACCAACAAACATTTATTTTTTTAATATCAAATTTTGTTATGATTCGGTTATTGTTATCAAAAACTCCAAATCCCAATGCGATTATATTAAGTACCGGGAAATGAATATTAGATTTATGTTAGTAGTGGTGCATAGAATACAAACTAAATATACAAAAACTAAAATTCTACATAGTAAATAAATATATTGTTTTCAAATTCTTCTAGAGATGTGTGATTTGAAATTTAAATTTATGGATCAAATCTCACAATTGGTAAAATTTTAAAAAAATATTTAGAAAAACATAATGAGGTTTTAAAAACTTTTAACTGATGTATTCAAATAGATAATCTTAACGTCGCAAACAATAAAATTTTCAATGTCGATATATATGCTATTAAAAAAGTTGTCAATGTTTTTTAATCAACTATTAATTATTTAAATTATTACATTTGTTATAGATAATAATTTGATGTTCGACGTAATTACTCAACAAATTTTAATATGTTTTTATAACTTATCTAAATGTACATAACTAATACAGCTATTAATCAATTTCTCATACTCTTCTACTATTACTATAATTAAGCAGATTACGAATGAATTATGAGGTCATATGATTATATCCGGTACTAATTATGTTTAAACACGAAACCTTTAACCCAACAAAAGGGCTAACCTTTTTATATCTTAATACTCATTTAATAATCATAATTTAATCACTTTTCCTTTCGTACGGGTGAAAGCTTTAGGTTGACTTAGTTTGTCCGTCCAATACGAACGTTTATATTTTCGTTTATCTTTTGTGAGAAAAATTATCTTGTCTTCAGCGTGGTATAAATCATATCTGATCTTTAACACAGAACAAGACATTTTGTTTATCTTTGGACGATTTTGTGTAAATTTATTAGGTTAATAATTTATGGTAATAAGATATTTTTATAGATAGCAATTAAGGGTATTTTGGTTATATAAATTACGTGCTGAAGTTTGTTGAAGGCATTAAATTAATTAGTATGCAGTTTACCCAATATTATAGCCTTCGCTGCCTAGTCTCGTTTTGTTGAAGGACTTGAAAGATTAGTATACAAATTACGCCGTTGGTTTTCTACGTAAATATGCATTGATATTTTTCAATTTTTTCTTGTATAATATTAATTATTAAATTTTCTATCAAATTTTATCAAAATTAATAAAGTAATAAAAGAAATATATAAATGTCAAATATTTCAGCAGTTTTTTGACTATAAGATTACGTTTGTTTTATTGAGAAAAAATCCAGTTTTCTCATATATCATTGTATTATTCTTATACGTTTTTCAATTTTTGTCAATATTAATTAAAACAGATTATTTCTAACTCTAATGCATTTAAATGATTAGATTAACAGAATCTTTAGTATTTGATGAGTAATATTATTTTACAAAACAAAAAATTCATGTCTACAGTACTATAAACAATAACAATAAACGTCCAATTTTTACAAATAAATCACAATCAATCAGTGGCGGCTGGTGATCATTTCAATGTTAAAACTTTCAAAACGCATTTATCTTGTTATAATAATATAATAAGCACAATGAAAGGTTACATATTAGCAATTGTAAAATAATAAAACAATTTTTAGTATTTTTTTTGGAGTGTTCTCGACCAAACGACCTAATGGAGAAACCGCCACTGCAATCAATGCAAGCAGGCCCGCGTCTAGCACTTTTGGCGCCCTTGTGCAAATTTAAAATAACGCCCCAAATTTGTATTACGTTTATATGTGAGTACAGATACGGGTTAAGTTAGGTATTATTATCCACTAGTGAAAAATAATTTTAAAAAGTATTTTCATAAATTTATTTTTATTTTTATATTTTACAAGTACAAGGCATAAGCCATACAAGTATTTTTTCATTGAGTTACATAACATAATTATAAACTTATAGAAAACACAAATAAATCTTCGGTGTCTAATTCTTTTAGCTGGTCCGTTTCTATGAAAATGATAACAAGATTACTTAGTCGGTTTTGCCCCATGGTCGATCTTAAACAATTTTTTACTATTTTGAGTTTGAAAAAGATCGTTCTGCGGTAGCAACAGAAACCGGCATTGTTAATAAAATACGAAGTATTATGCTCGTATTAGGAAAAGAATCAACTAAGTTGTTAATTGTTACATAATATAACCCTCTATGGTATAGTGTATAATAGGATATACAAATTTTCAATAATTTTTACGTTGAACTATATGAAGTTTGAGTCGTTAAGGCTTTCTGTATATCAGAACATACATTCGTTCGTGTACATGTAGGTGCGTTTGCGCACTTGAAAAATACTAATTTGAATCCTAATCGCCACATGTGAGTTTATGATGTGCGTTTATGTTATGTTTCTAAAGGTGTTATTTGGACGTATGTGTAATTAGAGCGTTTTGTTGATAAGAAGTTGATATAAAAATAAAATTCATCTTCATTATCTATGTAAGTATATCTATATGCATTTACAAACTGTAAATTATAATAACTAACATTGCAGTTGGCCATTTTGTACCTGTATCTTCAAATATACATTGCAAATCAGTGTAATAATAATAACCAATGGATCCCAAAACGTAGTATGGAAAAAGCAAATGTGTAAAAACGGTTTTACCGTTAAAATAAAGTGATGAAGATTTTAGACGATAGAATTGCAGACGAAATCTACATACCAGATGTGTTTCCAGGTAAGTTTTTACAATGTTTTTGTTGGTCTTGGTTTCTTCAAATTTGATAATAGATTCTTCTGAATCTGATGATAATTTCGATAATTATGGAGGGGATCACTACAGTTTGCAATCTTCAAAAGTTTTACGTTCACAAGTACAACTACCACTTCTAAGAAGCGTAATGATAAATCAAACAATGACAATAATACCAGTAGACTGAATACACAAGCAGGTACTTTTGAATGTATTCCACTGTTCAACTAATTTTGAAACATAAACTTTACAGAATCAGTGAGAAGTAATGATTACAGTGAGAATGAAGACTACGAAAGTGATGAGGGCAGGGAACCACCTGTAGAAGCCAATGTGGGCCCAGCAAAAGCTTCTAAAACTAAGACCAAAGACATAATTCATCTAAAATTGGAAGAAATCAGGAAAAAATCCTTGCCAAACATCACTGTGGAATGGTTACATACCTCCAGAAGACCAAGTAGAGTCACCATTATCCTATTTTTGCAGACTAGTCGATGAATCACCTTTAGAAAAAAATGTAGGTGAAAATAATTTGTACGCAATCCAAACCGATGTATCTTTTAACTTTCACACTGATGTGAAGGAAATAGAACAATTTTTAGGCATCTGCTTTTATATGTCACTGATTACGGTACCTGGTACGCGAAGGTACTGGGGCGTAAAATGTGGTATACCTCAAGTTAGAGACGTATTGCCTTTGCGTAGATAGAAACAAATAAAAAAACATCTACACTTCGCCAATAACTCAAAATTGTCCACCAGATCGTCTTTTCAAAATAAGAGAGCTTATTGAAGGTATAAGAAAAAAATTGAAAACAATTCCACTTGAGCAACACCTCTCTATAGACGAACAAATTATTCTTTATAGAGGAAGAAGTGGCCTAAAGCAGTATAATCCAAAGAAACCCAAAAAATGGGGATACAAAATATTTTGCCTGGCTGGTGGAAGCGGTATCATTTACGATTTTGAGGTATATTCAGGTCTAGTACATCAACCTGACCATCTACCATATATAAGTGCTAGTTCAAACGTTGTTCTAAGGCTAGCTGAACGGATTCTTGAAAATCATAACTTTCTTTTATTTTATGACAACTGGTTTTGCGGTCCCGCTTTGCAAATCAAATTAGCGCGTAAAGGTATCCATAGCTTGGGTACTGTTCGACCAAATCGCGTACCGGGAAATGGCATGCCTTCGGACAAGATCCTAAAACAATCCGGAAGAGGAGCTTTTGAAGAAAGAGAGGCATCATTTAGAGGAACTGTTTTGAGAATGGTGAAGTAGTTAAATAATAGATTTGTAAATCTACTAAACACTTTTACAGGTGCCTATCCAAAAACTTCTGGCAAACGTTATGACAGAAAGAATAAAAAAGAAATTGATGTCAAATATACCAGTATTGTTATATATTACAACAAGTTTATGGGTGGCGTTGACCTAATAGACTCTCTCGTGGCCTTGTATAGGACGAAAATAAGGTCAAAACATATTATTTACGTTTCTTCTTTCATATAATGGACATGTGCGTGGTAATCAGTTGGTTATTGTATAGGAGAGCATGCAATGATTGTGGTGTACCCGAAAATAATCAACTGTCCTTATACGATTTCAAGATAGACATTGCCGAATCCTTATGTTGGACTGGAAAAATAAATAAAAAAGGTCGCCTTTCAAATGAAAAACAGCCAAAAAAGAAAGCCCGAGCCCGTACATCCCAGAAACCAAACGTCGACTGCAGAACGGATAAAACCGACCCGAATACGACACTAAAACAGGACGCTGCAAAAACAAGTGTCAAAAAATCACGAAGGTACGTTGTAGCAAATGTAAATGCTACCTATGTTTTGTACCAAACCGAAATTGTTTTTATCTATTGCACAATTAGATTTAGTTTTTGTAACAAGATATAAATTTGTTATGCTTCCAAAGAATGTAATATTTTTTTGTATTTTGATAAATAAAACCGTTTTTCACGTTTACCGTCTTGTTTTTTATGAATTCACTGTTTTTGTATATTGAAAAATACTTTTACCAATAATGGGTATTGAAATTTTGAATCCACTAGTGGGACGGTGTATGCTTTAGTATACAACGTATTTTTTTCAAAATGAGATACAAATAAAAAAAATCAAATAGTTGCACTACTCAATACCCATAGTAACAGAGCCAAAACAACGAGAAAATTTTTTATTTTTTAACGAACAAACTGTTGAACCATCAGTGTTGGTAACACGTAGGGAAATTCCCTACATGTAGGGGAAATTGGTGTTATTTTATGGTATGTAGGTATGTAGGTACTGAAAACTAACAAATAGTGAAATGTAGGGAAATTAAATTCTACTAGTCATATTGCTGTGGGGTTAAACTTCGATAGAAAAATAGATTTTGAATTACTTACAGAAAAAAATCCTGAATTAAATGTAAGCAGCGTTCATAATGAATGGCGAGTTATGCCATTTCACTTCAATTATAATAAAAAAGAAGTTATGTCTAGATATGCAGTTAATGAATTTTGGTATAAAATAAGTCAAGTTAAAAATTACAATGACGAATTTATTTTCTATAACCTATCAAAGTTAGCAATGCATATGTTATGTATTCCTCATTCAAATGCAGATTCAGAGAGAATTTTTTCTATCGTAACTGATGTTCGAACCAAAAAGAGAAATAAATTAAGTCACGATGTTTTAAACTCGATTTGTATTATACGATCATTATAGTAATATTAATTGTACAACCTTCAAATGTGATCAAACTCATTACGAATTAACAAAATATTGTAATTTATATGATAATAAGTAATGTATCTTATTTTAATATGTAACTATTTTTAAATACATATTTTAACAAGGTTTTAACCAAGGTTTAACGAATTTGGTTTGTTAGTGTAGGGATTTTTTTTTTGATTTAGGGAAATTTTCGGTGTAGTAGTAGGGAAAAGGTTTTTAAATGTTCCCATCGCTACCATAGAGGGTTAAAGTTTCTTCTGGAGACGTAATAACTTTTTCATCAAAATTTTGTAAATATTGCAATTCTTTAACAAGTTCCACGGCAGTTATGTCTCGTTCATTGCGAGTTTTGTCGTTTAATAAATTTTCAACTTTTTGACATAATTCTAATTGTTCGTTTTCAGAATAATTTTTAAATTTATCAATATTCCATAAAAACGCGAAGTTATTAAAGTAAGAAGAAAGTAATTGGAATCTCTCATCCACTGATGTTATGATTATATCTAGAGCATTAAAAAACAATCAACTTTTAACTTTAAAGTTTCGTCGTGGATCAGTTCATCGTCACATTCATAATCAAAATGTTTTCTTTTTATTTTTCTCGGTCTTAAACCTTTTTGTTTTTTTAATTTAGGTTCTATGTCTAAGCTAGATGCTATTTCTTTAGCATTGATCAATATATCATTAAAACCTTTATCAAAGCGATAAGCTTTCAAAAAATTATTCAGATTATTTAAATGATTACAACACTGAACAACGTCAAAGTTCGGTTTTTGAATAATTTTACTAACAATGTTAACTTTACCTAAAATATTATACCACAATATAAGAATGCAAATAAATTCAAAATTAATTTTGCAATTTTTTGGCCAACGATGCAGCCAAATTTTTTACGTTATTTTCAAAGTTTCCTTCGCCTACTAGACCATCGAGTATCCGATAAAGGTTTTTAAGCTAAATTTGTTACATTACATAAATTAGATTTCAAAATTGACCAGCGTTTAGTAGAAACTGAAAAAAATACAAACAGTTCTTGAACTAAAGAAAAAAATGGATGCTCAAAGTATTCGATTTTGCGGCATCATTGACGACTAAATTTAGGGTATTATTGCAACAAGGAACAATGAAAGCTCGGGGATTGAAATCTCAAATTTCTTTTGTAGACCATTATGCTTACCACGCCTGTTTGCCCCATTGTCGTAACCCTGACCCCGCAAATCGTTGATATTTAAGCCTTCTTTCTCTAACGCCGCAAAAAGAAATTTTGTCAAGCCTTCACCCGACACATTATCTGTAGAACAAAATAATAAAAAATGTTCTTCTATACTAATTCCCGTGCTCTTTTAACTAACAAATCTTATACAAACTGAAATTTGTTCTTGGTGGCTAGAGTCAGGAGTGCAGTCTAATAATACAGAATAATATTTTTTTAATTAGTTCTAAAATTTTGGATTTGATATTTTCACCGATCAAGTTGATTACTTAATTTTGTATTTTATCTACGAGATAGTTTTTGTGATCTTTTATTTGAGAGCGTTTTTTATGTTCTGACATAATTGGGTCGAATTTGGAAATCATTTCTATGTATTTTAAAAAGTTACCATTGTTTTTGTCAAACAACTTATTACTACTTCCACTAAAAGCTAAATTTTGCTGACCTAAAACCTGAACCACGTAGAAAATTCTTTCTATAACAGCTTGCCAGTATTTAGTTTCTCTGTTTATTACATTTTGAATTTCAGAATCAATTATTTCATTTTTATTAAAACGGTTAGAAGGATCTAGCAATTTTAGAACATTTTCGATATGTAACTTGCTCTTTTATGAAACTTAGGAGAACAGATTTCAAATCGCTGTCATTAAAAATTTTTGTTTTGATAATGAGCAGGGCCACGTTTTACTAATTCTTGAATATTATTAAGACGTAATTTCTTAGGCCATAATGCAGCATCTTTCGAAAGTTGACTCATATTTTCCGTTCTGGTAATTTTTGAAGGTGTTGATTTCTCATTATCAGCGGAACTTGAAGTTGAAGGATTGCTTTCTAGAAGATTATTTTCTTGTCTGCTGCTGATACTTGTTTCAAGCACAGGTTCAGAATATTGAGATTCAGCTGTATTATTGTTGTTATTAATATTTGGCAAAGTAGACTCGGGTTTTGAAAAAAAATACGTAATTTTGACAGGGTTTTCCAGTTCTTCCTCTCTTTTTCTTTTATTCGGCAAATTTTGGTATCCAGACAATTTTTTCCTTTTTTCTGACACTCTCTATACTATAAAGAAATTAATACGTAAGTAAACAAATTGACAAATTATTCATGAAAAATGGAAATGTGTTGACATCTCAAACTCAAACTCGGAAGTATTTTCTTAACATTACTTATTTCAAGTTATTTCAAAATTTATAAATTTTTAGAAATAGTAATATTAGTGTTTATCAATTATTCTGTTTGAATTTACTTCAATTAACAATGATGTTTATATAATCAAATATAAAATAATTTTTGAGATGCAAGTTTTCGGCTTTTAATGTTTTAATAAATCTAAAATAAAAAATAAATTTTGGATGAACTCACCTTAATTCGTACATTGCAAGCTCAGACAGGAAAAAAACACTTGTTCGCTCATTAGCTGATCGTTGCAAACCAAGTTTCAAGCTCAACATGAATAAAATCAGATTTGTTGGAGTTCACACAATTTATGTTATCATGTTACGTATTACGTATTCGATCGAATAAATGCTATTATTGCGTATACTCTCATTTGGAAAATATATTATTTTAGAAAAGTAATTCGGTTCCTTCGTCTCAGAGAGTAAAAATAAAAAAATAAACAAATAAAAAACAATGTAATAGCCAGCAATTCCTTACTGGTTTTTTTATCATTATGAATTTTCTTTTGACAATGTTGTTTCTTGCTTTATCTTTTTTTTACTTTTGATTTTTGAGGTTTTTCGGCGCCCCGGCGTCGTCGTGCACCACACGACTTTGCCCTTATGTACGACGCGGAACTGAATTTAAGGCACAAAATTGAGTTATTTAATTAAATTTATATAAACATTTGTAAAACCGTAACAGTGATTGATATATTTAAGATTCTAAAGTATATAAAAAATTTTGTTTTAAATATAGGCTACTACTATACCCAAAAAAAACAAAATCAAAACTTTTTAAGATTTTGGTTGTAGTAACAAATAGAAGCTTATGGATAAAACATATGAAATAAATTCCCAAAAGACCACCCACGCGTTAAGACCTTAATAACTCGATTGACATTTAGTGCAAAATGCTTTTGCTATCTTATCAAGTAACATTTAAGAATCCGCAGTACTTTAACACCATTTTCAAAACGACTTCTAATTTATTACGCCAGTTAAGAGCGGATCTCCAGATGTTTTTACACTTTTCGGTTAGTGGATAAAAAAGGCGGCGTGTGCTAAGCACAAAAAAATTAAGATGGCACTTAAAAATAATTTGAATGATTGATTTATTGTTGAGTTAATTGAATTCTTAATTGGGCAAAGTATAAATGATGCTTTTACTTCTTGACGGGCAAAAACTATATATAGTCAAACTTGAATTGAAAATTGAAGTAAACGGAAAAATCTCAATCTGCAATAAAACATGTCCTGTTGCAGTAAATGTCATACAAGTTTCATAATGCTTTAGTACATTATAGCTATTTAAATTAAAATGTCGCGCATGGTGTACGAAATAGCAAATTTATTTGAAATATGTAAATCATTTATGTGGTAGCCATAATAAAACAATTCAATACCGTAAATTTAAATTTTACTGCATCGTACCTTTGATCGCACGTTACTTTAAGTATAAGTTTTCATACTAACGTACCTAAACAACAAAATTATTAACGTACTTTTATACAAATTCAAACAATTTTCAATTATATTTAAAACAGATTATTTTTAATAAAACTAAAACGTCAGCTTTAATTAACCGACTACACAATGCTTAAGATTCGCGTTTTGCAAATAAAACACTGAAAAATACTTACATAAAAGATAAAAAATATGTCAACAAAAACGTTATGTAAAAGAACATTTTGCAACAAAGTAAATAAAGATGTTTCAAAAATGGAAAAGAAATACTCAAACTCGTTTAAAAAAAGTTCATTTAAGAAACAGTCCTAAAACAAAACACAGCCAATGAAAAATCACAAATTGATTCGTTACTCTTAGATATGGGTGCAAAATTTTAACAAACTCTACATGGATTAGAATCAAGTAGTAAACAAAGTAAAATAGTGCATTCATCAGTTACCCAAAGAGTTAGTTCCAAATCGCGTGATTATAATGAAGACTATAAATAATTCCTTTTTACATTTATTTAAAAAAAAACAAAATGCCCAAGAGAGAAAAAAAACGTCAAGTTAAAAATTGCAAGAAAAATCTAGCTACTAATCGTGTGAAGAAATAAAACAAAAAGCGCCTATGAATTTGGCACAACATTATATAAATACAAAAGAAAATCATAAGAGTTCTAATAGCACTTTTCATAGTTTTACATTCCCTGACGAAAATTAAAAAAAGTATCGCATTTCTTACATTAAAAAAACTAAATTAAAAAATGTGCTAACTTCGCAAATCTAGCAATGTAAAATTAATAGTAAAACTGCGGAAAACCATCAGCACGATACATTTTCACAAATTGTCGTGCCTGACGTAACTTTTTAAAATTGTTTAAAAAATAGTATCAGTTGGAACTTTTTATTAAGATAATTCTAAAGCATAGAACTATTATAGAACTCTGTAAAATTACAATTAAAACTGGGGAAAATCATCAGCATAACACATTTTCACGAAATGTCGTGCCAGACGTAATTTTTAAAAATTGTTTAAACATAGTAATCAGTAGGAACTTTTCGTTAAAATAATTTTAAAGCATAGAACTCTTCTAGAACTGTGTCAAATGACCATTAAAACTGCGGAAAACCATCAGCACGACACATTTTCACAAAATGTCGTGCCTGACGTAACTTTGGAAAATTGTTTAAAAAATAGAAATCAGTTGAAACTTGTCGTTAAAATGTTTCTAAAGCATAGAACTCTTATAGAATTGTATAAAATTACAATTAAAGCTGCGGAAAATCATCAGCACGATGCATTTTCACAAAATGTCGTGCCAGACGTAATTTTTAAAAATTGTTTAAAAATAGTAATCAGTTGGAACTTTTTGTTAAGATATTTCTAAAGCATACAACTCTTATAGAACTGTGTAAAATTACAATTAATACTGCGGAAAACTATCGTCAGGACACACTTTCACAAAACGTCGTGTCTGACGTAACTTTTGAAAATTGTTTAAAAAATAGCAATCAGTTGAAACTTGTCGTTAAAACGTTTCTCAAGCATAGAACTCTTATAGAACTGTGTAAAACTACCATTAAAACTGCAGAAAATCATCAGCACAACATATTTTCACAAAATGTCGTACCAGAAGTAATTTTTGAAAATTCTTTAAAAAATAGTAATCAGTTGGAACTTTCCGTTAAAATGTTTCTAAAGCACAGAACTCTTATAGAACTGTGTAAAATTACCATTAAAATCACGGAAAATTATCAACACGACACATATTAACAAAATATCGTGCTTGACGTAATTTCTGAAAATTGTTTAAAAAATATTTATCAGTTGGAACTTCTTATTGAAATGTTTTTAAATCATAGAACTCTTATAGAACTGTGCAAAATTAACAGTAAAACTGCGGGAAACCATCAACACGACACATTTTCACAAAATGTGCCACACGCAATTTTTAAAGATTATTTAAAAAATAGTAATCAGTTGGAACTTTTTGTTAAAATGTTTCTAAAGCATAGAACTCTTATAGAACTGTGCAAAATTAACAGTAAAACTGCGGAAAACCATCGACACGTACATTTTTACAAAATGTGCCACACGTAATTTTTAAAAATTGTTTGAAAAATAGTAATCAGTTCGAACTTTTCGTTGAAAAGGTTTTAAAGCATAGAACTCTTACAAATCTGTGTAAAATTACTATTAAAACTGTAGAAAATCATCAGCACGACACATTTTCACAAAATGTCGTGCCAGACGTAGTTTTTAAAAATTGTTTAAAACATAGTAATCAGTTGGAACTTTTCGTTAAAATAATTCTAAAGCATAGAACTCGTATAGAACTGTGTAAAATCTCCATTAAAACTGTGGAAAATCATCAGCACGGCACATTTTTACAAAATGCCGTGCTGAGCCTGTCTATTAGAAAATTATTAAAAATTGTTAATTCTTAAAATAGAGATCTAAAATTAGACATATAGCCTTGGCCAAAATTATGAGTTCACCTAACATTTTGTGAATATAACCCTACGCAATAATTAAATGCGTTTAAAAAGTTCTTAATAGTAGTGAGTCATATTTACGCATATCATTTACATAAGCTTGCTAATAATTCGCTTGTTTATAAAGTAGGTAGGGATCACAAAATGAATTTTTGTTTCTTACTTCTTACCGAGCATTTTATGTATACAGATGTAAGTAACCATAGTAGTGCGATTATAAAATTACATTTTATATAGTCGATTTATGTGTTGTGGTAGTGTGTCATCATGCCGAAAAATAGTGAATTAAGCATTGTCAAGAGAGCACAAATAATAGCTTTATATTCGCAAGGCTTAAGCCAAAGAAAAATAGCACGGCAAGTGCAATGTTCGCAATATGGGGTTCAAAGTACTATTCGACGTTATCAAGACACTGGTTCTTTTGAATCAAGAAAGGGTAGAGGCAGAAAATCAATGACTACTGCAAAAGAAGATCGGATTTTAGAACGTTTGTCTTTAAAAAATCGCAAAAAAACATCTAAAGAGCTCTCCAGAAAATTGTTGAAGCAATATTCTATAAAAATATCATCAAGAACGGTAAGGAGGCGCTTGAATAAATTTAATCTAACAGGTAGACGAGCTCGTCATAAGCCGTTACTGATAAATCGCCAAAAGAAATTAAGATTAGATTGGGCAAAGGCACATGAACATTGGACAATGGAAGACTGGACCAACGTGATCTGGTCAGACGAAACTAATGTAGAGGTAGGTTAATTAAGTGCATATTATGTACTCTAAAATAGTTTTCGATATAAGGATTGTATTTATCGAACTTTTACAAAGATCCAAAAAATAAACAAAAAAACAAATTCTTTTTTCAGATTCTCGGTCAATCTGGAGGACAATTCGTTCGTCGCCGAAGAAATGAAGCTTACCACCCCGACTGCATCGTACCAACTGTAAAGTTTGGAGGTGGTAGCATTATGATTTGGGGATGTATGTCGGCGAGAGGCGTCGGGAAAATTTTTGGTGCGAAGGGAGGATGAATAGCATCACCTATATTTCTATGTTGACAGAAGTTTTGGAACCGTCGATTTTGAAATTATTTCACGAAGAAGAGCCTCCATACATTTTTCAGCAAGATAATGCGCCCTGCCACACATCAAAGGCATCAAAACATTTTTTTACTGAAAATGCTATAAATTTGTTAGATTGGCCCCCACAATCCCCTGATCTATCACCTATCGAAAATTTATGGCATATTTTAAAAGTCAATATTAGTAAGAAACATTGTACATCTAAAGAAATGTTACAAAATGTTATTAAAGAAGAATGGGAGAATATATCTCCAGATTTATGTAACAAGTTAGTTAACAGCATGCAACAAAGAATTAAAAAAGTAATAGCAGTTAAGGGTGGAGTAACTAAATATTAAATTATTTTATGTATTTGGCTACAATAAATTAAATTTTGCATAAATATTTCTTGCTATTCCTTTAAACCCATTAAAACCCTTAAAAATTTAGGTGAACTCATAATTTTGGCCAAGACTGTATATATGTATACTTATCTTAACCAGAACTATTCAGAACTCTTGTCAAATAAGAGGAGGGTGTCGTGCGACATTTTTACAAATTCGTTTTTCTTTGGTAAGAAATGCGAAACTTTTTTTAATTTTCATCAGTAACTGTAGAACTATGAAAAGTGCTATTAGAATTCTTATTATGATTTTTTTTTAAAAATTTTACAAAATGTGTTGAGCGCGACTATTAAAAATTTATTAAAAATTGTTAAAATGACGATCTAAAATTACTCCTATATACTTAACTTGTCCAGAACTACTGTGAAAAATATTAATATTTAATGCGTTTTAGTACTTTAGCGAGGAGGGTGTCGTGCTAGATTTGCGAAGTTAGCACATTTCTACAATTTTGTTTTTTTAAGGTAAGAAATGCAAATTTTTTTTAAATTTTTATCAGGAACCATAGAACAATGAATAGTGCTATTAGAACTCTTATTATTTTTTCTGCTCTCGCTACGTACGCGGCGTTTCGTTTTAAGTGGAAACAGTGCGGACTTTATATGTAAATACTTTTGTAGTTCGAACGTTATCTCGTACATCCGGTACACCTATTCGATTACAATTATTTCTAATTTCTTTAATTGAACGATATTAATGAACTTTTGGAACTTGAATAATTCTGATTAATAATATTTAAGGTCACTTTTTTTTATAATGTTAATAGAATTAATTACGATGTTTACCAGACGCCGTCATTGTAATGGTTGATCTATAATGATTATTTAACGTAACCTACACTTATTATCTTGTTGTTTCATATAAAAGAATATTGCCATTATCAAGGGTAGAAATTTGGGAGCTATACCGTCTCTCGTACACTAAATTAATGATACTTTTATTACCGGTCGTGCTGAACTTGACGTCAAGGTCCACGGGCGATGTTACGTACTTTAACGCGGATAAATTTGCTACGATTTACGGTAGCCGCGGAGATACCTTTTAAATATTAACGCTTTAAACTTTTTTTTTCTCCCAGAGTCTATTTTTGGGACCTGCTTTCATCTTATATGTAAATTGTATGTATATTGTTACCATTTTGTGGTGTTATGTAAGATAATTTAATTTCGGATTATACCAGTGGCGTAACCGTCGAGTGGCTTTTTCCGTTCCGAAATTGGCTATTAATCAATATCCTTAATAAATGGTTATTGTTGATTCGTACTATGTTTCTTTTGGGGGACCTCAGGTCTAGGATCTCCTTTTCTCCTACCTAGACTGTGTTTCTTCGACAAAAATTCGAGAAGAGGTGGCCCACTTGGGCATTTAGCTTACCTAAAGAAAACTTGGTGTCTTACGATTTTCTTTTACCCGACGACCATCTACGGTGAGGCTAGCCGAAAGGTAAGCAACAACATCTTGGTAATTAATTTAAGTAATTTGTTCTTTCTTTCTTTTTTTCTCCACCTCCCCCATTGGATCATAACAAATATTGTAACATAATTAAGGTACTTGCATCGTCTATACAACTTGATTTAGTACTTAAGCAAGTAACGCGTTTAGTAAATTGCTTAATTAGTAAAAAGGAACAATTCCTATTTACTTATGCCAGTGGCTTCTAGGTCTAGTTTATTTAGCTTATTAGTAAAAGTACACAATGTGTATTGTGCGGTGTTTAAATAAAAAAATATTGACTCGCTGAAACAAAGATACCACTTTAAAATTTGTAGAAGAATATAGAGATCGACCATGTTTATGAGAGACAAGGTCTACCAAAATAAACAAGCTCGGGATCTTTATAAGATAGTGAACACGATATGGGAATCAAAAAATTTGGTGTGAATGATATAAAATTCAAAATACGGGCATTACGATCAACGTATTCTCAAGAAAAAGTAAACGTAAAAGATTCCTTAAAATCAGGAACGGGATCGGATGACGTGTAAATATATTTCGTTTATATATTATTACAATTAAAAAATCATTCTCTTCTGCCACGGAACAGCACCTTCAGTAACATAGTACTGACAAATTCGATCTCTTTTTTCTCTTGCATATCTTGGAGAATGATTACCTCATATTGTTCCTATAGACGGTAAAATTAATCCTATCTCGTTTCTCCGAGTCCCTAACCTAAAACGACCACCAGATATGTCTTCATCATCAAAAAACCCACTTGGTGTATAATTTTTACTAGACGTAATTCTTATCCAGTTGTGTAGCGCGCAACACGAATTAATAATTTTATCTACTGTTTCTGGTAAACTGGCAATTGGTTTTTCGAAAACACGAAATCGGCTGACTAAGATGCCAAAAGCATTCTCTACTATACTCCTTGTCCAAAAAAAAACGGTGATTAAAAATTTTTTGTTCTTTTGAAAGTACCACTTTTGAATAAGGTTTCATTAAATATATCTTCAGTAAAAAAGCATCATTACTTACGATGAAACCGCTGTCCAGTGATAAACTATTCTTTAGTGCTTGAAATAAACGAAATTGTTAGAAAACATCCCCGTCGGACTGTCTTCCACAGCACCTCACATTTATATATCGGAAAGAATAATTATGGTCAATAACAGCTAACATAACGATGGTATGAGTAACTTTATAATTAAAAACATTGCTACCACAGTTTACTGCTGCGTGAATAGAATCATGATTTTTATCAATCGCTCCATACCATTTTGGAAAATGTCACCTTTGACGAAATCCATTCTCAAATATGTTCCATCTCTGTTTAGAAAAAGGCACCTAAATTTAAAAATGCAATATACAAGTTTGAAATACAGAATAACTAAAAGTCATTTTCTTTTATTCTAAGTACAACTCGAGCAAGCGGAACAAGAAAATGATACCCAACAAGAAATTAGTTCTAAACAACAAAATGTTATGAATGAAGTATGTCGTTTATGGACTTGGTGTTGCTGCACAATTATTGTCGTTGACACCAATATCAGCTATTAAGACACAAAAGCATATAAAATCAATTCTGATATCACCAAAACTTCAAAAACTACAGAGTAACAACTACAATACTCCAGGCTCAAGTAATGTTCCTACACCTTTGCCATCCCCTACATATTCACATTGTAACTCTACACTGTACAAAAATGCTTAGTGTTAAACAGGTGTAACAGATTACATTTTGTGTAAATAAAAAAAATATAGATAAACACTAACTTTCTTAAGATGTTTATTTTTGAGGATTTCGCGGCCATGATTTTTTGAACCGCGTTCCATATTTACACTTTTTACGAAATTCATAAAACTTAGAAAAATAAAAGCTGAAACTGAAGGAATAGGATCCTGACAAGCCTTTATATTACGCCGTTCGGGTCAGTGGTTCGTGACGGTTTCGATTCATTAGTGTTCCGGAACATGTTTTTTCATATTGGCGCTAGATCGATTCCATTATCCCTATTGAAAAACAAATGGCGAAGTTCCAGAAGTTACAGGAAGTACAACATCCTCCACCGCCGCAACTAAAGACAGACAGGAATATCAATATATCTTTCACCACACTCAGTGAACTAGCAACGGCTATTTTATCAAAAAAATTAAATTTTGCTATCACACCAACACATACCAAAGAAATAAATAGTGAATTCATTGGAAAGCACACGCAGAACTCTGCCACAACATATTCAAGAAGAGGTGAGTGTCAAAACAGCCGATATTCTGAAGAAATCTACAGCACCTAAACCCAACATCAATCGAGAGGAAATAAATGCTCTAAGTTAACTTAAGGCCAACAAAGAAATCACTGTATTACCAGCTGATAAAGGAAATGCTTCTGTAATCATGAACACCAACGACTACATAGAAAAAATCGATACTTTGCTACAAGATTCGGCGTACAAAGTATTGAAGAGGATTTCGGCCGCTGTAAAATCCGAAAGCACGATCCCGGAACATCAAAAGAGACGACTAATTCCTACAGCCACGAAGATGCCGCACCTTTACGGCGTTCCAAAAATTCACAAACCAGGGGTACCTCTTCGCCTAATTGTGAGTGCTATAGGTTCAGTCACCCATCCTCTGGCTAGATACTTATGTACGATTTTACAACCGCTTACGAGAAAAAGCATCCATCACGTAAGGAATTCCCAGCACTTCGTCTCAAGGATTAAAAAACTTAAATTGGAATCAGAAGACATTTTAGTCAGTTTTAATGTGACATCTCTCTTCACAAAAGTGCCACTACAAACAGCACTAGAGATCATCAAGACTAAATTACGAAAAGCGGATTTGGATGAGGAGCTTAACGGACTAATTGAGCTATGGTTAAAGTCCACGTACTTCTCATTCAACAATATTGTATACGAACAAATTGAAGGAGCAGCCATGGGATCACCACTTTCTCCAGTCATCGCCAATATATTTATGGAGGATTTTAAAGAAAGAGCACTAAAAACCGCTACCCTCAAACCAAAATGCTGGCTACGTTATGTGGACGATACATTTGTAATTTAATCTCATGGAGCAGAAACACTACACAACTTTCTGGATCACATCAACCAGTTAGATTCCAACATCAAATTCACCATGGAAAAAGAAACAAACAGAAGCATTCCGTTCTTGGACGTACTGGTCACTCGAAAGATGGACAACAGATTGGGGACATCAAGTATATAAAAAACCGACACATACTGACAGATACCTTAACGCCGAATCATATCATCCAACTCAGAAGTTTTCAGTTCTAAAAACTTTAGTACACAGTGCCATGGCGATCAGTAAACCGAACACGTTAAACAACGAGCTAGGTCACCTAACGAACGCCTTAATAAAAAACGGTTTCAAAAAAGGAGACATATATCGAGCAATTAACAAACACAGTAAGGAAAAACCAAAGAAGAAAGACCCCGTGGCAACTTCCTTCCTTCTTTACATAAAAGGCTGCACGGATAAAATAGCCAGGATACTTAGAAGGAAAAACATCAAAGTGACCTTCACTGCAACAAATAAAATAGCCGCCAATTTCTCAAAATCAAAAGAAACAAAAGCACCACTCGAGGAACCAGAGGTCTACCACATCCCTTGTTCGTGTGGGTTGGATTACATAGGACAAACGGGGCGCAACATAGCTACCAAATTAAAAAAACATAAGGCGGATACAAAGAAACATAACACAAGATCTGCTGTTGCAGAACATTTCTTAGACAACGGTCACACAATAAAATTTGAAGAGGCAACAATGTTGGCTAAATCCCAAAACTTCTGGCCCAGACTATACAAGGAAGCCATCGAAATACAGAAGTACGACAATTTCAATAAGGATAATGGAATCGATTTAGCGCCAATATAGAAAAACATGTTCTGGAAGACTAATGAATCGAAACCGTCACGAACCACTGGCCCGAACTGCATAATATAAAGGCTTGTCAGGATCCTATACCTTCAGTTTCAGTTTTTTTCTAAAGAAAACAGCGACATGACTGTCCAAACGTCAAATATTGTAAATTTTTCAAAGTTTGTAAGCTTCCTAAGTTTTATGAATTTCACGAAAAGTGTAAATATGGAACGCGGTTCAAAACCCAAAATTTTTTTAAGATAATTTGACATTTAAATTAATATTTTATTGTTGTTGGAATCTTCTCCATATTGTTATTTGAAATTGAGTAATTTTGTTATTTTACTGATTTGATTACTTAACTTGTATGCAAATTTCAAAAATTACTGTCAAATTTTTAAACATCCAATTAGAAATCTTAATAATCATAAATCCTTTATAACACTGCAGAAGCAAAAGTCAGATAAATTATTGTAGACGTTTCATTTCTATCAAAAAGAAACTAGTAATGAAGTTGAGAACTATGTGCTTTGTTTTATTCTAATTACTTTGAACTTAGTTTTCTAAAGTTTATTTTTTCCATTTATTCTTTAGTTACTCAAAATGGGTTAATTATATTATATTATTTATTTTTATTTTTATATAGATTCTCAAAACCCTCCCATTAATATATTTAATTTTAATTTTTATATTTTAATAAACGCTACATGTTTCGACAGATTGTCATCTTCAGGCGTATACTATAAAATCAAAAAAAAAACAAAAAATATAAAATCGAATCTTAATTAAATATAAACTTACATTAGAATTGAAAAATCAAACTTCAAATATTATATAAACTTTTAAAAAATAATAATAATAATAATAATAGAATAGAAGAAATAGAATGGTTAAATATTTGAAGTTTGACAAATTTCAAAAATTTGAACAACACAAAATTATCTTAATAATAGAAAATCCTAGGATACAACAAAATAATATAATAATGGAAATAATCAATCAAAAACTAATTTAGAAAAAGTAAATTATTATTAAAATTAACAACTTCGTTAAGGGATGATTCACGATTAGAATTGTAATTTTTAATAATTTCTTTTATTTCGAAAAAATTAAGTCTTAAACCTTTATTGCAAATGTGTAAAATTTCAAAATCTTTTTTAGAATTGAATGAATGCTGAGAATTTAGTATATGATTAGCAAATGATGATTTAAATGAAATGTTATTATTTTTAATACAAGATAGATGTTCAGCAATAATCTAATAAATCTAAAATATATTTTTCTCTTCCTTATATAGGCCCATCTTCATTTCAATTTCAAAATCTTTTAAAACATTTTGGCATTAACATTTCTTTTTCGTCAAATAATAATATTAAATCTTTATTTGTTAATACTAAATATAAAATTAATATTTTAGACAAATCCGGTGTTTATAAATTAAAATGTGGTGATTGCAACGCATTTTATATAGGTCAAACAGGTCGAAAGTTTTCCATTAGAATTGCTGAACATCTATCTTGTATTAAAAATAATAACATTTCATTTAAATCATCATTTGCTAATCATATACTAAATTCTCAGCATTCATTCAATTCTAAAAAAGATTTTGAAATTTTACACATTTGCAATAAAGGTTTAAGACTTAATTTTTTAGAAATAAAAGAAATTATTAAAAATTACAATTCTAATCGTGAATCATCCCTTAACGAAGTTGTTAACTTTAATAATAATTTACTTTTTCTAAATTAGTTTTTGTTTGATTATTTCCATTATTATATTATTTTGTTGTATCCTAGGATTTTCTATTATTAAGATAATTTTGTGTTGTTCAAATTTTTGAAATTTGTCAAACTTCAAATATTTAACCATTTTTAATTTAATTTGATTAATATATGTTGGTAAGTTTATTCATTTTTATAACTTTTTGATTTTTTAATTCATTTTTCAGATTTCTATTATTATTATTTTTTAAAAGTTTATATAATATTTGAAGTTTGATTTTTTAATTCTAATGTAAGTTTATATTTAATTAAGATTCGATTTTATATTTTTTGTTTTTTTTTTTTGATTTTATAGTATACGCCTGAAGATGACAATCTGTCGAAACATGTAGCGTTTATTAAAATATAAAAATTAAAATTAAATATATTAATGGAAAGGTTTTGAGAATCTATATAAAAATAAAAATAAATAATATAATTAGTTTTCTAAAATGCTTTTTTCTACGACTAGCAGATAATACGACAAATTCTATGTTTATTAGCGATTAGTCAACGTTGCGTATTTCGATTGATCAATTTCATTCTGTCAGGTTTGACAGCGTACAAGATAATGAATTATAAAAGCATAATTTAGAAAACGTTTACAAACATCTCTTACATCACAATTATAATATTTGAAAAGGAAATTCTTTAGAGCCGTGTGTGGATGCTATTATGTTTACAAACGTTGGTATGTAGTAGTAATTTTGCAGTCATTAAATGAAAATATATTTTTTTTTGTTTTGAATTGTTAATACTACCACCACCACATAAAACTTGGTTTGATTAAGCGGCTTCTTAAGGCAATTAATAAAAATATATTGTTTTTAAATTTCTGTAAAGTTCACTTTCGAAATTAAATCAAGATCGTTCAAACGCAAAACTAGCAATAAAACGTAAAAAAAACTACAAACCATTTTTATAAGCAAATCAAAATTTATCTAAATTAATATTATTGATTTTTGAGCTCAATAAAATATAAGTCAAAAAATGTAAAATTTAAATTTTTCTAGTCCGATTTTAAAAAAACTTTTCATTTGGAAAAGCAATACACTACGCTTTTAGCAAAATTAAAAATATATATATTTATCAATCAAGTATCCGAAATTTTAAATAAAAGAAAATTAAATATTACATAAACAAATATTTTTTGCACGTCCTAACATCTAGAACAAGATTTAAAACGGTTTATGAAACTAAAAGCAAGTTTATGTTTTAATTATGAAATTCTTATACAAGAACCAAGCAAAAATAAATTAACTGTATAAACAAATATAAAATAAATACATTTTTATTATTATAATAAAAATAAAGTAACTATAAAAATTCCACACATTTAAAATAAGAATTTAAATAAACTGAACATATGCAAGTCTATTTTGTTTTAGTTAAAAATCCATAAACATCTTGTATAAGAAATTAGATCTATTTATAATAATAATTTACATTAAACAGAAGCTTAAAGTCTAACAGTCGCTATCGTTAAAATAAAACCACTTCACGAAAGTGTTGACGCCCGAAGGATAACATATCAATAAACACGTATAGTACATTATGGGAACACGTGTCTCTTATTAATTTTTTTTCCAAAGATTTTATGGTTGTAGTAAATTAGAGAAAATATTCCGCTGAAGAGAAACAGCATTTTTACTTTTCTTACAGATCATAAAATAGCACGAACAAACTATGTCCCAAAATCCCAGAGCAATTTCGCAGATTTAGCGGTAGATCGAACGTCATTTGGGGCTAAGGGGGCCACTTTAAAAAGCTGAAAGCGTACTTTGCACTGTTGAACTGTTTGGTATATAGTTCTCAAAGGACTACCAATAAAATCATTGCTATGTTGCTACTGTATTTCTGTCTACGTATAACCAAACTTGGAAAATTTAGAAGAAAAATCTTTTTAACGCGAAATTTTATATATCATCGGTTATTTTACAAATACTCGAAAGTATTTAAACGCTTACACATTTTGAAATGTTTACTTCGCGGCATCGCATTAATCTTATTTAAATTGAATTTATGATCGTAAATTTTTGAGGTGCATTAAGTACATTTATTTTATAGTTCTGCCAAGAATTAGTAAATATTTGTAAACGAAAATACTGAATACTACTTTAAACTATTTTAATAGTAACGATATTTATAATGAATAGCTGAGAATAGATCAATTTAATCGTATTTATTAAAATGAATCATAATTTGCTGACGTAACTTATTTGATTGTAAAGTTTTTTAAAAGAAAAGTGCAACTATTTTTTTGTAATTTAAAAAAATGTAATTGTAATTAATTTACTAAGTAAGAAAAATTGAAAACTTTATATTACACTGGTCTACTAAAAAAATTTTTTTAGGTCAGACACCATCCTGCTGATTCTTATGTAAAATGACTTCCTAAAGCCGAATATAACACTCGTTTTTCCCAATCACCCACTGTATTCGAGGGAGCATCCTTGTCTATTTTTATCACCTTTTGATAAAAACTATTGGGCATGAATTTGATTTATAAGAGTAAATAAATTATTTTTGTTATAAGAACAATAAACAATATTATAAATGTAAAAGTAAAATAAACTGTTATGGTAAAAATATTTTGGTGTGGTACTGTAGGATTTTTGTCCTATACTACGACATTTTAGATACTGGAAACAATAAAAATTCCACTTCCATTTTCTGCATTAAGAAAGTCACACATATGTGCTAGTGTCAAACCCAAAATTCATCGGGGTGAGGATGGATTTTCATTTTATAGCGCAATTTGATTTTTCTATTTTATCATTAGCAATTCTAGTCACCTACACATGTTCTTTTAACTTTAGGATACCGGCGCCTGTTCTTTCATAAATAAAATTTCTATGAGCAATTAATACGGCACGCATAGAGTATTGAAAATTGTTCCGGGTGCGTATTCTGCGACCCTAAGTTAAGAGACGTTCCTATCATAATAGCAGGTGACTTTAATTCGAAATCGCCGCTTTGGCACTCACCGGTAACCAACGAGCGAGGACGATGCGTGGAGAACCTCGTAGCTGAGCGTGAGCTCTGTGTTGTCAACGAACCACACCAACATTTTACCTTCTCTAGTTATTTTGACTCGACGAATATTGATGTCACTTTGGCGTCCCCTTCTGTTTGTTAGAAAAATCCAAAACTAGCGTGTAGTTCTGAGTTATTGAAAGTGACCACCGACTGATACGGTTTGAGTTAACCATCAAAACTCCTCTCCTAGAACCGATCCTTAAGATAATTCTAGATTTCAAACACATAGAACCCGTTCGCTTAAACACGACAATCGCAAGCTCTACTCCAACATACCTTCCATGTGGTGCTTTGTACCACGATCTGTAGACGCCATCATTGATAAGTTGACCGAGATTATCCTCGATTCTTGCCAACATAATTAAACAGCATACGCATAAGCTCTAGAGCCGGTGTTCCGTGGTAGAACCTTAAGTTAGATAGATTAAAACGAGCGGTGCGTTGCTTACGAAGTCACCACCAAAAAACTCTACCAGACTTAAAACTTTAATGGCTTGTCTTTTACAAAGCCGCGCTTCACCGGTACAAACTGGCACTAAAGATAGCTAAGTATAGTTAATTTACAAATTGTTGATCCAACCGTGCTCCAGTGTCCGAGACGGCGACAGATACACTACTTCAGAATACGAGACGATTAAAGCAATTGTTTGCTCCTTGTTTCCTAACAACCATCCAACAACAGATAATCCTTTGCATGCCCAAATAAGATCCAGTATTAATTTGTAAATAAAATCCCAACAGGACTGGGTGGTCACTAGCGACAATTTGCTAGTGACTAGTAAAACCTCTGAAAACAAGTCGGACTCAGACTCGACGAAATACATTGTAATGTCCTACATCTAATTGTACAAAATTCCCTCTCTTCTACGATCGTTAATTTGTTTAACTCATGCATTAAATGTGGTTATTTTCCTTCCAGCTGGAAAATTCATCATCATTCTAAAAACTGGGAAAAAGCATCTCGTAAATACCAACTCGTACCGTCTGATAACTCTGTTATCAAAACTTTGCAAACTTTTTGAACGTGTGCTTCTTAAAAAGATTGATAAGGACATTCCTCCACATTTTTTTTTTCATCCCGGTCAATATGGCTATGGTAGATTAATGACCAATGTACTACCAAACGTCTCCAAGTACAGACTTGCAATTTCCATTGACACATCAACAACGTATAGTGGCCCTCAATAATAAAGACTCTCGTCGTCAAGAGAGTACCTGCTGGCGCCAGGCGCGTCATTCGTTGTTATTTATCGAACAGATTTATAACTTATTCCACGAACGAATTCCGTTCTGTTTATGCCAGACGACTGGCGAAAGGGTGTCCACAAGGCTCAGTTTTCAGACCAACTTTGTAGAATCTGATCGTAAACGACTTGCTATGTACAAAACTATCAGCAGACTGCAACAAACTGGCGCTTTTAGCGGACAAGACTAAGTATATAGTTTGTGGCTCCATTTTAAAACGAGTTCCTTCACTGCGCCTCAACTACACTCCCGTCCGTAAAGTTTTCGAAGTCAAGTACCCCGGACTTTTGCTTGACGACAAATTGAGTTTAGTAAAACATTGCGCATTCGCAGTTAACTAGTGTAAGAATGTTTTGCACTTGTTCTACAAATACTCACGCTTAAAATGGAATCTACACAAAAAATCTCTTGCAAATATCTTTAACAGTGTAGTCATACCCATGCTCACCTATGGCCTAGTCATTTAGCACCACAGATTTCAACGTTCCCACGTGGCCAGGAAACTGGCCTCGCTCTAATCCCTATTTCTTAGATCTATCCCCGAAGCTTATTGCACCGTTCCCGTGGATACCCTCTCTGTCATATCCAAGCATTCTCCCCTACATCTCCTTTTGCAGAAAATTTACTGCACCAAAGTTCTTGGCAAGACTGGCACGTACAATTTTCTTGACCGCCACGTTTTGTTTAACGATTTTCCGTCCTTTTCAACGACCAAGCGTCACTTAAAGGTCTTGATCTTGGGTGAATGACAGCCGCTCTAGAACAATTCCCAGAAAGAGCGTAACGCCTACTCCCTTATCCCGAATATCTTTACCTGGGTCAGAATGTCCCACGTCCGTGGATATCGTTGTCATTTAAAACGCATTACCATCAGTGTCTGTAGTGTGGCATTCCTACCACCCCAGCACATCAGATTCTCTTTTATCGCAAATTCGATAACGTTCGGAGTCACCTGTTACCCACGATCAACTCCTATCACGAATCCCTTCAGGTCATCCTTAGATTGGTGCGTGATATAAATGTATATAGACTCTTTTGTAAAGAGAGGGCAGAGCCTTTATTAGAAATAGTTTCTTTAGTTTTGCTAACTTATGCATGGTAATTAAGTTTTATTATTTTGCAAGCAGCGATGGCAAAGTAGGAGTTTAGTTTCGTTATATAACATTGCATGTTTATTTAGAGTCACTTTAGTTTATTACATTTTTAGTTAAATAACACGTTTGGTTTGTGTTTTAACTGTCACTGTTTGATTAGTGCTCTTTATTTTTTTTTCATCTATATGCAGATCTTTTTTCTTACTGACTTGGTATTAACCTAGAAGCGAAGATAAGCTGTAAGGCAAGTGTCTCGCGGAACCACGAGCTCTTATAGCTCGCGCAAATACTTAGCCCGTCCTACTGGTCTTTAAGGACTATCCTATCTACTTGCAACATTTTCTTACTTAAACTATTAGGTAGTATGACAGGTCCACGTTCTTTACTACCTTAAGTTAATTGAAGTTATCAATACCATCGTTTAAATTACTACAATTACGAACAAATTAAAAGGCACGCCTGTGTCAAAATATTTGCACTAACGCCGGGAAACTTAGCGCACTTGAGTATTTCTTAACATATCTTATGAAACTGAGGCATTTATTTGTGATAACGCTGTATGTATATAATAATTTACTTTTCAGCAACTTTAGGAAATTGTGTTGGATGTGTCATTAGCTAATCGCATATTCCCGAACACTAAATTGTGAGTATCTTATTTCTTTTATCGAATTTTTTTGTCTGCATTGTCAGTCGTTTGCACGCACGAGTGTACGTACATATTACGTATGTTGTCACATTTAAGTATAAAACTTTTTTTTACATGTAATAAATTAAACGGTGCACTCTATTTTGCTTAAACGCGCAATATTTGACATTTGTGTTGTATTCACCAACGTAAAATTTTATCCAAATTTCCCCTATAACAATCGAATTTTTTTGCAGAATTTTACGTTTCAAGGTGTCCTGAATCAGAAAAATGATTTTTTTTTGTGTCTGTGTGTAACGATGTACCTACGATAACTCTTGAACCAAAAGTCCTAGTAACTTAAAATTTGGTATGGAGCTGGCTTTTCATATTCTCTCGGTTCTATCAAAAGATGGGTCTGATAAAAAAAACGGAAGTAAGTGTATCCGCCATTTTTAACAGTTTTTCTTATATAATTTTGTACGTAAGTAAATTATTCGAATTATTGTTACAGTTTCTTATAGAGATAATTCTTCCTAACCATTTATTAAAATAAAAAAAAATTTCTAACAACAGTTTATTAAAAATTTTATTAATAATTTAAAATGAATTCCATATATAATCTAGGTTTGAATTTGCTTGTGACGATTTTTTAGAAAAAAATAAAATAAACAGGGAAAGCAACATCGAGGGGCACAAATATAAGAGTTAGTCGATACGATAACATAACTTCAATTTACCATATTTCGGTTATATCTTAATGAAATCGAGAAAAACTCCTTATAGAAAAGTCGAGTCGTGACCACACACGTGTTTTTTTAATATAAAACTAAGCCAACAAATTTATTTATATGTACGAAGTGTTGCCTGATCTAAGGAGTCTGCATCGTTATTATTAACTGTGATATGTATTGACAAATCCTTAACTGCTATTTATCTGCTATCATTCTACCTTGTTTTTAAATCTGATCTCTTTGTTGAAATAAATTGTGTTTTGCAACTTGTTTCCTTTCAGTATTCGATAGATGTAAACAAAATCTGTAGTTACTATATTTCTCTCGTATTTGCGCTTTTTAATTATTTTATGATTAGCACACCGAATGCCGTTCACAACCCTCTCGCCGAAGTGTTCTGAGCTGCTACCTGTAAGTAAATTTACGTAACAAAATGTAATGAATAGTAAATAAATATATATATGTACATTTGGTGCTTGCTTTTATTACTGAAGTAAAAGTTTCTAGTACTAAGTTCGTTTGTTTTCGGTTCAATTGTTCAAACGTCAAAGTTTCCAATTGCGGATTGAGCTGATATTTTCGTACATTTACATCTGCTAAAAACAAACAACACATCTTGTGCCTATGGTACAAGTTATATAGGACAGACGGGACTATCTACTGAAGTTAGAGTACAAGAACATATGGCTGACTGCAAACACCGCAGAGTTAGAAAATCAGCAATGTGTGAAACCAAACTAAAGTGTTGGCTAGAATAATTCGCAAAGCTGTAGAAAAAAAAACATCTTTATAATATAAACCGGAAATACGGTTTAAAAGTCAGCAAACCTTAGCTACCAGTATTACACCTTCTAAGACAAAAATCAACCTTTCTGGAAAAGACACAAACTCTTATTCCGAGTAATAACGAAGTTAATCAAGCGGTAACGGAAAGATAAGATCCGTTAATTACGTTAATCGCTAATGATATAAATACCGTCACTTACACTTTTTCCTTTAGTAACATTTACCACTCCGAATATGCAGGCTCCAATCTCATGCAAAACGTCAGTTTATTTGGGTTCACAAAAAACAATACGACAGCGACTAGAACCAAGCCTAAAAAGTCTGGATTTTTAAATACGACGCAGTCTAAGCCGAAACTTGCCTATAATCGTAGGTATAAATTTTCGTAAATTCTGCGCGCTAGATGTGTATTTTTTATAAATTGCTACCATACTATAGCGTAACGACTCATGTCGACTTCCAACCAGTACTTCTTCAGATGCTTTGTTTCTGTTGGTTAGAGTTTTTGGTTTTTTGATGTACTATTTTGCTTTATGCGATTTTTTGACACATTTGATTGGCAATTCTTAGCGAACTAGAATAACATCTTTTATTTACGTTCCTCCTTGGGTTGGGTGTTATTGTATTTGGGTTTGTTTTGGATTTTGGGGTTCTTGGCGTATGCCTAAATTTCTGTTCTTCAATTAGTATCTACTTCCAAATTTTTTATTTTGTTGGGGAGGAATTTATGTTAAAAATTTTTTGATGTTGGTCGCGTATTGTATACATTTCGTCCTAGAACGCAATCTTGCTACATTTAGAGTGTTGGCTGTCATTTTTTGTTTTTTCTTGACGTATAGAATTAATAAAAGGAAGAAACGACATTTCCAGTCAATGTTATAACTATTGTACATGAAAATCTAAAGTGCGCGTCCAGTAAGACTTTCATTTCTAAATATTCGCCGTCATCCACGTTATTAATAGGTGCATCAATTTTACTGCATTTGTGGTACTTGTGAAGATCTTCTTAGGGTAAGAATTGATTTATATTTTTGTGACAACTTGATTTTTCCCTAATTATAATAGTGTTTTGGGCTACCGCCACGTGTTTGGACCTCGTACTAAAAGAGATATTAGTCACCAACACCAATTTGCTTACCCTCCAAGGTTTGCATTAACGTTATTGACTGTTATATCTATCAATCGTTACTATATATGTAATTCTGCCTCGTTTGTTTTTCAATCTCTCTCTTTCGTTGTTAAAAATAACGTATAGGATTGTCTCTTTTGCTTTTGTTTTTTTTTAGTTTCCTATTCCGTTTGTCGGCATTAAAGTCTTGTAGTAAACTATCCATTTTGGGACAGCAATTGGTACGCATTTATTGTATGGCTAACTGCAATATATATTTTCTCTTTTCTTTCCTTTTTTCTTTATATATATATTTATGTCGGTTGGTTGGGTATTAAAGGGTTGGTTATTTCTTTCGTTTCTTCTACGAAAAGACGAACCAAACAGACACTTACATCTTGTCTTATCTTTCTCCGTCTTTCTTACTTTTCATTTTTTCTCCTTCATCTTCTTGATTGGTTGATCACTTGCATAACAATCTGGGGTCAAGTCGTTGACGTACTTCGTGTGACGGTTACTAAATTTGAAAGCATACCTGCGATAGGAATAGTGACTTACAAGCAACTTATTTGTGATAACATCTTATAACCAATTTTTTTGCACTTTTGGCAATTTCAAGAGACGATTCAAGTATGCTGATAACAGTGATAACTATTAGTATGACTGGACAATCGTAAATACGATTTCTTTAATTTCTATTAA